>JAYKKI010000008.1:39487500-39877500 GCA_039881145.1 Druceiella hillmani | reverse complement strand
ACTGAAACCTAACCTTCGTGCTATTGTTGCCAAAATTAATACCTTTTCCGCTCTTTTCCAATTTGACGTGGCTTTTATGACCCTGTTGAAGCTCCCTGTGTAATCTTGAATTAGTATGTTACACCTTACTAATTCAAGATACTTACACCTGTGTATAGAGTATAAAACAGAACTCAACCTGTATTTTAGTTCATCGTGCTGGTTCAAAAAGTCCCATAGAAAAACACTATGAAAAATGATCTAACTGCTTAAAAAGATATAAGGATTGTGTGAAAAAATACTGCATACTGTGTCCATATTGTGTCCTGTTGTAGTCCTTCATACACATATAATATACTAAGCCGTAAGACTCACAGGTCCGACTAGGTCGTCGAAAAAAGCGAAAACGGTAATAAAAACTTTAATTTTGACAACAATAGAACAATTGCCAATATCAGTTAACAGTTTATTTTTAATTATATTAGACAATGGCTAAACAATAAAAAAGCAATCAGTATTGCTTTTTAATGTTTACCCATAGCTTGATATATTAAAAATTTAATAAACGCACATTTTTAAAGATTATAATAGAAATCGTATTTAATTTTTTGCACTTTCGTGATGGTCAATCGCTAATTTATTTTTGTTTTTTTTTTTATTTTAAAAAATATCAGATTTTCTAAAAATTATATTCTATTTATGTAACGTCAGGTCCATTTTCACCGGTCTCCTTTGGTACCGATTCGTCACTTGATTGCATAGTTATTACATAAAAAATAAACGGACTAGTAAGCCAACTTTCGTATTTGTAATATTATCTTCCTTATTAATACTATATATAAAGATATTTAACAGTCATATTTAACATATTTAACAATCTCGCTCATTTGAAAGCTGACTTAACAATATTGAAAACAATCACATTTTAAATATATTATCAACAAAAATACTATAACAATATTCTGGGTTGTTAAATAAACCTTCTCTTCGGAATTTCTGCAGTGGTTCTAATACACATCAATCACAATTATTTTAGCAAGTTTCGTTTTAATAATTCAAATTCACATCCAATATATTCACAGAAATATCATATGTACCTTCCTTACCCTCCCGTCCTCTTGAATCTGTTCCTCAAAGCCAGAAAAACGACAAGACTCTTATTATTCTCTCATCTCTAAATCTATTTTATAATTAATTAGTTCACAGTAAGATGGAATTACTGATGATATGAATCAGGAGACCTACAGAAGTTACGTACGAGTATGTGTTTTAAATCTTTGAAAGTGTTCAGTACTATTTCTGTGACTATCAACAGGCGCAGGTAAATGTTTTGCTCGTCTTTGCTTTTTTATTCTCTGTATGACAAACTTCAATTCCTTTGAGTTATTACAAATATATTACTCATTTTCGTTTTTAAACTTTTGTATGAAGAAATGTCACATTCTATACTATTAAACTTACACAAGTATATGCACAAATAACTGCCAATTACTTCGCGAATCTCAAGTGTTCATTAAATTAAACGTACGTACCACTTCTTCTATCTTAAAATAGTTAAATATAGCCATATCATTGTGAAGAACGGAAGACGCGTTAATAAAATCGTTTATCTAACTATACGCTAATAAGTATCAAAGTAGCATTAGTATTTCTATACATTATTAATGCAACTTTAATGCAGCATCTGATTGAATATCGTTTATAGGGACACCGCATAAGAAACACAAAGATATTAAGAAATTAACCGTGGATAACTATATGTCAAGATATTATAATTAATTTTAAAAATAAAGCGAATTCAAAGTTTTATTAAGATTAAGATAATAAAGAAATGGACATAAACCATATACGCTCCAAAAGTTTCGATACAATCTAAAACTTTCGATAAATTCTAAAGATTATTTTAAAATAACGATTTCAAAATAATCTTTACTATTTGTCAGAGAAAATATTTTATGTAAAGAAAACTAAATGCTTTGTCCTGGTCTTGAAAAAATGTCGCAATTGAGAATTCGGAGGTGTCAGTAATAATCGCAGTTTTACATTATTTATAATAGATTTATGGTCTTCAATATTTAGACCAAAAATTATATTCAATAGAGTCATTGTTAACCTCGTGTGCGCAACTATAAAATAAAAATAAAATAAAGTTTCTGATTTGACAGCAGATTTATCTGTGCTAATTAGAAAAAAAATATTAAAGTTACTCGCTACTTGTCACTTATTATTATCGTACGTTTTGCAGAACAAATAAGGCTCTAAAAATATTCTTAAAGCTTGTTCGAGACTAAGTATCGTCGAGTGGTTACTATACTCTGGTCTATTAGCAAAATGCTTTTTTCTAAGCTTATGTTTTTTCTACCTAAATATTGCAATGCAAAAAATACCCTGCAATTGTATCAAGACATACTGTTGGAAAAAAATGATGTCATTCCATAAATGTTACATCACCGAACGCTCGTACATATTGTAAATGCGATGTGGCACTTTATTATACACCGAAAGTCACGAAATTAAGGGACAAATAAGCAGTGATATATAGCCAGTAAATAATGGATTAAAATAAAATGGATGAGAGTTCATGTCACATATGTTTCCATTACGTCTCTAATAATATATAAAGTAAAACAACAACATACCTTATAATGAATCTTTATTTTTAGTGGTACAAATTGATAAGTATAAGCGCTTATGGCCGCAATATTAAGAATTCTCACTATATATCGATTTGATATTGGGTAGCTTATAAAAAATTCACGACACAACTAGCGACAACGCCACAGCAAATCTAAAAAAAAAAGTGAGCAAGTTACGCATTAGAGCATTTGATAATTTCTCAAGTATGCTCGTTTTTATTCTTTATTTATAGTTATTATATTAGAAAGTTATCAGAAAATGTCTTGCAAAGTATTTAAAACATCCATATAAAATTATCTTTGAAATTTCGCACATAAAAGTGTTCTAAAAATGTTAATGCCCTTACATAGTTCTCAAGTTTTTATGAGCATATTTTGCTAAGGGAAATAAAATTTAAAATTTATGTTGAAAAGTTAAGTAGAAATTTTAACACAGCTGCATTTGTTTTCATTGTCGCCAATCTACCTAAGATGTGGATTATAGACACTACAATGAAAGTTTTAGTGACATTTTTTTGGTGACGACACCAATGAGGTTACTAATATAGCTATACTTGGTTTACAATGTTGAGCATTCTCTGTCACGTTAGTTATTATTAACATGCAGCTGATAAATCAGTCTGATGTTCTTTTGTAAAAACATGCGATTTAAAAAAGTTTAATGTCAATAATATAGAAGTGAAATTGTCGACGATAATTCACGGTAATATCATGTTCACACTGAATTTTTTATGTTCCCTGATTTTAACCATAAAAATTTGTGACTGAATTAATATCGTGTTTGTATGTGTGTGTCTGTGCGCATATATATATATATATATATATATATATATATACACACATAAATATAAGTGTGTGTGTCACTGTGCACGCACACTGACGTATAATTAATACCGAATTTTTGCAGTTATATTTCATTGTACGTTAGTCGCAAATAACTTGACCGAAGCTATGTTTTATTTTAATCTAGGCATTCTACAAATTTATAAAAAGTCGAAATATTAAAAGCAATATATTTCAGAATAAAAGCTATTAAGTTGATGACTTTCGAATTTTTTAAGCATCTAACATTTACTTGTTTCGTAACACCTTCAGAAACGATTAGCAGTTTACGTTTTATTTACATCCAAATCTGTCAATTTAAAATTTTCAAAAATCACACAAATGAAAAACTAGTAAACCTTAAAGAAAAAATATGAAAATGGCAAAATTTTAAACTTTCAAAATTTATCAAAATAGTATGTATTTCTCATTTTCATTTCTTTCGTTTTCGCAGCTTTTATTAGTAACCGCTATTTTGTCCTGCATAAAATCAAAAGTATTATATTGTATATTGGCTTTCTTTTTAATATTTTCAACTAATATTACTTTAGAGTTACAGTGATTGAAATGAAATTTATTTATATATCATGTTTAATAGATATTAAACATGATATATAAATAAACTACATTCCAAACACTGTATAGTCTATATACATTTCAATTTAGATAAATTGAAATGTATATAGACTATTGATTAATAAACATGGGTACTTCATAGTTTTAATTAAATGGATAACACTATTATTTAATGACAAATGTGGTGAATTATTTAAATCAATACACAAAAACTAAGTTGGATTGGCTAAAAAGCCATATTTTGCATCAATTGCCTGATCACACTCTTAAATATACATTTAACAATTCATTTACTGTCTATCATTGTTTGACGTCTGTAAATATGAAACACTAAATCCTCAAAATGCAACACGATATCCTACTAATATTTTTAATATCCAATAATTCCTTTTTTACGTACTTTTTAATATCTCTATGTGCATTAAATTCGTAAAAGTAAATACTAATTAAAATATTCGTGGAAAATATTAAAATGTGATTGTTTAACTTTCTATAACTCTGGAATTAGATAAGTTAGATTAATATTATAAAAAAGTAAATTAAATACTTACGTAAATTTAAAGCGAATCGTTAAATTTTAATCCTTTACTAAGATGCGATTTGAATTTCGAATCAATAATTCCGAATTACACTGAAAGCTCCAATACAAAACTGCATAAATAAAATTAAAAATTTGCCACTGAAACTTTTCAAGTTAAACTCTTGGCAAACAAGCGTGAAACTTTATCGAGGCACGGGTGGCGGCACTCGTTGTTAAAATCGTTATACCCAGCAAGGAAGTACAGTATTCTAGAAAATGTCCGACAAAAATATGAAAATATTGGAAAAGACTCGATCATTTCGAAGTAAAACTTTGTCTGATAAATTTTCCAATAAGGTGGGAAATCTACTTGCGATTTAAAAAAAAATACACTGCAATTTGAATTCTTGTAACCGCATGTTTTCAATAGTTTTTTCCTATATATATATTAATTATTTTTCTAGTTCTAAATAACAAGTAATTCCACAAAGAAGCTTTTTTATCGTTTTGTAGATAAATCAAGTTCTAGTGTAGTTAAAATATTATCATGGACTGGAAAATTAAATATTATCTCATATTTTGAATACAATATGAATTCGTTTCCCTTTTCAATTCATAATTTTATTTTCATTTACTCAAACTTAGAACGTATACAACTTTATTCACTTTCACTCATAATTATTGACCAAATAGTCTCTCCCACGAAACTATTTATGAACTCGCGAATACATTTGATTCGCCACAAGTCTATATATGATAGTTAATATTAATTATAACTGAATTAATATTAACTATCTCCTACGGTCACAAACGATACAATAACAATAAATAAGTAAGCAATATCAAAACGATTCCTATACTAAAAAATCACAATCTATTTCTAATCTAAACAATCCGCTATAACGTATTATATATTTTACACAAATTATATTTAAGAAATTACTTCGTGTAAGCATTTTTATATACGTCAGTATATTCAAAATGACAGACTTCAGAATGAATTTCTCGAATTTGATAGAATATTATAGATCGGTAGATTTCGTCTACTTAGCTTAAGTAGCTAGAAATTCCTTGTACACTGTTACTAATACATAAATATGCATTATTTTTTTACGTAATTAACCTATGTAGAAATTGCATTTCGACCCTAATATTTTATGGTTGCAATTTATTATTCTTGATGTACTCGTAATTACGGTTTTTTATATTTAAAAATCTATTCAATATGATAACCAAAAAGCAACAATTAAAAAATATTTGTTTATATTCATCATCCATCAAATCGCTTTTCTTCTTGAAACTACATTTCATTCCTATATTAAAATGTTTGTCAAATTTCTTAAAAAAATCGACATATATTCCAACAATAATCAAATGTAATACGTAGGCTTATAAAAGTCTGACTAGGATAATATCGCCACTATGTGAGACATATGTAAGAAAAAGCAGCAAATAAAAAGTTAATATTGATCCAAAAAAGTTTGTCAAAATTTTATGACTATTTCTATGTACGCCTAAAAATGTACTTCCATTAATGTTTACTGCGTCATCGAAACATTTACCAAAATCAATAAGAATATTATATACTTGATATTGAATATATTTGGCGTTAATTTTGTAGAAATTTATTGTTCACAATTAAATGAAACTACGTGATGTAGTATTATTTCTACTTTAGCAAAGATCTTTGCTAATTGCCCAGCTGAAGATGTTGTAATACAACGAAACCTAGGTCGTGGTAAAGAAATTAAAGAAAGTAAAAATACATCACTTAGTTTCATTTAATTGTGAATATTATATACCTTAATTCACAAATACTAAAGTAAATAAGTCATCGCGCCGACTCTACTGAGTATTTTAACGGAAATCCTCGTCTTCTTTATCGACTCATTGAAAGACTGAAGGCGTAACGATCCGCGGTTATTAAGCAACGAGCGATCCGATCAGAGAAATTATTTCGGTCGGAGCTCGCCAGTACTTTTCAATATTTAATTAATTTCGGGATTGCCCACCGCAGCGCTGCAGAATCGACGTGTTTATGTAAATGTATATGAATTCAACCGAAATGCCGATTGACGAGGGACTCGTTCACGAATCAAGTAATGGTCTGGGAATTGTGCTCAATGAAAAGGACGCGCCATTTTACATCGACAACGTGCAATTTGAAATTAGGTTTGAGCCGAGTTAACGTATCGTATGTACGTTTAACATTTACGAGGAAATATATCGGAGTTATTTTTTTTTAATATTCAATTTCACGCGAGGCTAAAACAGCCCCGTTGGTTGACCTTTGTTGATTGAATGATTATTCTATAACAAAATACCCGTATCACAACTTGGTTCAATAAACATTAGCTACACGGGATTGAACATATAGTTTTCCTAGACCTACGTCCCATACGTGGTTTTAATGGCTATATCATATTTAAAGACGTATTAAAGATCATATTTAAATAGCAACTTATGGAGAAACTTTAAAATATGCGATCCTAAATATAAGTTTACATTTACCATAAGAACTTAATTTTAGAACTTAATTTTTTTTACCATAAGAACTTAATAAACTTATATTTTAGGCTTTTTAAATTAAGTAAAGGTTTACGTCAAATTTAAAAAAGTTTAAAAAGAATTAAAAACCAATCATATATATAATAACTCATATAATAAATTCACATAATATACATAAAATATATAAAGATATGTAAACTCATATAAAATAAAAAAAATAACTTAAAAATTAAAATGACCAAAAAATATAACGAATAAATAATTTCACACACGAACTGTGACGAAAGAGTCAAAGAAAACACTTTTTAAATTGTGATAACTTTTAAAGTGTTAATTATAATTCTATATAATATAAAGTCATAGCTCATTAATGTTTAAATGGTCATTATAATTATTTAAAAATAAATCAACAATTGTTTGTTTAACGACTTATGACTAATTAAAAAAATTACCCCGATAATTTCTGGGGTGGTATATACTTATGGAAAAGCCTGATTTATATAATGCAGACAGTTTCGGTGATATTGATAAAATTTAAACATATCCTAACCCACTCTTCCTTTTTATGTCTATCTTAGTATTTCCAAATAAAATGTTATGTCTAAAGAACATAGCCCCAAGCAAATTATATCAAATACTCGTATATATCTAACAAACAAGGACATTAATAACGCTACTGTAATAATCTGTATGTCGAATATAAATTTCAAAATACAAATTATATTTTAAATCACGTAATTATTATGAAATTGGAAAGATCAAAATTATAGATTTAATATTTAGATAATTTCATTACCTATGCTATAGTTTCTATAATAAAAATTGCATATACATTTTCAATAAAATGACATTCTTCAAATTGTTATTACATAAGTCCACACAATATTTATGTAAATATAAATATTGTGCAAACTTTTATTCATAATCTAACAACCATAAACTCCTTGTTCAGAAGTATCGAAATCCTTTAAATAAAGATACTATATCTTCACGAGCGTACAGCATTTCACAGTACAGTAAGGTGGCATTCTATTATGTAATCAAATCGAGTTTAAATAAAGATACTGTATCTTCACGAGCGTACAGCATTTGACAGTACAGTAAGGTTGCATTCTATTATGTAATCAAAATAAAGTTTAAATAAAGATACTGTATCTTCACGAGCGCACAGCATTTGACAGTACAGTAAGGTTGCATTCTATTATGTATTCAAAATAAAGTTTAAATAAAGATACTGTATCTTCACGAGCGTACAACATTTGACAGTACAGTAAGGTTGCATTCTATTATGTAATCAAAATAAAGTTTAAATAAAGATACTGTATCTTCACGAGCGCACAGCATTTGACAGTACAGTAAGGTTGCATTCTATTATGTATTCAAAATAAAGTTTAAATAAAGATACTGTATCTTCACGAGCGTACAACATTTGACAGTACAGTAAGTTTGCATTCTATTATGTAATCAAAATAAACTTTAAATAAAGATTCTGTATCTTCACGAGCGTACAGCCTTTCACAGGACAGTAAGGTTGCATTCTAATATGTAATCAAAATAAAGTTTTTCAACTAAATAGTTACTGACGTCAATCAGAAAATATCACTTTTTTCACCTATTTAAGTTAGAATGAATGCGGTTAGCGTCTTGCATATTTCTGTGCTACATTTTTGCGATTTAAATTTTTACAGTTATATTTATATCTCAACTCGTTATTCTTAAATCGCTATTCTATTGTCACTGTTGTATGTGTTTGTCTATTGTCACAGTATTATTTTACTTACGAAAATATCTGGCGAAATTCTTTCCTGCATTATGATATAGTGTCTTAATTATACAGTTACTGCCAGCGAAAATCTCGACAAGATTTAATTCCTCAGTACTTGTAAATAATATTTAGTTTAAAGTTCTTAAGATATTTGTTTTTATGTAGTTATTTCAAATTATCTAGTAGGTAAGAGTGAGATAACAAAAATGAAATAACAAGTTTTATTTGTCTTGCCACAGATGCCATTTTAAATTAGAATATGATTGGAGAATTTCATAATATTTGGTATTCCCTAGTCTGAACCAAACCTTTCTCGTTTTATGATAGCAAAACGTATCTATTTAATACAACTATATTGCTAGTGTGGATTTTCTTTAATTTTTTGTTTCTGGGCGATTTTTCACGGAAAAACCGGAAAGTGAATGCGATCTGCCTTGTATACAGATCCTGGGTTCCGCAAAAATGTCATTTTGAGTACTAGTGAACTACTAGGATATTTTAAGTAGCTCTTATTCGAGATTCGTTTTTCATATTGAACGGATATAATTTTCCTTGGTATGTATTTACACGACGTCGATTTCCTTCATCAATCTGGACACAACTTATTTTTAGTAAACGTAAAAAAGCCAAACCGTTTCCGCTTCCGTCCGCCTTCAAGGTTCAAAATGTAAAAAAAAAATTATGTAATAAAATCTCTTCAATTTATTTAATACATCGAATCCAAGAAAAATAAAACATGAAAAACTATCCTCCGTGTTGACATGATTTTTTTTTCGTTATATGAGTGTTCATTCCATTATTCTTATTAATAATGAAAACAAAAACTGAATAATAAAAACAAAAGACATATTTTAAAACTATATCTTTTATTTTTATTATTCAGAATTATAGGTTGAATAAATATGAAAATCGATCGTAAAAATAATAGCTGTTAAAATATTGTGACCAATCTAAATAACGTCTGCTAGTGAAAATATCAGATTTTGATCAATTTCAAATGAATGAAAATTTATTCTACTCGTAACCTCACATAGTTTAATCCGCATATTTTTGTTAAATACACGACTGTCTTTATTACAAGCAAATGCCTAAATGGTAGCATTGAAAGTACTAATCCACACTTACTGCCGCAGCATCGTACTGCGGATTAGTATTTTCAACAGGACATATTTGACAAAAATTATGCGTGATTAGTGGGAACTTTTAAAATGATGCTCATAATTGAATATAGTCTCGAATCATAGTTGCAATGTGACACTTTATACTATACCGAAATGGGGTAAACGATATGAAGTTACAGTCAATTGTGTTCAATAAATTTATCAGTTAACTCGTTACAGTTATCAGGTAACGTCCCACAATCTACATATACGTATAAAAAAGGCTTGATTAGTTCATCATGGCCCAACCCAAATGGCTAAACTTAGGACTATAAATTCGGCGAACACATTGCTGCTATAGCGAAAATTCTCAACCAAGACACGATTTTACAAAATTTCACCTCTAAGAAGTTAAAACTGACGTTTTATTTAAAACCACGGGAACTACTAACTATAATCGTATACAATTTTGTGCTGAAAAGTGTTTCGGTATTTTCCGTAAGTTTCCTCTAAACATTTTCCATGTCTGAAAAAAACCTGAAATATACTACGTAGGCTACTCACAAAAGTGATTACAGGAAAAGCCATTTTCAATTGAATATTATAATACATTTCATTTTTCTTCACTTAGCAAATAAGCAAATAAAAACTTAATAAATAATAAAGTACGCCATATATTTTTTTGCCAAATTACGGATATATAAAACCATCGCACTGAAGTTGTAAGCAAAACCTGGCGTTGACAAATATCGATAAAATATGATAGTCATGTTCTATAACTTCATAAACGATATATTAACTGATGACCAATCTAATCTTGTATCCATCACTATCCAATATACTCGTATGTAATTCCTCAATTGAATTCCCACATACTTCATTCAAATTTCGAAACAAAAGAAACTGAATGTATTCATCATAAGCGTCATAAAATAATCCATTTATATTCTAGTATATATGTATTTTATGTAAAAAATTTTAAATTAATATTTTATGTGACTTCAAAATGAGAAGTGGTGGTTGCTTGCCAACATTAAAATAAATGTGAGTTAATATACCAGATGTTTTATGACTCTTTTTCTCGGTTTAATCGTTTGAATCCACAGTACGTTTCAAAAAATGTAGTTAAGGCCAACTGTTTTTCGAACCTCTAATATTGAAAGATAGTACTTGGTATATATTTTCACATGAAATTTGTGCAAAAGAAGTATCATTTTAATAACTTTCATAGCACCTTACTAGGGTTTTATAAAAGGCTGCTATAAATTCATGAAAAACAAATTAATGATTTTCCGGATATGGTTGATCGTGTATTAATGTTTTAATATTTGTGATGAGTAATTAAGGTATATTTTCAATGAACTTATTAATAATTCCCTACTAATTTCATACTGATTTCGCACCAAAGCGTATTAAAAATTTGTAAAATTATTATGTTGTTTTAATTCATGTAATTCATATATATATATATATATATATATATATATATATATATATATATATATATTGAAAATCGATATTCCTATTTATTTAGTTTAATTGGTACAATCTAAATATTATACAAGTGTTATACTATAAAATAAAATAATAATTGAAATCCAGCAACGTTAAAGCTCGATAAAAATGCATATATAGGGCCTGATCTTGGAAACAAGTTTCCCATTTAGCGAACTTATCAAAGACTGTTTGCATAATACCATAACATATCTTCAAAATGGGAGATACGATTACAGTTCTAGTGATTTACAACACGACGTGGGCATTATACAAATGTGAACACGCTAGAGATAAATTTAGAAATAGATATTTTATTCTCGCTGCGTCCTTGGATTCGACACTCTTGGGTCAAGTCTGAGAACTGAATGAACTATTTACCGCCACTTCTACCCACAGTGATGAGAAGACTCCCATTTAAAGAAAAAAAAACTATTTCGTGCAAAACGTTTCGTACAAACAAAATTTATTGCAGAAATACAAACAAAAAATCAATTAAAAGCTTATTGTAGTAATCTTGACTAAAAAAATGATTACGTTACTTAATGCCACATTTATCCGCCTTATGCCCCACTCGCAACAAACATTGATCGTAATAATGCATTATAATCAATATAGAATGGATTTATAATGGCTCACTGATATTTTTGGAATCCTTTATAACACCATGTATGAAAATTGTTTAACTAATTTTCTATTTGTTAATAGTCTTAAACTTTGTTTCAAACAAAAATGAGTAGTTTATAAAAATAATTTTATCACTTAAAAAAGTACACGCCAACGAATTAACAAAGACAAGCTATTTCAATAGAAATAGTTAATATTATATAAATAGGCTATTTCAACATAATCTAATAGAAATACTGATCACTATTCACATCGTTTTAGCGGCAAGCATTGCTACTCAGTCATCACCGACAATCCTACCTTTTAAAAATATTCTTAATGACAGTCCTATCCAATAATTCTACAACACTCTACGGCATATCATTCATCGTAATATTTCAATTGGCTGGACATATACAGGTATAGTTCAAGGAAATTTTAATCATAGTTATTAATAAAGTGGAAAATAATTTTAGATTTAGGTTATATAAGCAAATCACCGTCCACTGGGCCAGATGGTGGGCACGTGATGTGACCAAAGCTGTAAGCACACGCAAATTCCCAAAAAAACGTACGTAATTATCATGTTGAAACTCGTAATCAATATTTTAATTTCTGTGACGATTTCTCGTCTCACTTTAATAAAAAACCAGTAAGACCGGAGTTAGATTTTTGCCTGGCGTATAATTAATGGTTTAATATAAAACCTATCAGCTACGCAACTAATGATTGAGTGTCGTATTTGTTTCGTAAAAACATATAAAATTACCCGCTCCTTATAAGTAACATTACATCGCAGAAATCGTTGCTAATGAAACCTTTGCAAGTCAGTTGTGTACAGCTCGTATATATTCCATTAACAACATATCTCAACCGGGCTAGAAATTACATCGATAATAAATTATTTGAAACGATACGTTTACCCAGTACAAGTCTTATCTTACTTCAGCAGTAAGATGTGAAATATGGAAAGATAAATTACATGTGAATAGTTGTATAAGCTAACGTTGAAGGAGCGATCGAACTTCACATTACTAAGGAGTTGTCTTACTTCTGCAATGAGATACGAAATAAAAAAAGATGCAAATTACCTGTATATAGTTGTGCAAGCTAATGTTGAAGGAGCAACCAAACGTCGTATTACTACGGGGCTTATCTTACTTCTGCAATGGGATGTGAAACATGAAAAGTTGTAAATTACACATGAATAGTTGAATAAGCAAACGTTGAAGGAGCAACCGAACTTTATATTACTACAGGGCTTATCATTCTTCTGCAAGAGATGTGAAATATGAAAAGATATAAATTATATGTGTATAAGCAAACGTTGAAGGAGCGATCGAACTTCAATTACTACGGAGTTATCTTACTTCTTCAATGAGATGCGAAATAAAATAAGACGTAAATTATGTGTATATAGTTGTGCAAGCTAATGTTGAAGGAGCAACCAAACTTCGTATTACAACGGGACTTATCTTACTTCTGTAATAGGATTCGAAACATGAAAACTTGTAAATTATACGTGAATAGTTGTGCAAGCAAACGTTGAAGAAGCAACCAAACTCTATATTACTACATGGCTTATCTTTCTTCTGCAATGAGATTTGAAATATGAAAAGATGTAAATTACTTATGAATAGTTGTGTAAGCTAACGTTGAAGAAACAAACTTCTTATTATGGTAACGGAACATTTTAAAACTTGGTCATCTATTCTATCAAGGCCATTCCTTCTGAAGAATCAAACCAATTCATTGGGAGTACTTTAAAATATTTCTACAACTTTACAACCCATAAAATTTTAATTTTTACATTCTTATAATATGGGCATATGGTAACAGTTGAGTTAATGTGTTTTTTGCATATTTGTTCGTGCATTATCATAAATAACAAAAACGGTTAAGGATATTTTGGATCTTAATAACGTTTTACTCTTTTGTTCAAGTTTTGTCTCCTGGATAACATACGAGTATGTGGAATGAACCATCACGCTGCGATTTACGTTAACCATCACATTCAGTCGTGGAATATAAACTTCATAAAGACAACAAATTCTGGAACGAATTATCCTATAATAATCCAAAAATTTATGATAGGTTGGACAGATTCAGAAACCAAATCAGCGATGATAGCTTGAGATATAGGGTATGAAGCTTTTCTCATTCTTCAAATTTGAAAGAATATTCATAACCTATAAACATCTGAAACGCGTGTTATATACTTATGCTATTTAACATTGCCTCATCAAGCACGCAAGTTAAAAACGCTAAGAATTTTAAAAAGAATTTAAAAGTAACGCTAAAAGAGACGTAAATAAATACAATATTATTATATCCTGTTTGTATGATAATGTTTGGTTGTTCAATGAAGGTAACCTTCGTAAATGTCGTTATGAGATTTTTCAGAAAACTATCCTGAAAATATATGCCTTCTACTACTCACCTTGCAGATATTATTGGACCGAAACATCCAAAAATTTTTTTCTGTTATCTACTGATGTTTATAAAAGTTGCAAGATTATTTATTTATATTACATTTTTCATTGTCGCAAGACCATTTTTACATAAGAAATAAAAATATAATATTTGATACAACCTCAAATATAAATGGGTATATGTGCACGTCCCATTATTGTATTAACCTGTATTGAGGTTAAATTGAATTGACGTCAAAATAGGTGAAAAAATCTTTTTATAGCTAACAGAATAATTGTAATTTTAAAACAAATACATGGACGAAAACTTGAGCCCTTATTACGACTGCTATTAATAACACTCCAACACGACATGTGAAAAGAAATAATATATTATTTCTTTATCCATGGAAAATAAAATCTCGATATGTCATTTCGGTCTAATTAAGTAAATAAGTAAATATTAGTCAACGCCACAAAACTAATAATTATTAAAAAACAATCAACCTACACATGTCAACTGATCGATTGATTTTCGAGCAGAATATTAAGTATTACTGACCTCCAAACCGAAATATTATCATGGAAAATTTTGATACCACAACATTAATATCAACTCCCACAATGAATCAAAGGTAAGAATCAGGGATATGATGAAGGTATGACGCGTGTTGTTATAAGTTTATCGTACAATCTAATGACTTTTGTATGTTACAATTAAACTTTGTCCGTGCTACTGTTTCCATTAACTTTGTCCCCGCCGCAATAATAATACGTAAGATAAAATAAGGTTTTACAGCAATAAAAACAAATTTAAATATTAAAAACAAAACCGCACAACCCTTTTTTATTGTTTGTGAAATAAACAATTGCAAAAAAAATTAAAAACCGCAGTGATTATAAAAAAGAAGCAAGACGAACCTTACAGAAATCTAAAACAATCGCCGTACACAAAAAACGGAAATTATTTATAAAAATTAAATTATTGGACAAATCAATAGGCTTCTATTTCGATAGTATTCTCATGCGTACATATGTACAGAACAACGGATGGAGACGCATGACATTTTTGAAAGAAAAATTTATATCATAATATATATTTTTAAAAATTTTGAAAACAATTTTTCTAGAGGATCATCTCCTCTTTTGAAAAAGCTATGTGAAAAGTAATGAAAAAAGTAACCATTTTTTCACTCACTATTTTGTATCTATTAAAGCTATTTTAAAAACATGAAATTCAAAATTAGGAAATTTTAGTTTGCATTTTATAAATAAAAAGAAAATATTAGCATGTTATTTTCCTTTTAAAATTTCACTCATCAACGAAAAAGTGACAAAATGTTTTGACCTCCGTCTGTAATAAATTTTTATATATTTTTGTAACACATACTTGAGTGGAAAAAATAATCTCGTGTTTGGGAATTTCATATACGAAAAGCGCGAAAGTTAAAGGAAAATCAATGCCCATTTCAAATATAATATCGTCGTCCCGTGGGAAATCCTTGTCCGAGCGCTGGCTGATAACTTTCCTTGTGTGAACCTATCACGAAATACGGAATACGGTTAGGTATCGCTGTAGACATAGCTTTAAGCATATCTTAATATAAGGCATTTATTTCAAAGAAATTTTTAAAAATTAGGCACTAATAAAATAATCTGAAAGTTAAAAGCAATCTGAATATTCTAGGCTGTGCCTTCAGGTCAACTTCAGTATAGGTAGACTCTTAAAAACTTCACGAGATTCTTTTGCTTTGTGGGTAAAAGTACTGATTGTAACCGACATATTTCTTTCATACACAAAACTTGCAATAATAATGAGTCACTGCGATAATGGGTACAGTTAAATAGTGGTTTAATTAATTTTGATTTGAATATTACATTGCGGAAAACAGCAATTCCTACCTAATTTAAAACTATACGTAGACAATGGAGGTTGCAAATTTGACTCTTTATTGGATTTAATTAATTATATCTTTACTGCATTTATTTCATAAAAAAATCTATTTACTAGAAAATTGCTCACGAAAATTGTACCTAAAAATCGGTTCTTTAAAAATTTTTCACTTAATTTACATTTAATTTATCCTTAAAAACTAGTGAACGCATGCCCAAATTAACTATTTCGTCTATTTAGAAAAAAAAGTTGTCCAGTCATTTTTTTCATATTGTTTCCATATAAAATAAGGGACTGCATTTTATATGGACTAAAAATTCAACTTAAAAAACTTACTTTTTAAAATTATTCTCAACTTCATGTTTCCTTATCATCTTTTTACAATGACATGTTTGAATGGCATTGATATATAATAATGTATATGTAATTTCTGTTATATTTGTTAGTACTAATATAATTTTTTTATGTTTTTGTGTTTTATGTTTTTTACTGTTTTCTTTAAAGAAAATTATCTCGAAGTTACCTCAAAAGAAAAGAACGGAACCATATGGGTTCCGTTGTCCGACCGATGTCTCTAAGCAATACTCGAGAAATTTTTGAATGGACAAAGAAATTTCGTATATCGTATGAGATTTCACTTGAAAGAGCAAGTTATGATGATTCAAAAACTTTACGTGATAATTCTGGAAGTGTTTTTGAAAATGTACACACAAAATATACTCTCCCCCTCTCCAGAAGATTACTTGTGATTTATCAAAACTCTATAACGATTATTCTAAATTTTACAGTCTCTGAGAAATTAATTTTTTTTACACCTGTGAAAGATTTACTAGGCAATAAACATATTGCCTGTGTTGAAATGCTGTGGTGAAAAATAATATTAAATGTAAAATAAGTTAATGAAAATACTTTAATATATAGCCTTAAACATTAACATGTGCTCGAATGTTGACGGAACCCCGCAGTTCAAGTTCTACTTATACTTAACTGTTTTGAACCCGCCTATTATTTACTCAATATTGTCATCAACGAAGAATAAAATGGAGATAATTTATCAAAATATGACAACTGCTGTTAAAGGCAAATACACAACGTAGTTAAAAATAATCGTAATTAATTTCTTTATTCTGTATATTGTATTTCATAGGTTTAACTGTAACATTATTATATTAGAAAATTAGAGAAAAACTAAACAAAATTACGCATAGCTAATGAACTAGAAGCTCGAGTACGGCATTAACGAAATTTTATTTGTATAAAGCTTATTCGACTCGTTTTATATAGAGTTAACGACCCATTCAATTTATAATAGCGACTGTTGATGACGTTGTGACCTATTTTCAATAATATATAAACAAATTCGATTACACCTCATTTTCTTTAATATGAATTTTAAAGGAAAACCATATTTTACTTTTTTCCACTAGTCTTTAAATCCTGCGAAAAAATCACTACAGGAGATTAAGTAAAGACAAATAAAAACTTTACCCTAGTCCAATGTCAAAATGGGCACAGATGACGTGATGATATCCATGTCTAGGCAAAAGTTCTTCTAGCCACAGACAATGCGTATAAGTCACGTTTATTTTACCTTCGTCGCCCTCTTAGACAAGCTTTTAACCCAAGTTGGGCAGCTTTACGTCTTAAGACCTACATCTTGGTATGTATGCCAAAATTCTTGTGGTATGATATCCTACCTTATTTTTTACAAACTTTAAATTATGACATACTGTACTTATTTTTGGGTTAAAGTTAAACTATCTACTAAAATCAAGCTTGGGCTGCTCATTATAAGTAAATATGAAACGTTTGTTTCCTAGGCACATTAAAAGCTACGATCGGAATATTTAAAAATATATTTTCAAATCAGTTTTCCTCTTTCTGCTAATGGATGTGAAAACTGTTTTTATTCCAAACGGTGCCCTCGTTTAATCAATTAAGAAGGTGTAATTACTGCTCACTGCTTAAAAGCTTAAAAGGTGATAAAAATAAACAAACCGCGTAGAAGGTCATAAGCCGGTTCGTAGCATGAGAAACGGATAGGGAAGTGAAGCATTAAACACTTGGAAGGGGTTTACGTGAATAAAGCCAATAAAACTAGATTAATAAAAACAAATGCTTTTTTCACTTCACGGCCTCCATCTTGAACGAGGCATTAGCTGGTAAATAAATATTTCATAATTACCTTTATATTTAATTCCATTATTATCGTTGGTATTTTTACTATTTTTTCTAATTTGGCATTTTGTATTATTATTATTAATATTATTTGTTCTATTTGTCTGGCAATATAGTTTACATTTAACGATACTTTTGTGGATATACTAAATGATAATTGGCACTTACTTTGCACTGAAGTTTATTTTAAAGTATTAATTCAATTATTACTTGTATCGTTGTATTGTAAGTTTTATTTTAATTCATCTGGATTGTTCTTCACTTATACGTCGGTGGTACAATTATTTATTTATCATATTGTTATTTATTTGTATGTTTGGACTTTCTTTTGTTTGAATGTTTATTATATACGAATTTTCCTGATTGAGTGTGTTTTATGTACCAGTATCGAATAAAACTAAATCTGTAATTTGGGATGCCACGTCGCTCACACGTAAAGTAGGATGTTTTATAAAACAATCCTGTATAACACTTTAAAATTATTAGAATTCTACTTTATGTTGCTTTGGTAATCTTAAATTACAATATTTTATTTATTTCCTTTCAAATAATATCCGTGCAAAAAGTATAAACGTATAAAAAAGTAAAATTCTAAATTAATGCTAATAAATCATTATCGATTTCAGTAAAATTGTGTTATTAAAATGTGACCTATCAGTTTTTTGCCAATACTTGCTTGAAAGCTCTCTGCTCAACGTCTCTTAGTTAACGTTACCGTTATATACGAGTAACACTCATTACATTCTTAACGCAACCTAGATCTTGTATTTAAATTACTAGACTATTTGTGTCCGTAATAACATTTAAAACAATTACGAAAAAAAATAAATTTGATTATTCTGTAATTTTATTCCAGATTAAATATTTTGAACGAAAGTTGTTTAAATTAATATCTTCCACTATAACATATTTCGCTACACCTTTTTTTTCATTTAATCTTAAAAATAGTAGTTCTAACACTTACAATACATGGTCACTATCAGTTCATTGATTCACAGAAAATTCACACAAGCAATTCTTTTGTATCGACCTATAGTGTACTTTTGGTGTAATGCTATGGTGTACTATTCCTAGTCCATAAATCGCTTTGAAATGAGAAAAAGAATGATGGACTTCTGGGTATATTTTTAAAAATGAATCATCTCTGATTCATATCAGGTCAAATTTCAAACTAAAGGATTCGCTAATTAAAATTTCTTGGAAACTTTCAATATATAGAAAATTTAGAGAAATGTCGCACAATACAAAAGCCACGTCAAATTCTATAATTTGGAGATATCAAATTACTGAACTAGATGTAGTTTTTGAATAATGTCATTCGATATTATATTTTTATCGCTTAAAAACCTGATAATGAAAGATTGTACCTTGACGTAAATGTTCGCGAGTTCATTGCGCTAATGCTATCAGCGAGGTGATAGTGCTATGTGATACTTTTCATACGGGGAAAGTATAAACGTATTCAACGACTGACACGATTCAACCATACTCGTTACTTATATAATATTATTAAAATTATGTCATCATTGTATTTTGGTTAAATAACTTTAAAATATGTCTTATTGTATATTACTTAAAAGTAGATAGAAAAGATAGATCGCATCTAAAATTAACATTTTCAAATGAAAATATCAAAAGTAGATCTCGTTATTAAGATAGATAAACAGGTTTTATTATAAATATTGGCAAATAGAACTGTGTTTCATCAAATGTAAATTAATAGGTACATCATGATTTTCCACATCAATATTAACTTTTCAAAAAAATTGTTAAAATTTAAGTACCGGAAATCGGCAATAAACATGATCGTAAATTGATATCCGGCCGCGTAGAATTAATAAAGGCTCTTTATACCGCCCGCGGCGCAGCAAATTTTTAACTGCGCTCCGCTAACGTGCTCCCAGTCGGATATCACTCGCGCTCGGATCGTAATTTCATATCTCGTGACATTAATGAGCCGTTTGCTCCTCGTAATTCAATCGGCTAGACCGCACACCGGCACTTTTCCACATTATAGTGACGTATCACTCATCGATAGTCGACTTATGATCCGATCTATACCTGCCTGTGTTTTTAATGCTAGTTATTTTTTTATGTATCGATAACATTTTAATATCTTAATCATCAAATATCATAATTTAATCTCATCTCAGATAAAAAATAAGAGTTTAATTTAATATGTCGTTGCATTTTATGAAAATAGCTTTAAAAAGCCTATCCTGAGTTCCGACGTCTTGTAGAACATAACTTTAATTTTATGACTTTTACTGTTCAGTTATTTAATGTAGAAAACATTTTTCTAAACCAATTGCAATACCCAAAAAGAGCTATACTAAAAATGTGTTTATCCAAGTTATTCTGACCTAAAATTTAAATATTCCATATAATTTAAGAATTCATAAAAAACAATTAAATATTTAATAAATTCTAAATATATAGGCTATTAAAATTAATAACTAATTTAAATTTATTCTTTTAAATAAAATTTAGAATGGCTTGATAAATGTTATTCTGGTGTTGTAGTTTCATAAAAATCGATACGTAATTAACTTATTCTGTAAAAGTTAATTATATGGACTCCTACATTTCTGAGTAAATTCGACATTTTGCGTAAACCAAATCGTTTGAAAGTATTAGCAAAACTTCGTAATACCTATTAACGACTAATAAAATTTTGAAAAACCCAACATTTTGGTAATTCTGTTTTCATCTCAAATTTCATTCAATGAGACGTATGAATTTACTTTATTTTGGCCAAATTCGTATAGAGGTATTTTGTACAAGAATCTTATTGAATTTTTCAGATTTTTTCACGTCGAAAAAAACTATGATGCATACAATACTGTAGTATTTTTAGACATTGCATATAACCTATAATAACCTTGAGTAACGAATGAAAAAAAAACAAAATTATGTTTTTTTTCCAATATCTAATGAATTGATAAAGAAAGTATTTTGTACATTTTTTTAATGCCTTTCAATCTCCTTTAAATCCTTATATATATATATATATATATATATATATATATATATATATATATATGTATATATATATATATATATTATATATATATATATATATATATATATATATATATATATATATATATATATATATATATTATATATATATATATATGTTTACCCTAAATTACGTAATTACGTATTCCCAAGTACGTATATACTATATTCTAGGTTTTATATCTTGATATGACTAACAACGGTAAAAACAATATATTGGGACTGTCAAAATATCGTTTAATTAAACAGAAGTAAACTTCGTAATCGCGTATGACTTATTTTCATTTACAGTCAGGCCTAAACGAAAATTATGAAGTTGTGTATCCAGCGTGAACAATTTTTCAATGAGCACAATCTCCTGCATTTCATAGTATTATATAGAAATTCTGAAGTCAGAAATACGATAATACGGATTATCAGACCTTGTCCAGTGGAAAATCTCCTGGCGACCGGTGGTGGAACGTCTTGCAGCGTGCGCGCGAGGCGGTGCGTGGCCGCGAGCCGCGGCGGCGACCCACTCTGCTTCTCGTCTTCCATCCTGCTTCCCTTCTCACGATACCTTGCTTCAGATGCACTGTACCTCCTGTATGGTGCCAACTTTTATATTCGCTTCCTGTATCTAATTTTATATTCCTCTCAATATATGATTTAGGCTAGTTATATAATCGAATGGCTTTTTAAATGATATGCGCTATAATAATTGCTTAAGTATTATGAAAATATTTTAGTTCTATATTTAATATTTCTAAAGCAAAATTTAGATATTTATAAGGTTAAATTTATGAAAAAACTGCATTGCTATATTATAAGTTATTGAAATTAAAAACGCGGAATGGAAACTGTATCATTCCCCAACTTTATATTAACACACTATAATATTAAATTTACGTAGCCGATTACATTTTAACTATAAAAATTTAACATTTTTGAAAGGCTCACTTTTGCTTTCTACTCATATCGAAATTTACGCAAGCATTAGCGAAACGGAAACTAGCTAAATCGCAACCATTTACGAAACAACTAACTTCTTAACATGTGAACTGCGCCCTTAACTAACTTTTCAAATTCGAAACGAAAAACGAGATTTTCATCGCCACAACGGAGCGAGCCGCCCACTGTTTATAAACAAAGTTGTTGAGAACTTCGTTTCTACGTACCGACGGGTGTGAAAGTTGTCGGCGAACTCGTGGCAGCATCACAGGCTCGAGTGCGGCCGCGGTCCGCTCGGCTCGGCTGCCTGCGGGCGTCTGCGGGCGCGGCCGCCGCGACGCGCCGCTCGCCGCGCCGTCTGCGCCCTACACCATCGCCGCCGACTCTATCTATATTTTCGAAGTCGGAAAACGTATTTCCGATTTCGTACAATTTCCCAACTTCGCTTTGCTAAAAAATTCTCTATATATTGGAACGGATGATAAGAGCGCAACACAACTCGAACGTATATGTTTGAAATAATAACGTACACCAACAAAATTAGAATCAATGATCTTTCGCTATTAAATGAAAGTTTTAGATTTGTAACATTTTTTTTTTAAATGAAGAGCACAATATTTTTTGAAGAACAAACATTTAATTTTAATAACCGCCATGAATAATTTAATCTTCCGTTATTAATAAAATTAGCTTGATGAATTGTAACCACAATATTACATTTTAATAAGGATCTTGTTGATTTTTTTCCGATTGATTCAACTCGAAAGAAGTTATGACACAAAAATTAAGGCAACGTTTTTAGGCATTGTTAATAAAATCTAATAACATTGATTAACTAATGAAAGAAACAATTCGAGAGTTACTTTGTATTTTGTAATGTTTTTAATATTTTAATCAGAAATTTCGTTATAACTTTCCTTAATCTATTTGTGATTTCTTTCTAAAAAACGACTGGCTATAACAAATATTGAAAAGTGTTTTCTTTGTGGTTGAAAAGAAAAATGACATTATCTAGATTGTTGCTATACGATATACTAATCATTAGTTCCCATTAGATTTTAGAACCATTAGATTTGGTGGAAGATGATTTACTCTTTGACTTATATTATCGAATTTTAGCGAAAAGAAAATGCCAATTTTGGATACGTCGTTGAAACGAAAGAGTTACAAAATATTTATTTATATATACGAGTAATAACCGACTTTAGCAGCATTGGAAACGTTTGATCAGCTATTCTTGAAATCACATTGCACACCTCCCAGTGGGTGTTTTATTATCGACTAACGCATCAGCTTCGAGTTTTGACGGTAGAAGTAATTACAACTCGGATAATTTTAAAAGTTATCTACATTTTAATATAGCCTTTTAGAAAATGAAGACTTTCTTGTAAAAATTTATGACATTTGTAAATTTTTTTAAAGTTTTGTTAACGTCTAAATTTATGACATTTGTAAATTTTTATGACATTTGTAAATTTATGACATTATGACATTTTTATGACATTTATGACATTTTTATGAATTTGACATTATGACATTTTTATGAATTTATGACATTTTTATGAATTTATGACATTATGACATTTTTATGAATTTATGACATTATGACATTTTTATGAATTTATGACATTTGTCAATTTATGACATTTGTAAATTTTTAAATTTATGACATTTGTAAATTTTTTAAAGTTTTGTTGACGTCTAAATTTGCCTTTCAAAAAGGCACTTTTACGTATTTACATACGTATGTACGTATCAGGACACGACCCGGACACAACACGGCTACAAACCTTTCTTGACCAGTTTTGGAGATTCTTTTTTCTATCAATTGACTTCTATTAAAGTGAAAGTTTGTTAACCAAGTCCGTAACGATTTATCAAGCAAACTAATTCTTATTAACAATTTTTTCAAAGACTCATATTTTCGTGATCTGCGGCTGTTGGTGGCACACATTTTATGTGAATCTTTTTGCCCCTTCTCTCGGCTCCTTGCTGTTTTCAACTCCTTCCTTATTTTTAATTTCAGTATCAACATAATACTAATATAAGAAGAAAACGCAGTATATAATTCCATTACCGACGATTTAAAAAATGTATCTAAATTATCCTTGCTTTTTTACAAATTCAACTTGAGTCGACCTTTGCTCTGACATTTTAAAAGTGCCATTCGCTTTGTTGTTGCGGTTTGTGAATATTGTATTGTTTTTCTGTGTTATCTCTTATGTTTGATGTCATAAATATATTTTATAAGTTCTGAATTTAGGTATCATAATACGATATTAATAAAAAATTCATGTTTAATTTTTTTGTACTGGGTTGAATTTACTACAGAGTGTAACTAGTATTTTCAAGTTCTGGATTAAACTATCAAGTTCTTAAACATCCATTATCGTTTTCGTTCGAATCATCGATCGGCGCTGTGCTGAAATTAAAACAGTTGTATACAATTGCACTAATTTAAGCACAGCGCCAATTGATTATTCTAACATAAGCTAATAAATGAAATTTGTTCAGTAAAGACCCGAATTCATCCACTGATCTGCTTAAAAGCAGTTATAAGCAGTGACATGAAAATAGTTTCAACGCTAAATGTCAACAGAAGCCTTACGTAGCTCCGTTTGTTTTTTATGTATATAAGTATGTATGCCCAGGTACAGTTTTTCACTCGAACGGGTCACGCAGAAAAACTCTAGCCATATTTTATTTAGTTTGTTAACCTCGTTGTATTAATGAGTTTCCTAAATACTATCCTAGTTTTGGAAATTCTTTCATAATTCAAAAATTCATTAGAACTTGATTCAGTCCCACCTTTTTTTGTCTTCGTATGTACTATTTATATTGACAGTTTTATTTTCTTCTAAGTCATTATAATTTTTCCTCGACGCAATGACATACTTGCACTGATTTTTAGTGCAATCATGTTATTACACGCAAAGATTATCTGATTTAAATCCCAAAGAATTCATTAAATTTTTTAAACTGACAATTAACAGCAAATATTTATTTGAGAAATATTGTACTAAAAATAGTAAAATAAACAATTGAAACTAAATACAATCTTTGCATAAGGCTAGAAAGTCATTTTAAAATCAAATTTTTGCTCCATAAAAAGGTTGTCATCGAACATTCATTCGTATATTTGAAACTTTACTGATATTATTAGTATAAAATTATCATGTAAACCTAAAGATATATACATATACCTGAATAAAATGGTATGTTATTAAATGTATATTTTGATTAAGTACATATATAAACATACATTGGCTAAGTTTATTAAAGCTATCTTCACTCTCACGTGTCAATAGACATGTTTTTACTTTGTACAAACCAGATAATTCGAATAAAGAAAAACAAAATATATATATATAAAAGGCAGAAAGATGTCTAATTGCAGCTACAAGTTTGAATTATTTTAACTAATTAGGTGCCAACAATGAATTAATAGTTTAAACAAGTATGATGAGGCTGTCTTTGAGGGAGGTGAGAAATTTTGTAGTCTAATTACAGAAAGATCCTAACTGTCCCGAAACTGTATATAAAAATGTTCCGCCAAGGACATCCTATATTTAAATGACGTTAGAACAGATAAATTGCTCATACAGACGAGCTATCACCCGCATGTCGACGTAACTCTACGTATTCACAAAAACAAAAATGTGTTTGGCCTTTTTTAAATTCTCATTATTAACTTTACAGCTTTACGTAAGTAGAGTCGCAGTACCTCTTTACACGGAGAATAAATATAGAAAAAATAACATTATCGGCAACAAACGTCCGTATGGGAAGCAAGAGCTTCATTCGGTATCTCGGAATGAACTAAACAGTATTCTCGCGAAAGAAGTTACAAGTTCGTGACTGTTTTTCTTTGAAGCAATATTTCCCAATCTACAATAACTGTACTGTCATTATATAATATGATGGAGTCTGAAAAACTGTCTTTCAAAGATTTATTAGTTCAAAATTTCGTAATCCTCCATATCAGGATATATATCTATAATTTTATCAATATATGTATATATATATATATATATATATATATATATATCATTTTATCTGAATAAATATCTGTATCTGTCATTTTACCAACATTGAAAAAAAACACCAACTACTGTGTGAGAGAAAATAGATCAAACTTCAAATTTCTTTGGACCTCAAATTCTTTGTCATGGCCTTTGATGAAATGAACGTTTTATATCTTAATACAAAAATCTTCCCAAAGAATTTGCTACTTTCTAGTTATAACGAGTAATGTGTTGATATTATTTCATTTTGATATTATTTCAATTAATGTGTATTTTTATCCTATAAGTATATATGTAATTAGTATTTGCAGATATTTAAATATAACCAGCCTGGAAATTTAGTTCCTACTACTAAAATTGAGGCTTAGAATGCCTAAACTAAAAAAACTTATTTAACACAAACAGCGGTATTATCCGAGTTATGACTCACTAGCTCTGGATGGCAGTACAAATATCTTCTTAAACACCGATAAACGTGAGGTAACCTGTCAAGCAAGGATATGGTGAAAATTACATCCTCATTAGCTCTCATCGTCGCTCATCACTGAAAGATGCATGATAAAACCCAATCGTGAGTCTGAACATCAGCTCTTTCACATCAAAAATTCAACGAACAACCAAAGCATCAACGAGCCAAATTGCCAAGTAAGCTGTATTGAAGGCAATTGAAAGAGATGAATAAAGGAGATAAACCCTGCCCGCCGAGAAAATTTCAATTTGTCCAAATATTTCTGGGATCGGGCATAAAAGCGCGGTGACCAATTAAAATCATAAAGATTATAAGAATCCAGTTTCGAAGGAATACCTCGACTTGGTGACCCCAAAAAAACAAGCGAAGATTATAATTGAGAGGTGCGTTTAAAACTGGATTAAGAGTGGAAAGAGTGACGATTAAGCTTGAAGCAATGGCAGTCAATGACAAATAATCACTTTTTACCGAACTCTCGGGCAACTGTGGGGGGACGGTGGGAAAGTAACGCCAAAGAAAGTAATATCAAAACATTTGAAGTCTTCAGAAGATCACTGAAGACAATTCATTCACGAATTCAATCACAACTCGCCTACGGGACCATATAAAACAACACCGCTAATTGATCCACCTGCGAATTCCATAGTCGACATTGAGTCCGCCACCATGGAAATCCAAACAGCTGTCCAAGCCCTAAAGTAAGGAAGAACTGTCTAAATCATCGTAGAAGCTATAAGCGCTTAAAAAGACACTGTTCACTGTCACTGTCTCTTCACTGTCACTGTCTCTTTCCCCCTACAATCTGGAGAACGAAACAAATACCATAGGTGCTAATAAGAAACTTATAAGGCAAGGTGGGTAAAGATAAGGTAGGTTATAATACATAAAGTCTTGTAAATATATGCAGATATTTATATAAACTTATTGGTTTCCAAAAAAATTAGATGTCTCATATGCCGTCCTGGACAATTTCTAATTTCAATTCTGAGTATTTTATCATTCTACTTACTATATGGAGATATTCATTATATTAAAAAAATAATGAATATTAATGATATTTATCAATTTTATTAGAATATAGCAGAGAACGGAAATAAAACTTAACAAAAGAAATAAAAGATAGGAATACATTGTCTTTATATTGGTTTAAACCTCATTTTATGGCCATAGTGTTCATACTTTATTAAATTTTTTTTGACTTGGTGGTTGATATATCACCAGATAAAATCCTTGTATCACATACTTTCTTAATTTTGTTTGAACACTGTGACCACAAAATATTTGTTTTGCTTACCATTATATAGACAATTTTCATCTAAAAAATTATATCCGCTCAAACCTCTACCATCTCAACCACCACCTGTGTATACGGATTTCGACCTACAATATATTCCAATAACTCAAGTGAATTGGGGCAATACTTTGACTGATTTCCAAATTTTTTCCATAGTTGATGTCAAATGGCATGGTCCTTTTCTCTTCAACTATAAAAAATCTATATCCTATGATCAAACAAATTCTTAGCTGACAACCTCGTCAATAATATTTCTAATTTTCTACCAATATACTCTCTAAAGCATTTTCATTCATTTATTCCATTACAAATTAAATTTTTATTTTTGCTACCTTTATACTGTAAAACTAATACATTTATTATACGTGTGGTTTTAAAAAACAGAGACATTTTTCTTAGTTGAAATTGGGTCACATATGGGTAAAATAAGACGTTATCTAAATTCTATTTTTAATATTATGATGCATTTTTGCATATAATTAGCAGGTTACAATAATGTCAGATTCACATCCCTAATTGCTCGTAGCCTTGACTTACGTTGCAATGAAATATTAACAGCCGAAAATAGCAAAACTTGCGACTACCTTCCCTCGTCCATATTATCCTAGCTAAACGACTTTAGATTATTTTAACATGTCATCATGTTATCGCTCCGAATTAAAATAACTGCACAAACATTGAAACCTTTCCATTTAATCGGCGTTCCTATTTTATTCGGGAAATGAACAAACATCCAACAATAAATTTTGAATCGGCCATCGTAGATTCGGAGTCCTGTTTGTTTTCATTGTAATTCGATAACGATCTACGAGTAAACGATGATTAATAAGCTAATTTTTGCTAGTGCACTCAAATATATTTAGACAACTCGGACTATAATATGAAAAATTTACTCAGGTTTTAAAATGACACTGTAATTTAGTCGCTTTTCCGTCACTGTTATAGAGTGTCTAGTTTCTAACAAAATTTTCTTTTTTTAGAACTATACTATTGGTGAATTTTTTACAGCCTACCACGACTCAATGGTCGTTATATATTTGCTATGTTTTCTCAAGAATGCCTCCAATTTCAAATCAAAATTCACATTTTTTAAATTGCATAAAAAATTTAACATCTTCTCGGAACATTATGACCTTATACATACTTAGACTATAACCAGTATCAATTTTTTTTAAAATATCTCCCTATACGTCTGAAAGGGAGGGGGTGAAAAAGTTATTTTCACCCATACCACTGATTGGAGTATCGTTAAATGACTTGTATTTCAAATAAAATTGACGTTCTATTTACCATTTTTCATTTATAATCGTGAAGCCCATTTTCCGAAATATTAAGCCTCAAAATAACGTGCAATATATCCCCACACTCTAATTTATCGACCAAAGATTTAACAATTATCAAAAATTCTAGACAATAACATTGAATTAGAACTTTCAATTGAAACTCTTTCTGTTAATACACATCAAAAAGTTCAAGAAATATAAAAAACTACGTACGTTTTATGAAAATATCGTCTTGGCCCGTTTTTTTTCTATTTCACAACAGTCTTCTTCTCCGATCCAAATTTCGACATTTGCAAATACATGATCTCGAACAGCGTTCCAAAGACATTAACAATTTCCCCATACCGAAAAACAACTTCCCCATATCTCCCACAACAAAATACTATTGAATCTTCAGTCATACAGAATCGTCAATATTATTCAAGTAGCTAAACGTGATACTGCATCCACTGTTTCTGTGTTCTAAACCGTTTAAAATTACGTTAGTTATTACAGCCATTATACCGACATAAACAAAATTATTTCAAGTGCAATTTGCTTATCACTATGTTTCTAAACACTGGAATGTAATTTTGTCATAAAAATAATTAACTATATATCGACAGTACCATAAACTCGACAGTACCATAAACTCGACAGGACCATAAACTTATTTTTTCTGTAGCACAAATGGTTAAATTACCAAGAGACTTCTACATATCTATCTAATGAAATGTCCCGATTGGTTCTTTGTTAATTTGACAACTGAAAGAATTCCCACACGAGTGTTACTAAACACGCGCCGTATTACATTTCAAAAGCAGTGACCCTATTGCCAAATGGCATGTAGATAAACATTCTATATGGGCATAATTATAAGAGCAGAGAAATTTATGTGAATAGGGAGAAAATTTGTTCATTACCAGAATATAATATAAGGTACCCGAAAATATGAAAATGAAGGAATTCATTTGAACCGAAGAAAATTATTTTTTTTTGGTTTTAAGGGAAATTTATTTTGTTTTAGTAAACAAAACGTTAAGGAATAATTTTATAATATTTCACTGACTTTCTACGCTATTTTGTACCATTTATTAGTCAATTTATTATTCCTGTGACGCTAGCCATCATATTGATTCAAATAAATATCGAAATTTAAACTATAATATGTAGATAGCGCAGTGCGTTCGTCATTTTTCTGAAGAAAAGAAAATATTTTCGAACTGTTATCCCAAAATAATATTAATTTTTATGTATTATAAATTATTTCATCTTTAATTTGAAGACGTATGAGTAGTGCTTACATAACATTAACATAATTTTGGGAAGTTCACTCAAAATATTAAGTAAGATTCGAATCTCGATCAAATTAAAATAAATTATAACCGAAAATGATATAGGGTGTAAAAATATCAACAAAATGAATATCCATGTTGCAATTTACACCCTTACTTGTCTAACGTCTTTTAAAAACTTATTTAGTATAGTAACCGGTTAAGGAAAATAAAACATTGGTCCCATCAAAATACACTTCATACTCATTAATGTAAAGATCACACAATAAAAAGCAAAAACATAAATAATCGCTACATTTTTTCCAGTTCAGAATTTTTCAATAAATAATTTTCATCCCGGGTTCAGATAAGAGTATCTTTTTTATTTGCGTCAGACCATACTTCAAAGGTCAATTTAAATTATATTAATTCGTTCTTGAAACACTGTAATGCGACTTCAACACCCACGTGACTGTTTTTTTTGTGGGTTATTAATTGAAAGAGAAAATTATAAGGATTTCAAAACTATTTTTCGGAATTTTATATCATGTAGTCCTAGAGATACTCCCGCTATTGCACACGAATTGTCTCAGGGCCCTTCCTGGGACCTGTAACACCACCCTCTTTCAAAATAAGGGACCTTCGAAGGTCCCCTAATAGTGTCCCGTATCTACAATCTGCAGCGCTTCCACTCAACTCGATTCAGTACTGTCTCTTCTCAAGGAGTCATTCAGTGTGTCCATTTTTTTGAGAACGGACTTGGCGAACGCCCTATATAACTTATAGGTTGGTACAACCAAGTCGCGGTGACTAGAAATACCACTTTCTAAGGCTCCGCGTGATTCTACTCTAATATTTCGACGCATGCTCTCTATTAAAACTCTATGCGCATCATCATGCTTCCCGCAGTGGAATAATACATGATTAAAGTTCTGCATTTTGAAGTCGCGGGAAATACCGGACTATCTTGATAGGGGAATCTAACCAAACTGGCATAAATTGCGCCATGTCCCGTTAAAAACTGTAAACTGTAATAATCGGCGACGAGTGAGTTCTCTCGGATACATCGGGGAAAAATAACCTACTCGTTTCCCCCTTTGAACCGAAGGAAGACTGCAAATGAGCATCAACGATCTTCGAAATATGCCTCTTTCTGTCAACAAGAGATTCATTTGCCAAAAATTCGAAGTGCAACAGATCCGCATCATAACTCTTACCTCGTTCAAAAATGAAATTTTCCGCGAGTTCAAAAATCGCGAAATCGGCAAGAAGAAGCACGCACCAGCCATCGCCATAGGCGGTTGCCTCGCCAGCCTGTCCTTGAAGAGGACAACCTCGGATTTATGTGAGGCAGAGAAAAGCTTGTCCTCTAGTCATATTACCTGACAAGGGAGTCCACTATTCGATACTCTAACTCTATGCGGCTCAATCCTGCAACCCACAGCAAAGTAACATCTGCATACGCGACGGTATATCTGAAGGGGTATCGGAAGTATACCATCGAACGTGACGGTCCACGGAATTGGTCCAAGAAGTAAGCCTTGCGGGCAAACCCTGGTCAATGTTGCAAAACTGCGGTGTCTCCATCCTGCAAAAAGGAACTCGATCGCTGAAATAATTCATAATCATCCGGTGGAGGCTATAAAACTTTGGATCTATAAAACTTTGTCTGTAAAATAATATGACTAAGTCTATAAAACTTCGAATCGCTAGGCGATTTCCCATTACTCTTCGGTATGAGTTTAAGGCTCCCAACTTTCCATACCTTCAAAAACTGTCCCTGGCGGAGAGCGATTATAGACCGCAAGTATCTCATGCGCCACAATATTCCATATAGTTTTGACAATCCTATTATCGATTTTGTCAATGCCTGGTGCATGTTTCGAGTCAACGTTCTTAACGAAGTCGTCTATCTTAACATGTCGCAGCCCCAGATCTAACAACTATATACCTGATGTTTGCTACATACCTGATCCCTGCCTGATCTAAACCTGTTCCACTGTTTGATAGTTCAAGAGATCAAGGTCGTGATCAAGGTCGTAATCGAGAATGTCAGAAGGAACTCAGGGTCTCGCGAATACTCCCGATGTAACTGATATCGGTCGTCTTAAGTGCACTGAAAATAAAGGGTTTCAAGGGACTCCATACGCTTCTATATATAATTCCCCAAGGATATAAATTATCAACACGACTCACAAAGTTACAAAAATTGGAGCACCTAGCCAGCTTAACCTCTCTATTATAGTTAGGCCGGGCATCTACTAAGACCACCCGATGAGCCTCAATTATTACCCAATGTGTCCGTGGTTCGTAGCGTGCTAGTATTCGTGCTAGTACGTCTTCTTCTGTACTTCTGCTGCAGGGCTTCTAGGGTGCTGCTGCTCCACCAATCCCAATCCCCTCTCGATACTGACAATCATCCTGTCCTGAAACTCTACAGCCGTACTATATAGGACAATTTATACGGTGCAATAATTAAGAAAAAGTATGGAGCTCTCGGCGAAAAATTTTAATAAATCTATCCCAGTCTTGACACCCTGTTTTAAACTGGGTGCTTGGTCGCACCCTCGGTTCTGGTAAGGGGCGCGCCTGGGCGGTACGGTTCGATCTGCCAAGTCTCCTGCAAGCTAACACGAAATGAGAGTGACGTCAATATCACTCTCCCCGAGAGTTCTGAGTACATTACAAGCATATCGGGCATATTGCACAACATACCCAACATGCACACACTACAAGGCGGCCGTTCTGGTGAATAAAATCATCCAGGATTCCTCCATGCAGATTGAGCGTCTCGAGTCCCACAGGCAACACTGCGCGATAGCATCAGCAGATATGAGAACTGGGCTCCGCCCAATTGAGCGGAGGAGAGCGTTTAAGTGCTCGCAGAAAATTTCGGTGGCCATTGAATTCTGGAAATAAAATCTGTAAAAGATATCTGAGCCACTACGCAATGTTCTCTCAATAGATGTGGAGATATTGTACAGTATAGTAATAGTAGTAATAGTTCTAGAGTTATTCTCGAAAATGTCCGAAAAAATATAGAATTCCCCTTCGGCAATCTCCAAAATTGAAAAGTACAGTAATAATTTTCATAATTTCTGAGAAATTCACGTCTGTAAAGGATTGATTTATATGTTGAGAAATAATATTAATAGCTAATAATTAATAGCTTTTAGGACACCTAGTAAATACTAGGTGTCCTAAAATTTTTTCATTGTTCCTAACTGTGTTCGGGACACTCATTGTGCGACTTCTACTCGTACTTAACACATCTTTATTTGATTGTAGGACTGACATAAAAACAAATATTCAAATTTTTATACTTAATAAATTCGTGGCAAGGGCTGACTGCGATTATTTTGTTAAATAAAACTCGTAAATTTGCGAAAAAACAAATATCTATTACGGCGTAAAATAAAATGTTATTGATTTTCAACTTTTCAACTTTTATAACACACTGCGGCATTCAACACCTCTACTTCAAATACGTCTATGATTAATGAAGAATATTCCATAAACAAAAGGTTTTATTCTGCTGCTGTCTTTAGTTCAAATTTAAGGAAAATGGAAGTGAAGTACCTCTTGAAAATAGTAAAGGTTAACTTTTGAATAGTATTGAAACGTGAACTGCGTTACCGTTTCATATAAAGGTATTGTACACAAAATATTTTTGAAATAAAAATAATGCTACTCATCTTTCGATGCTTTCATAGAATTTGTCATTTAATTTTATTTAAAAAAACTTATTATTTTAATGTCAATTGGGAAAACGAAACTAGTATAAAAAAACGTAATTTTTGCTGCCATAAATATAATTAAATTACAGTTAAATTATAATTAATTTTTCCAAATTTTATATTTTTTGAAGATTCATACTTTATGGTAAGTCTCCTTTGCCTGTTTGTCCGTCTGCCAAAGCTAAATACACCAAATTATTTAAGAGTAAATTTTGTCTAGCTGGTAGCTGGTATTTATATAACATTTAAAAATGAATCAAAGGAAATATTTTATGGACACAGATTAAAGGTTGAATAAATTTGTTATTTATATAAATGAATACAAAATTATTAAAACAAATAAAATCTAGTAAAACGGTATTTAAATTTAGTTTTCTTTATATTTTCTTCATAAAATAGCCGTAAAACTATTACTTCCTGAATCGCTTGGTGTTTTTTTAGGATATTTTCTTCTGATATATCGCTGTTAAACTTAAGATAATTTATAAGATTACAGAAAATCTTTTTTGAAATCACAATTCCATGAGATTTAAATCAAAGTAGGGATACAAGCGGGTACCGTTAATTCATTTCTTAGTGAAAATAATTTCAGTGCCTTACGGGTTTCCCACACGTTTTTCAGTAAATCATCACTTTTGTCTATCACCTATAATTTTTTCTTCTTTCGTAAAGTAATTACGAAACTCTAATTTCAGTTTACATAGGGAGCACGTTTTACAAATATTTTTATTTCAAAAAAATTATTCTTCGTTAAATCATAACTCTTAATATAAAAAACTCAATCCATACATATAATTAACTGGTAACAAGATTGTATATGTGGGTACATCGAAAACCACAGAACGAATTTGAGTGAAACTTTGCATTTTATACCTTGAGGGATTATAAATAACGTTGTCACTCACCTTGACTACTGTTTAATTAATTAACATATTAACCATTTAAAATTAAATAATTAAGAGCAAAATTTGTTTATGTTATAATCAACGAAAATTTCACAAATATTTCATAATACATTTATGTTAATAAATACAATGTCATAAAGGAAGAACGTTTACGACCTGGAAATGTATGAATATAGCACAAGTTTTCCGGCGTGAGAAAAAATGTTAGTGAAAAATGAAATATTATCGATTCATTATTTTTTATAGATTACCTTGCTGCCAGAATCCTAAAAGAAAAACTGACCACAATTACTATCTTAAATTATTAAGGCACATTACGTCTTTACTATTCTGCGTATTGTCAATATACAATTTAAGAGATTAATCTTTTAATAGACCAGTACATAACCATCTCGATTGCATTATTCAATCTTACAATCAGCGGAAATGTTCATAATCAAAAGGTCACAGGTAACACATGTATCAATAAACCACACACATACTCGTAGAAGCCGCTATTTCGGATGGCCGTAGGCATCTAGTGTCGCTTCACTCGACCATTCCTTACGCCCTGATTAGGATTTACGAGAATCTTATTGGGAATCAGAAGCCATAACTCCGATTTGTTCAGGATTTGCCTATTACCTATGCGTGTATATAAAGAATAATTTCATTTAAATTACATGTAAATGTTGAACCTCTTTTCATATTTTAAAATGATCTTTTTCTATTCCATTTGTTTTCAAGTAGAACTCAATAAAAAAACTGATTACTGATTATAGCAGAAGTGTCCAAATATGTTAATCTGTTACTCAGTAAGCCACTTACTTACATTCTACGGCGTCAAAGTATCTAAAAATGAGGATGTGGAACATGCTATATAACCGAGGCCCATTTAGAACCATAAATCACTATAACTGCCATAAATTTTTAGATTAAGATATCGATATATTGATATAATTTCGATACGTCCTCTGAGGTTAGAATACCGGAGTCAACTTCTTAGGTCTCCTTCTTTCAAACAAAGAAAATTCCTCGAAAATTGCTTCAAAACAACAATACTGATCAAAACAACAGATCAAAACAAACAGCCATGCATAGTTTTAAATCAAAAAAGTCTTTCCCATTTCACAGTGTTCGGTCACATGGTTATTATATGCTATCACGTAGAGTCAAGTTTAAATAAAATTACGAAATTGATTTTGAAAACATATTTATTGTGACATAAAAATTATATTAAAAAATAAATGTAATGAGAATATGACGACTTTCACGCTAATGTAATAAAATAATGAATAATGTTTTTTTTTCAAAATTAAATAAAACGGAAATTAAAAGAATTAATCCACCTCCGGACTTGCGTTCAATTAGCAAGTTTTGGAAAATCGCAAAGGGTACCCGAAATTAGCCCTATGCAAATTTAATGTTTGTTTTTAATAATTTTCGGCCTACAAACTGTTACATATATTACTACATAACCAAGTACTCGCTTAAATTGTTATCGTTGTGCAAACACAACAAATTATCTACGTATAAGTCGTATTCTACAACATACTCGATAAATTTTCAGGCTGAACTGGAGGTAGTTTTATTAATGGAAGAGTCAAGGCTTCGTTTTCACGGAAATATTAAAATATATATCTTTTAAAGCACGATACGATTCCCTATATTATGACTATAGATGTAAAGTTGGTTTTAAATGTTTTAAACCATTTGGTTTTGAACGTTTTTTTTTGTTTTAAACCATTTAAAACCATTTAAAACCACATTCAGCGGTTTAGAATGGTTGAAATCTATGTTTTTTTATTCAGCCGAAGTTATTATTAATCGTTGATAAAGTAATCAAACTTTTGAACTACTGAAATTGTTTAATTACATGCAAACAAAACCACTTATTATAAGAAACTTGCTAATTATGTGGCCTTCAAAATGATATAAATGTATATAAATATGTTATTTTGCACAGATTTAAATAATTGGTGTTTTGTATAATTGGTCTTGGAAACACTAAGCGGTGACATGTAAGAGTAATGCAGAGGTAGAAGGAAGAATGATTAATTAGGCAGGCTGGGCGATGCATTACATTATTTGAATATATTGAAATTTCGCTATAATAAAAATAGGTTCAATTAAAATGAAAACCAATAATAAAAATTTAATATTTGGCTAAATGAAAATAAAATGAACAAACGATTATTAAAAAACTTCTAATATTAAGACGTCATCCCTCATCGATTCTCTCCTACAGATAAACAAACCAATAACGCAAGACGATTATTTTCAAAATGCAAGAGTATCATTTTCTTTCATAATTTTACTCTCGTCTTCAGGACCTTCACTTTCGCTATTATCGTCCTCAAATCTATTAACGGAACTGATAATGTCTTTTGTGTTGTTATTGCGAAAAGGGTTTAAATTAGATATGATAGTCATTCATTTAAGAACTCTCAAGTTGATTTAGCGATTACTAGTTTTAGTATGAGTTCGTGTTTCTTTCACTGGCCTCAAGTTTCTTTCACTGGCCGCAGATGACGGTGATATGCTCAAAATTTTCGATGTGATGTCAGCCACATCTTGATTTCCGGCGAACGTTCTCCACCACAATCTAGGTTAGAGCTCTTTTGTTGGAACCCAAATAGCTTTGCATACTTCAAAATAATTTTCATATATTTTGAATTCCGCCATACTTGTTAGAACTCACAATTCATCAGCCGAATTATCCTACACATTTGGAATAAATACTCAGAAGCCACAGAAATTTCATTATTATGTAGACCATTACCACAATATCGTGAATCTAATTTGTATGCAGCGTAATTGATAGGCTGTATGCAAAAATCTTTCCTTTTTTGAATGATTGACAACAATACATTCTTTTCTCCTGCAGCCAAAAACCTTTCTGTTTATATTTCTTCTTTTTTCTGCTGTAATATTAGTTATACTTTTAAGTAATAACGGAACATCTGATATCAAAGCTTTCTCACTTTCAGATTTTGAGATACTCATAGCAAGAGGTTGAAGAATTTTGACAATCTCATCAATGGTGAACCATAAATTATTGTCCAAAATAATATTTTTAATATCAGACGGTATTTTAAATTCGTGGGATATTGCTGTCAACTCCAGTGCGTCTCTGTTTTTTTTTGGTATGACTCTAGAGTAATATATGTACCAATCCATCGAGTTTTGCAGAACAATTTCAAGCTACAAGTTATCTTTCCGTACTTCTCGGTTTGGGATTTTTCAAATAATGCCATGACTCTATGTATCCGTTTGATATATTTAATTGCATCAAATACTTTTTGCAAGGTTTTCTCAAAGATATCAATCATAAAAATATCTTTGTAAATCAAATTCAAACTATGACTCACACATCCGTCACGAGATATATGTGGGAATGTAGACATAATTTTCTTCCAACCAGCCTTCATGTTTGATGCATTGCCCTAATCACTACCATAAATTTTGCGGACCCAATTTCATTAATAACTTTACTAATTTGGTCACCCAGGAAGTCTGCAGTTACCCTTTGGGTTTCCGGATATATAGTTTTATAAAAGATAGGTTCGGTAGTTGTAATAATAAAATCTATCATACCTTTGCCAATAATATTAGCCCAGCCATCTGAAATAAGTTCAAAAGCCAAATATTTGTTTAATTTGCTATCGATTTTAATTCTTGTATGCACGTATTCACCTTCTAAAACTTGGTTACTCGGAGCGTGCCTTGTTGATACTGTATATGATGGATCAAATAATTAAAAAACTTGTTGCCAGTATTCAGATTTTAATGAAGACAACAGTAATCCACTAGAGTAGATAGCCGTCGCTAGAGCTACAACTACTTCTTCGTAATCACAAGAAACTATTGCTAATGACGATTGTTCTATTGTGGGCATCAATTGATTTTGAAAATCGAGACTTGCAGACGTCATCGGCGTTGATGTTGATGTACTCGGTGATGGAACTTGAAGAGCAGTAACATTTTTATTGACACTTTCGAGACAATTTAATATTTTTCTTAACATCATTAGGACAATTTTTACATTTAAATATATGTTCTTTCAGTTTATTAGCCATCGCATGTTTAAATCGTGCATAAATACAAGTGACGTGTTTCTTGCCGTCAATTTCAGAAAGTTTCAAAAACTGTTTCCACACTTGGCTGGCAGGACCGGCACATTATATGAAAGAATTCACGAGTGAATGCCGCTATATATGTGTGTACTATATGACAACGCAGTAGCAACTGGCGGCGCGGGCGGCGGTTTTGTCAGTCGGCGGAAAACATCAAAAGACCCCTAGCAGACCGACAGTGACGCAAAAATCAATGTGGTATCGACGCGGCGCCTTTGTCTCACAACACCCTGCCATAACGAGGCAAAACGTAATTATATAAATATTTTTTGCAGAGTACCCATGAGTATGATGGATCAAATAATTAAAAAACTTGTTGCCAGTATTCAGATTTTAATGAAGACAACAGTAATCCACTAGAGTAGTATGACTCGTATATTGTATCTTTATAACTTTAAAGCACATAAAATTTGGGTACATCGGAAAGATTGTTCGTGTAGCAACAAGTCAAAATATATTTGTATTACCGGTTTTAAACTTTAGTTTTTGGTTTTAAATCGTTTTAATTTTTTTTTTTTCAGCTATGATCATGGTCCCTTACTTGTGCTCGTATTAATAATATTTTACATGCGGTTTTAAACTACAAAGTACTCGCGTTGTTATTATATTCCCCTCTTGCAACAGAACAAATTATCTACGTATAAGACATATTCTACAACATACTCGCTAAACATTCAGGCTGAACTGAAGGTATTTTTATTAATGGAAGAGTCAAGGCTTCGTCTTCTTGGACATATTAAAATATATCTTTGAAAGCACAATGCAATTCCCTATATCATGATCCCTTACTTGTGCTCGTATTGATCATCTTTTACATGCGGTCTTAAACTGTAAGTCAAGAGGGGAAAATAACAAAAGTTCGAGGTGGTCCTGACTTATTTTATAAACTAAGTCAGGAGCACCTGTGTTTTTATGATAAATATCATTAAAACTTTGTTCAAAGTCAATCAAAGAACTCGAGAATACTTTTATACCAACAAGAAGTCCAATGAATTCCGTCTTCATTCGTGATGCCGTTACAAGCTCTCTTCCAGGAAATTTTAAATGTTGTAAATAATGTGAAGCATCATCGAAAAAATTAACTTAACTTTTCTATGACATTTGCTACCGACGTAGCATAAACTAGCCCTCAGTTGAAATAGAAGATGATGAATACAATAAAGACGTTGAAAAATGTGTCCGAGTATCGTCTAAAAGTTGCCAAATGTTACGAATATTTTAAATTTTCTAGAAAAAATTATTATATTTCAATATAATTTACATGGGTTGACATGCAGTGACATGCAGCTAGGGTAAGCTATATATTTTTATTACTATAGATTTTTTCGGGGAAGATGGTTATAAATTGTAAGCTTTGAGTAAACGAATAAAGGCTAGATATTGAACGTGATCATTAAACCAATATTTTAAAATTATATTAAAATATTCATATAGCAATAATAAAAATTTATCAATTAATTCATCGTTTGTATTAACACAAGGTTTGTTAACGACCGCGACATGTGTCTTTACTATTGTCCACACGAAATGTTAATACACCTTACACTAGAAAAAAGTATTAATTTTTTGTACAACCGCACACGGATGTAATTTTGTTGCTTCTTTTTGCTTAGTTCTTGTTAAAGGGAAACTACCGCTAATTTTGTTTTTCAAGATTTCGGACACTTTCATATAAACCAACCTATAGACGCTATGCAATATATACTAGTATTTTAGCAACTGTCATTTTTGATTATTCCAAAGTGGTTCAACTTTCATGCCCGACTTTTTTTACCCTTTTATAAAGTTATTTTATTTTAAATTTAATAGTTTATAGAAGAATTTGGAAGACGCTCCCTTAACCATTCCCTCATAGTGTGCTGATATTATTATAAACTAAATGTTCACTTAGTTGTTTGATAAAGTAAGGCTTTATAACCAGCTACTTTACAACAATATTCCGCAAATACCACGGAACTCGTAGAAACAACGTTGGAAGTACTTCTTCTTTGAGGTGTGCTGCGAGAAAAGTTTTATTTTTGTGTTTTTTTTCAAAATTAATTAAACGAAACTTAGATTTGTTATTAGGAATCCAGTTGATTAGTTCAGGAGTCCAGGTAGTTCTCATATACAAACAATTTTAATAATATCTATTCAAATTAAAATTCACCAAAAATCTATAATTCGATCAAGTTTCTGGATAAGAAAGTAACAAAATTAATTGTTTTTATATGTATATTGCATTAACAGATTAATTGAAGTAGGATTAAGTGGTCGAAAAAAAAAGTCACTTTAGTAGCATTTTAAAAAAATAAAAATAATTTGTCACACAGTTTGCGAAATCGATTTTATCGATAGCATCATCTCCCTAGAGCTGTAAAAATATGTGCAATTTTGATTATGTTCTAGTTTTATTTCAAAACATAGACGTATATACTAGTTTAACTTATATAATTTGACTACTTTGATATAGCTAAATAAATATGTAATATGATATTTTCATGTTCTTTGGTAACTCAAAAAGAAATTATTTATTTAATATATTTGGCATTCACAATTAAATGAACCTACGTGATGTAGTATTATCTCTACTTTCTGTAAGTTCTTTACCACGACATAGGTTTCGTTGTATTACAACATCTTCAGGTGGGCTGTTAGCAAAGATGCCCACCCGAAGATGTTGTAATACTAATAACCCACCTGCAGATGTTGTAATACAACGAAACCTAGGTCATAGTAAAGAACTTAAACAAAGTAGAAATAATACTACATCACGTAGTTTCATTTAATTATGAATAATGATTTTCTACAAAATTAACGCCTAATATATTCGATATTTGGCGTTAACTTTGTAGAAATTCATAATTCACAATACGAAACCTAGGTCGTGGTAAAAAACTTAAAGAAAGTAGAAATAATACTACATCAGTATTATTTCTACTTTCTTTAAGTTCTTTACCACGATCTAGGTTTCGTTGTATTACAACATCTTTGCTAATAGCGCACCTGACGATGTTGTGATACACCGAAACCTAAGTCGTGGTAAAGAATTTAAAGAAAGTAAAAATAATACTTATTCACATAGTTTCATTTAATTGTGAAGAAAATATTTAATAACATAGAATTTCATGTAAACTTCATACGAAACCAGAATATTACTTACGCATGGAAATGAATCCCAGGCGTTTTCTAGGTATTCGAATTCTTACACCCGTAATCACAACACTTCCTCATTATGTATTTACATATATTTAATCTAAAAAACAAGGCAGCCTGACACGACTAAAAGAATCATAAAATGGCGGCCGATATATTATAATTAAATGAGCACGCAGTGTGGTGAGTGAGGTGTGCGGTAAAAACAAATGGTCCTGACAATTTGTTATTGTCTCTGTCTGACATATTGAGTCCTTTAGCGTTTAGAAGAGAAGTAATATTATAATACTAGCGTGACCCGTGCGAAGTCTTCGCATTATAAATTATTCAACTCAATTTAATAAATCAAAATTGATTGCAGGTAATCAATTCATTTCTAATTTTGCACACTGCTTATTACGTTTTTATTCCATTATGAAGCTCAGATGACAGATCAAACAAATATTTTACTAAAATTGACATATAGAGGCGCAAGTATCAAAAGCATTGAGCTAAAGCGCCACTTTATTTATACGTGAGTGGATTTGAAATTAAACAAAAATTTTACCGACCGTCAATCATATTGACGTTGAGCCGTTAGATGGCAGCATTGCTGTTTTGTGTATATAATTTTATTAAATAATTAATTTGCAAAAACAATAGCAATAATAAAATTTTTAGTTGTGGATGCCGGTAGAGCAAGCAATTATCTATAAAATGATATATAATTTATGTGGATTAGTTGTGAGGTTTTTTCTAAAAAGGGAGAGTAACATCTTAACCTTAGCGTATTAATATATATGATGACGATGATGATGATATGATGATCTAAGCAAATCATGATTCATCTATTTTCATTATCTCTCCCCGTAATGTTTCCGATGCTCTTTTTCTAAATACATTATATGGTATATATTGGTAAATAATACCTCTTATCTTAAAAATTACTTACTAATAAAAAATGGGACAGTCTCTATTTTAAACAGTTATCACGCTTGCTGACGCCCAAAAAAAAAATAATGCAGGTTTGTATAAACATTTAAAAAAAATGAGTTTTATATTTGCAAAATTATATATCTACAATAATTTATATATCTACAAAATTTGCGCTAGCAAATTTATTATTTAGAATCACTTAAGAACTTTAAATAAAACTTCTTTATTATTTAACCTATTTATTTCTTTTACTAGTTTTGTATATTTTCTCAAAAGTAACTTAATTCTGATATGTTAGAACGCACTTTACGCACATTACGCTCTTAACTTAAAATATTCCTTAATACTACATAATTTCTACGATTATTTGTTCGCACTCATCGATACAACGTATGATCATAGGATTGAAACCTATGATCGAAGGTTAAAATGAAGAATGTAATAATAATCAAATATTATTTAATAAGTTATTTTGGACACGAGAATTTTTCTTTCTATAGCTGCAACGGACCGATCTCTCATGAATAAATTCATGTAGAATCAATGAACATATCATTGAAATAATACCCCAATCGATGACGTGGCGAAAACAATTTTGCTTTCACTTTACATTTTGGGCTCTCCCCAAAAATAATAATAAATTAAATATTTGTTTTAATACATTGCTACAAATTAAATGAAATCTCCACCCGAAACATCTACATGAAAGTGTGAGGCTGCGATAAACTGACGCAGGTGGATATCACAAAAGTATAAAATATCCTTATTACCCTAAAAACTTTATAAAATCTTGTTCAAGCAGAAAACAGAAAATTAGCTTTGAGGAAAATTAAATCAGCTATAACATTTTTCTATAAAACTATATTATTCGAAAAACTTATCATGCATGGGTGGAACTCGCACTACGAGAGTTCCGTATACGTTTAGGCATTTATAAACGTTTAATTGTACTTAATCTTCCTACTAAACAATTTACAAAATTTTAATTTTTTAGAACGAAAATATATTGCCTACTTTATATTTCACAGGCGCATATTTAATTTTTTTTATAATGAACTATAAATTTTCGGATTTTTTCCTTTATTTTTACTGTGAGGCCTTGCTTCTATGCCAAATTTCTTGATTCTAGAGAAACGAGAAGTACCCTATAGGTTTTTATTTATACGCGAGTGTCTAAACATGCCAAAATGGCTTAAATGGCCGTATTTTTTAATTGTATTGACTTAGAAGCTTGATTTTTTTACATCTCCATTTATTTATTTTACATTTGGTATTAATTTCAACTTGATACACGTTCCTGAAAAAAAGGCTATTGACCGATTAACAGACAGTTTTTCCTTTTGAGATACGAATCCCTAAAAGTTTTATGTTGTTCAAATAAATGCTTCGAAAATAAATTTAATTACATGCGTACATTTTTTAAATTTCGCGTGCAAAAAAATATACCGGATTTTATTAAAAATATTTACCTCTTTTTATAAGATGTTTTAACCTGCTGCGAATCTATCACCCCAAAACATGGCAAATAATCGCCATATAACCAAACAAGAAAAAAGTACGAAATTGTATGTGGGTAGAATCCTTATTTCACTTTGAATTTTCTTCGTGACGTGAAATTATTAATATTTAGAAAAAAACATTAGATAAAATGTTTAAAGCCTTTTAAGTGAAAACTGTTTCATTAATAGAGAATATACAAGAAATATAGAGGTTTCTTGAATACGGCAAAGCTATATTGGCTAAATCTATATTCATATTAATATAGATTTAGCCGATAATTCACATTCAGCATTTTTAATAAATTATTTCAAATTCAAATGTTTTATCATCTTATATTAATATAGATTTTTATAGTAAAATCTATATAAATATTAATCTAGTTTTTAAATTAAATATTTTATATAAATTATTCTCCAATAATTAAATTATTTATTATTATTCAACCTTCCAACAAAAGAAGAAGACAAAGATAAACTGTACCTCAATCATAAGCACAAAGAATCGTAAATTTACGTCGCAGATTTAAATGGAAAAGGTTGGAAGAGGCCTATGCCGACTGGCAAACGGATCCACAGAAAATAAAGAAACAGGAAATATTAAATTAATAAGATAGGATTATTTTATGTTATATTTTCTTTAATTTTAAGTTTGGTTATATAAAGAATTGTATAATAGATCCGAATAAAAGGGCTATATTATTATTATTATTATTATAATTAAATTATTAATATTTATAGTAATGTAATTGCTGGTAAAAAAATAACTTTATGTCAAATAATTAAATTATTAATATTTATAGTGATCAAATAATTAATAATACTAGCTGACCCGTGCGAAGTCTTCGCACTATATCGCCATCTAGCGTGTTCCAAGTATACAATTTGGCTAAGATATTTGATGTGTCGCCCACAGATGGCGCTCATGTCAATTGTTATAAAAATTAATTTGTTTATTAACAAAAAGATTTTTTTCTAATTTTTTTATATTTTTCGCCCAAAGTAGAAAACATAAGCTTTAAGTGGGTATTTTTTTTATTTTTTTTTGTTGCAGTAGTTAAAGAGATCGAGCCGCTCGACCAAAAAACACATTTTAGAAATAATATATTTAAATTATAAATTAAATCCTCCATGATTATTGCTGGTTACATTTTTGTCAATATCAGTTCAGTAAATTTCGAATTGTTTTTATGAATGTTTAAAATGCTTTTATACAATACACTCCACCAAACTATAAATAACTTTAATTGATTATAATATGTACATTTTGGAGACTTTATACGAAAGACAGCTACGTAACAAAAAATTTATTAATTTATCGTCAGATGGCATCTTGCACGGTGCCTGTTTCAGTGAAAAATTCACTTTGTCCTTTAATTAGCTCTTTAGAAAGAGCGAACCTATTCGAAGGACATACTACGAATACCACATTAATCTAAACGCTTACCACTTATTAAGAAAAGGTATAAAATTTTATTTAACATAGGCGGACTCGTAAAACGTAATATGAATTTTTGTCCTTCGACGTGTCGCGCCCTCACCCTCCGCCATTAGATCGGCAATAACAATTGTGTGATATGACAGAAATACCACATAGAACTGTTATGTACGAAGCTTTTATTGCAAATGAGCGGACGAGTGGAATGCAATATTAAAGTTGGTGCGAGTATTTATGGAACAATTTATTTTTTTTTATTTGAATAGCAAATTTACTAGAGAAAAAAACTCGGAAAAAAAATAAAGTGAAATGTAATTTCAGAATATCGAATTAACGATCTACATAATTAATCATTATATTTGTAAATTATTACCTCTATTTCATCTCCCGAAATAGAGATTAGAGAAATAACCAATCTCCGAAATACAGTTATGAAACCATAAAACTACTCCATCACCTCTTTTGACTTTGCAAAACAGTTTAATCAAAATATTTTAATATTCTTACGAATTAGGGATGTTTAAAAAATAATCGATCATTAAAAATGAAAACTCGATTTTTAATAATCCATTTATGTAGTCAAAAAAAATCTATTCTTTTCATTGTTGATTTCTAATTTATGATCTTGACGTCATCTATTTACATAATACAGTTCCAGTTTCCCAACTTATCACCCCCTCGCTGCTTTCTGTTGCGAACAGATATGTGAAGTAAATATAATTTAAATAGTAAAAATTTAATCCCGGATATTTTCAGCATTTAATTTGGTTTACTAAGAACAGAAAGGGAAGGGAAGATAGATTTTTATATAGATTTTAATTTTAAAAAGATAATCTACTTTTAGGGAAAAATAGATAATTTTTATAATTATTTTTAAATCGATTTTAATGTGAAACGATATAATCGATTATTTTATGTTGAATGTCAAATCCTTAGTACGAATATCACAGTTAATAAAGATCTTATTAGACTTGTCAAAGGTTCTCTCTGGAGAGAACGAACGCTATATAATCAAAAATAAAGATAAAGACTTGTCAACTTGTATTAAAGTAAGTGCTGCATTCTTATCTGCTAAATGCGAAAACAAAATAATTAATTATATGATCAATACAGACAGATATGACAAAAGTTATTAAATACTAACATACCAGGAAGCTAGATCGCACATCTGACACAACAACAAATCCTGTTAAAAAATTGTATTCTCAAAAACAGAAAGATTTAGAAAGAGAGGAATATCCGCATCCGATAGCCAAGGAGCGTGGAAAAGAAACTTATTTATTTTTAATAAATAAATAAACAAAAAGAACTTAACCGTAATTTTTACGAAATTTAAAGCATTTTTTAAATTTAATGTTAAATAAATGTCCCAGATTTTCTTAAAAACGTGACGAAAAAGCATTATTATACATTTGATACAACAAAACGTATTGATGCTTTGAGGTCTTCTCAACAAAAATATTCGAGCATATATTAAATCATTAATAACAAGACCAAGAACCTTCCATCAGACTTTTCTAAGAAGCACCACAAAGTTACTTAAGAAAAAAGTGATTCATTTCTTGATGAAAAGTACGAGTCTACAGATTATAAACTACTTTGTTAACACTGGGTGAGATATACACAGTGTTATTATAAATACTACAAAGTCTTATACTGGATTATAAATAAGCAACCACTATTCTAATTTAGTACATATTTATATAAATATTTCAAATATTGTTACCAGTATTATTTTATTATTTTTAATTTAGACTAATATTAGAAAAAATGTATTAAGTGTTATGATTTTTTCAATGTTTTATTAATTATGCCCGCAAGTATAACGGGTTGGTTGAATCCGTAAAAAATTGAACTTACGACGAAGATTATCGCGTGCCGAGCTTAAACAGGAAATAACTTTTCTCTTCCGTTGTTCAAAATTCATGTGCATTAGACTAAAGGTGAATTGAAACACAATCTGAAAGAGCATAAATGTAAACATTGGTAATATATATATATATATATATATATATATATATATATATATATATCGATAGCACATTGTTACTTGTAATTAATCTGTATAATTTAAATAAAAAAATATTTGAATCAACGAGTGTAAATAAATGTTAATTTATCAAGAAAATTGTAATTTTCAATTAACTCCTTCTTTGTATTGTACAAAATAGTAATAATTGAGTGATAATAATTTAATTTAATTCATAAAACTATGCAATTGTTCATCAATGTTTCTTTATGACGTTGTCACGTAAAACTATCGACCGTAAACCGACTTTACAGACAATCAATTGTTTTCCCTCCGTATAGAGGCTATAACTATTTTGTAATGGAAAAATAAAGCCTTCCTTATTTTGTCTAAAATGTTTCCTCATTTTGTTTAAAATTTTGTATTGTCATATTTTTATTTCTTTACAAACGAGCTAATAGCCTTAGATTTGAACTCACAGTTAAGGCTTATAAAAGTTACAAGCATCAAATATTTATGGTCTTGACAGGCTTATCGTAAGTATTAGTAGCTTATTTTACTGCATTTGTTGTTTCATTTTTTGTTTGGAATTTATATTATACACATTCTGCTTTGCTCCATAGAGAAGATATTACAATCAGTTTTTGGTATATAAGAATACGCGTCTTCTTGTTATTGTAATTGATTATTGTATGAATGTAGGCAGCAGTGTAATACAGACGAGCAAGTCAATCAAATTAAACCGTCTGTTTATCACATGATAACACACTCAATAATTAATTAATCATATTTAACTCAATATTCCTCAAGTTCAATTATTGCTTACGGTTTTCCTAGAATTAACCTATTATTTAGACAAGATATTAACTTACAGCAGATTATTTATTTTTAAATTTTCTTATATATCTAGAAGAAAAGGCGTGAAAACAAAATTTTTTACTTAAATATAGAATGAATATATATATATATATATATATATATATATATATATACACAATGAGCCTATCTTTTTAGCGATATTTTTTATTTATTTAAATGTCATATAATATGCTTAAATTTTGATTTTTAAATAAAAATATTTTTATTAAAAAGTTCTAATTTAGTTAACGCCAGATTAGTTATAAAATCATTGAACAATAGAGATCCATTCGTTCTGCATTAAACCCTAATAATAAAAGCATACAACGCAATTACTCGAAAAGCCACTTATTGTCCTGATATTTCATAGTTAACTATTATCATTTAACGTGACACAGGAAATATTTAATAATTCCAAGTAAAAAGATTTAATTTATAATCTGGTAAAAACTTTATGAGGCTATTAATTCTACTTTCCATTAAAACTAACTTCGTAGAAAATGATACCTCGATGGACAGATAGCATTATCGATGGGATTCAAAGTTGTAATTAGTTTTCTGTGAATATGGAGCATCGCGGCGTTGTCTATTGATCACTCGCACATATTCGCGGCGCTAACTCGTTCAAGGGTTTAAAAGTGCTTATACTCAAATTTTACATACAGATGGAGCAGATGCCGTCATGGTATAACTTATCAATACAAATTATATTTTAAAATCATTCAACAATTGTGTTTACATTTACTATAATGTAAGTCATAGATAAGTTATTGTTCAAAATTCCTAATCGCAATAAACTAACCAAATCCCCAGTCCCACTTTGTGACCGATGAGATAATTGATACCCCAAAGCCTCACTCCTCCTTAGAAGCAGTTGGAATGAGATTTAATTAATTTTATTTTATATTAAATGCTAAATTTTAAACTACATTTTATTATTTAATAAATCATGAGAATTAAAAACTATGCTATTTAAAAATTCCGACACTTTTGAAAAATGCGATATGCTTCTGGAAAAACTGTAGCTTCACAGAAAATTATACGGGGGATTTTGCTATTTATATAAATCTCGTTGTGTAGCTTATATAAAGTTATTCACGCCGTTTTCTTCTAGATATATAAGAAAATTTAAAAATAAATAATCTGTTGTAAGTTAATATCTTGTCTAAATAATAGGTTAATTCTAGGAAAACCGTAAGCAATAATTGAACTTGACGAATAGTGAGTTAAATATGATTAATTAATTATTAAGTGTGTTATCGTGTGATAAACAGACGGTTTAATTTGATTGACTTGCTCGTCTTTATTACACTGCTGCCTACATTCATACAATAATAAATTACAATAACAAGAAGACGCGTATTCTTATATACCAAAAACTGATTGTAATGTCTTCTCTATGGAGTAAAGCAGAATGTGTATATATAAACTCCAAACAAAAAATGAAACAACAATTGCAGTAAAATAAACTACTAATTCTTACGATAAGCTTGTCAAGACCATAAATATTTGAAGCGTGTAGCTTCTATAAGTCTTAACTGTGAGTCCAAATCTAATGCTATTAGCTCGTTTGTAAAGAAATAAAAACATGTCAATACAAAATTTTAAATAAAATGAGGAAAAATTTTAGACAAAATAAGGAAGGCTTTATTTTTCCGTTACAAAATAGTTGTAGCCTCTATATAGAGGGAAAACAAATTTATTGTCTGTAAAGTCGGTTTACGGACGATAGTTTTACGTGATAACGTCATAAATAAGCATCGATGAACAACTTTTATGAATTAAATTGAATTATTATCACTGAATTATTATTATTTTGTATAATACAAAGAAGGACTTAATTGAAAATTACAATTTTTTTTATAAATTAACATTTATTTACACTCGTTAATTCAATTATTTTTTTACATAAATTATACAGTTTAATTACAAGTAACAATGTGCTATTAACAATTTATTTACAACTTATATACATGTGTTATATTTATGATCTTCCAATCTTCGTTATTCCGTTTGAAAAAGTGAAATCGATGGTTGTCGAACTGCTAGCTCTGACGTCATGCAAGAAGAGAGATAAATTCCGACGCTTGGGCCGATCGTGCCTCTCTATCACTCGTTCCGCGCTCTCGCTTGCACGCTCAGGCTCAGGCGGAACGTGACACTTTTTCATGCGTGCAGCCGGTGTTAATCGATTTATAAGACGTTATCACGTCAAAAAAGTTTACTCGTTTGGTTTTAAACATTGTAAGCTGAAGCATTGAGTGACTAAAGAAAATGGGCGCATATTATTTATATAATATGCACTATTTTCATATATTTATCGTAAATTTTTTCTATTTTTAATAAGGTAACACGTATAAATTCCAATGAATACGAAATTATGGAGAGACAGGAAAACAAAAAAAACACAAAGGAAATATTCCCTCGTAAAACTTTTGTCCATATAAATCGAATTATATTGCTGATACTAAAGGTTTCTAATATATATAAGCAGAATGTAAACTGTCAACAAAAAACAAAATCAAACCGAGGAAACTAACAAATGTAGTAAAGGAAAAGATTTGTTTTTGATGATAAGCTGTTACTCTCATTATGTAGTTAGTGAGATAAGCAAAGTTTTCATATTTTAATAATCATTCAAAATGAAGGAAATTTTCATGTTTTTCTTCTTTATAGGCAAAAACAATGTCTAGCTAAAAGCTACATTAGGACTATTTTCTACATATATATCTATATTAGATCCTTCTGGTGATAATCTGCTAAAAATATTAACAATGACAAATAGTTTGGTGTTCTGATGAATGAAATTCCTAAAATGTGTGAAATCTAAAAAGTCTCAAATTTGACCTAACTTATAAAACCGAAACTAAAACCTTTTGCGAAAGTTTTCTGCCCCTACGTGGATTTCAGAAATGCAAAATAATCTGATGTACTTTTCGACAATGTCAGATATTTGCCATCGACACGTATAAGACGAAGTGAAGTATATACTTCACTTCATCTCCCTATGAAGGTAGCCTTTCACATGAAAGGGCTCCTACAATGTCCGATACTTCAATGCCGTACAGGTCTATATATTTCTTGGGGTTTGTGCCTCTCATATATTAAACATGCTTCTGTCCAAGAGTTCTCCACGGAGATCCAAATAATTAGAAATTGGTTGACCTCTTTTTGTGAACCTTGTGTTAAAAAAACTAAAACTTAAAATTCACAAGTTAAAACTTTAAAAATAAATAATTTGTTACACTGAATTGAATGATGCCATTCTGTAAATAATTTCTTTGTGTTTTTAATTCCATAAATGAAAAATGCCGTGAAATGCGACATTGGTTAAGAATATACCACGAGTTACGACAGTGCTTTAAAATTAAGTAGAAAATCGCAATTTTTATTATTATTGATCGTTTTATGTCATATATTCGTAATTAATCTTTCATACAAAAAATAAAAACTAACCGTTTCACATCATCCTCCATAAAACGCATAGTTTGATATCATCTTTTACTTTTCCATTCCTTCAAAGTACGACGTTCTTTAAAAGCGATTGCCAACATCCTCGAATAAAGATTGTACTTCTGCTTAGCAGAGAGATAAAAAAAGAGTTAACGCAATGATCTTGTTTAAAATGTTTAACTGACGATAGGCACAGTTTCGCATTTGCTTTTTGTTTCCTTATTTCTACTGAAATTATCACATAAAATCTTTGCCCCCTCCTTCGATCCCTCACTTCAAAAGTGCATTTATTTCAAGGTTTCGGCTTGAAATTTATGTCTATTTCCACTCAAGAAACGTTTAGCAATTTGTTTGTAATTTTATGCTACTAATCTCGCCGAGTCACTTTGAGAAGTGATTGCTAACTTTAAATTGAACAGGAAAATCTGAAATTAAATTGAAATGCCATCCCTCACTTCAAACGAATTTAATATACCACCGATATATATAGCATCGTAATATAAAATAAATGGATTAGCAGTGTTCTTCATTCACAAAATAACACCTATATTACAATCCAGTTGTCGAAAACCCTGAAAAATTTAATTCCTACTGTAATTTTTATCAAGATTATAAATTAATTGTTTATGAATAATTACTTTTTATTTGCATGTAGAGTTAAATCTTTCACTAAAATAGGTGTGTAGCTAAATCTATTATATCGATACTCCAGAACGGTTAGACCGATAGCAATAAGAGTGAAATAGATCAACTTATCTTTTAATTGTCTTGTCTTAGGTCACCACTGCCTAAGTAACGATAATGGAACGCTATACTTCTGTATCCCGACATAATTTTTTCGCTTCACTAGTCTACTTCCATACACTCTCCATTGCTTTTAACTCTTCTTTATAATATCATTTTTCGGACATTACTCGATTTGTTTCCCCCATGTCTTTCGGGGTTATTTCCGTTTTACATATTACTTTTGTTATACTTCCTGTTCATATTTTTGCCATTTATTATTTCGTTTCCCATACATTCAACATATCCAAACTAACTCAATTTTTGAAGTGAAGCTTCTTTGAACACGATGAGAGTAAAATATCAAGGTTGCAACATCCTTCATGCAACGTTTTGCAACGTTTTTGCAACGTTCAGTTGTAACATTTTGAATGAAACGAAACGATCGCAAAAAGGCCAAAATATAGATACTTAGCTAACAACCGAGAGAGATAGATGACACGATAGAATAAGATAAAAAGTATACGCATGCGTGAAAACAAACAAAATGGCGCTCACTATTGCAATCAACTGTTTTGTATTTGTGAAAAGTAAAGTGCTAAAATTTTATCAATGTATTTATCTATTTATGATTAATTTATTATTATTTTACATGTACTTCATCAATCAATAATAATGTTCTTAATTTACTTATAAATCCGCAATGAACCCGCACATATAGCTGTCGTAAATATAATTTAGATCAGAAACAATTCATCCGGACTTCCTTCAGCCGCATTTAACCGGGTTGTAATACTGCCAGTATTTTTGGCTTTGTCTTGGCTATTTTTTTAATCGACAATTGTCTATGTTGATTTATATAAAGATTTTATTAAAAGTTTACGTCGATTAATAATGATGTTTTATTATTTTTTTCTGAATGTATAGCATGAAAATCTTCTTATACGAATTTACAACAATCTATGGACTTGCAGTCTGTATACATTTTTAATATTTAACCACAACGTATTTATACCTACCTACCCTTAAACACGTTTCCGACTTTGAAGTGCTTATGAGCTGTTTCTGCATATGAGCTGTATGGATTTCAGCAGTGAATAATATTTACAGTTACTTAATATTTATTTCTCTGTCTCTCTCTCTTTCTCTCTCTCCCGTTTTATCCTTACTACATATACCTACAAATCGAGATTTAGATGACTAAAGAAATTTCAAGTCTGCCACGTGTACTGAGCAGCATGCGAATTTTTTTTTCTTTGCCCTCCCAATTACACTATCTTCAATATTTAATTAAATTAAATAAATGTATTTTAAATTTTGACGTCTAAACTTTTTCAATAATATTTATGTAATAAGTTATTGATTTACTTTCAACCTTTTTTCGTCAATCAAACTCATTTTCATGCACAGGTATTATGTATTAACACATCATTATATATAATACTTTATATACTTTTATATAACTTCACAACTTCCGTAATCAGGATCGCCACTCATAAGTCATCATTTCACGTCAGTTTTATTTACCTGTTCCTTTACAAAAAATTAACTCATCAGATAATCGTGAGTCGTTTGATGGGTTACCATCTGTGATAATTTTATTTTTTCTTCGTGCATAAATTACTTACTCAAGAAAAATTCTTTACATATCAATAAGTGCTTGATGACCAAATTAATTATCAGTAACTATCGCACTTAAATATCAAATGCCTTAAATTAAGATTATAATTATAAATAAAAGATTGAACGTTTTTCTGATTACATGTCTTGTCGATAGATGGCGCTCTTGGAAATGATGTCGACTAAAGTACATATTTTATATTAGACTAGTGTGAACAATACAAATTAGATTTTCAGATGAATATACTAAAAACACGAGTTTAACTGAACAAGATTCTTATTGTTTTTCCACGTTTTTGTTACTGCATTACGATAAAATAATAACTATAATACTATTAAATATGAAAAATATCTAACCATTTGTAAATATTAGCTCATGGAAGTTTAGTTCACGTACAAAAAACTTACATATAAATAAATACAAGTTTTATTCATCCTCCTATTTTTAATCTTTTGCGTAGGCAAAATTTAGCAATAAAATTTATTTCTTGTATATCGCGAGATTTTCAGTAAAAAAATAAGTTCTACCTACAGATCTAATCCTGAAATTAAACTATTTTATGTTAGTTAAACTCTAATTAAAATAAAGACTAGTCAAATAATAGGAAAAAATATTCGAAAACTGAGTTTGAAATGGCTCTACTGACGCTATTCCCGCCATACTACACAGATTGTCTCAGGGCCTTTCCTGGGACCAGTAACATCCTCCCTCATACAAAAATGGGAAGCTTTGAAGGTCCCTTAATAACTGTCCCTTCTCAAGGAGTCATTCGGTATCTCCATCTTTTCAATAACGCACTTGGCGAACGCTCTAAATGACTCAAAAATCGGTAAATTCTCAACCGTTTACAACGCAGTGAATAATACGTTTATATTTTTCTATCTGACTAGCACCATTAGCCACCTTTATTAAATCGTATAACCACATTTATTAAATCGCTATATGCAACTGTAGTTTGAATAACTTACAATTAACAGAACTATGGAAGGGAAGGTAAACTTATTCTATATACTCCGCACGTTACGATAAAACCTCCCCACTCAAAATATAAGTTGGAGCAATCATTTCTCTAGCGAGTTATGATAACAAGGGTGGTAAGATATAACCATCATTTTCTCATGTCAGTTAATGGTAACAAGGACAAGAGACTCATTTTGCCGCCGGATAGACATTTCCTACTAACATTAAATGACTTCATTGTTTAATGCAATCTATTCTTAAATATATTTTCTACTAGACCGTATGTATAGAATAATACATGTATTAAACATCCTAAAGTCAAGTATCGCTACCGAAAACCTTTTATGAATTTCATTGAAATCTAGGCGCAAATTTATTCCAACAGCAGCAACAATTGAATATGTATGTTGACCTTTCGCGGGAGGCCTCCTGAGCACTCATCGTGATTCGAGCCACACTCGCTACGGCTGACGCGCTACGTCACTCGCGAGCCTCGCCCGCACCCCATACCAGGCGAACAGCAATCGACAGGAGTTTGCTAAGAACCTTCCTGCCAACATATTATTCACGACGTATGTATGATACACCCAAAACGGCAATGTTCACAAATCGCCTCGTCTCGCTTGTAGTAAGACAGGTCCACAAAAGTGGTGAAAGTTTTGAATAGATGGCGCGAGTGTACAACAATTTATTTGAGAGACTTTCAACTGATATAGCGCCATCTGTTAGTAATAGTATAAATGAAAATAAGACCACACACCATAGTAGTTCAAATTACGGCCGCAGATGTTTAATCATTAAATAATTTAGCCACTCCATATAAAACATACTTCTGAATTCAAATAAACATTGTGAGCCATTTTATAAATTACGCTTGATAGAAATACGAAAGACACCTACGAAATATACAAATATAAAATTAAAATAAGAAATTATTTCTTTTTTATTATGTCTTTATATTTATATTTCAATACTGCCACTACAATACTAAATATTAAATCCTAATATTCCTGAAATTTATGCATAAAAATTGGACATTTTTAATAAAAAACATGCTATTATAAAAGTCTTTATGTGGTTGAATAAATTTATATTTTCAAATATCAATCTGAATCTCACTTAGATTCAGGTAATAAATACAGTAATAAACACACTATAAAAACCACCGAATTTATATCCGCCTTATTAAGATGGAATGATGTCGTCGGGTCAAAAGACAACACAATTTATTAAACAGCAGAATGAACATTATCAAATAAGTTCTCTTAGTGTACCGAGCACCAATTTCTATAGGACGAACGAATGGTGACACCAAAATCGTATAGAAACAGTTTCTTACTTTAAGTATTGTTATTTTTATTTAACCTACTTTTTATTTTTGTACCTGAATGAGAAAGAGACGGCATGAAGTAAAAACGGGAATAGAATGCCAACGGCTTGTCTCACATGCTAATTAGGTAAGATTCATCCGACTTGCCTACAAAAGCTCCCACTCGAATAACAGTCAAATACTGAACTGACCAGTCCAATGCGGGGCATCTGGCATAAAAGAACCTTAAGAATTTATGCTTTAAGCAATAATTACAGATATAATAAGACAAATTATAATTGTATTTATAAATGTATTTCGTGACTATATTTACCCAGACCGTTGTAAAATAATATAAACTTAACTGTAATATTGAAGATTAAAATACACGTAACGCAGACAGCGTTATATATATATATATATATATATATATATATATATATATATATATATATATATATATATATATATATATATATATAAGTCATTACAATAAACTTTTTTCGTACAAGTGCGTTTAGTATTGAAATTTTAAATTACGATATCTTCTTTTTTAGAAGGTCGATAGCAATAAAACGAAGCCTATATATTATCTCAAATTCTATAAAATCCACCAGTTAAAACTCGTCAGGATATATTCCGCGGTTCTTGTGTGATGTGTGGACAAATAAAAAGACGTGCAGATAAAAAGACAAAAATTCCGAAGACTTGTATTGTATTATATTACATTTATTATATCCCATAATTATATTTTTTCTGAGTATATCTACAGGCATGTCAATTTTACAGTTTCCTTATATGCATATATTAACTCCAATGTCTCAAACATATCGACAATTAACAAAATTTATATTACGTTATTACCACGTAAAACTGTCTTGTTTAAATGTTAATTTAACGCCAATATATTCTGTTACTTAATATATACAACAACATATTACCAATTTTATGATAAATACTGGATGACCTATAAACATGAAGGGTTAACAACAAAATAATGAAATCCTAAATGTCAAGAATGGTAGTAATAGAATTAAATCCACAATAAATTAAAGGCAAAATGACGATGTATGTCGTTTTAAATTTATAGCGATATATATCGTTTTAAATGTTTATACCTCTGAATCGCCGTTACAAAAAACTTAGTAATATAATATGCAAAATCGTATGTACGTATTAATTGTTTTCGAATGTACGCACGATGTAAAAATTCATTCATCGTTCGTCCCGCGAACAATGTTGCATTAATTAATTGTTTTCGCATTAACAGTTCAAGGCGAGAATTGTTTAGCGAAAAACTATTTATATCGAACTGTTTATTAACTACATAAGTTAAGTACGTAAGTTAAGAATAGTTTCTATCAAGAATTGAGTTAGTTATTGTAATTTATTTACTTTTAAAAGAAGACTGAATTATAGTTTTTAAATCATATATCATTCCAAGTAATAGCTTGATATTATCAACTTCAGACGCAGGAAGATTAGTAGTACCTACATGTGTCGGGGAAAGTATACGCATTTATAATTAAATATCAGAAGATGTATTGAACCTATCAGAAAAACATTTGAAACGCGTTGGTAAAACAGATCTACTCGGAAAAACCTTTTATAAAATTGATGATTTTGTTAATGACGAAAATACCTGAGGTCTACTTTATAAAATTAGTATATATAAATATTGGTATAATAATTATACCATATAATATAATTTGACATTTATTGTGGTTTTTTAATTATTTTTTTATATGTAAAATACAAATGAGTGCATTAAGAAAATACAATGTTTGTATATTGTATACAAATAACAATTGAAATTGAAATCGTAGCTAATTACGTATTCCTATAACACACATTCTTATATATGAACAAACTTAAATTCTGTACAATATTATTTGCTGCGACGAAAAAAAATATTTTTAAATTTTTAAACGATATCTTAATAAATATAATTTAATTTATAAATTTTTATTAGAATTAAAAAAATAACACTACAGTGCCACTGACTCAATATCACCATCTGGATCGTCCGAGCTTATTAGTCTGATGTCACGTTGTGGCATTGAACCAGACTTAGTATGAAGTGTATTTTGGCGTAAACGAAGATATTCTATTATGGATACCTCCGAACGACAGGAATCGAAATATTTTAGCTGATACCGAAATGTCTCGGAGGTCTTCATAAACTGAAAATGGACTGATCATAAAGAAACTTTAAAAATATTGTTTAATAGGATCCTAATTTTCCTACAATCTCCGTAGCTCTAGCATTGTAGCTCCCCCCCTGTCATTTAAATGGTTTCCGACTTCTGGAGAAGCTTGTCGCCTCTCGAAGCAAATCTCTCAAATCTTTCGAAAAACTTCTCACAAAAACAATGTACGCTCATTTAATCCTGGAAATAACGAATAGCTCAGCTATAACAAGTAACATAACACCACCTATTGAATCCTATCATGTACTTCTGTTAATTACACATACCTAAACAAAAACGTTTGCCGATTTACAAGTAGGAACTTAAAAAACCAACAGTTTTTCAGTAATTTCTATTATCATGACTACATTTACCAGAATTTAATGAGAACCAGAAATTAAAGTATTCATGTAAAGATCTGCTTCACTACTGATTAATGATATGAATTGAAATTGATTTCATTAATTACAAGTCCAAATCTAACATTACATATTAATCAAAACTTCCCGTGATTAGCTGCAAGATATCACTGTCATGGCAACAAGGCCATTTATGAATTACTTTTCGCATTAAGCAGCTAATTTATTGTCTCTACATGCGCAGTAGTGGATGTAGACCGGATAAAACCTTAACATTAGGCTGTGTTCACAATTATCGATACGCGCATGATCAAAGAAATATTTTGAAATATATAATCGGTGTTTATAAAACGATTAATAGAAAACTAGCGTGACCCGTGCGAAGTCTTCGCATTATTTATTCCATTATGAAGCTCAGATGACAGATCAAACAAATATTTTACTAAAATTGACATATAGAGGCGCAAGTATCAAAAGCATTGAGCTAAAGCGCCACTTTATTTATTATACGTGAATGGATTTGAAATTAAACAAACATTTTACCGACCGTCAATCATATTGACATTGAGCCGTTAGATGGCAGCATTGCTGTTTTGTGTATATAATTTTAATAATTAATTAATTTGCAAAAACAATAGCAATAATAAATTTTTTAGTTGTGGATGCCGGTAGAGCAAGCAATTATCTATAAAATTATATATAATTTATGTGGATTAGTTGTGAGGTTTTTTCTAAAAAGGGAGAGTAACATCTTAACCTTAGCGTATTAATATATATGATGATGATGATGATGATGATGATGATTATAAAAGAACCAAAACGGCATATATGGTAATACATAAAGAAGTATTAGTATTGACAATTATGTAAAGAAGTATATATTGTATTAAGGAACGAATAAAAAAATATCGCCCGAAGACTTAAATCCTTGGAAAACATATGTGCATGGTAAGATTTTCAGTTATATAATTATTACTGAAGGTAAGTAAACTGGAAACGTGACACTATGATTCGTTTCTTTAGGTACAAATGCTAAGATTTTGCCGGTTTCCAGAGCGCAGGGATCTGTTAAAATATTGGTGTATATACACCGTTCGGTAAAGTCGATATAAATGATTTATTGAATTGTATATTATATCAATTAAGCACGCTGGATGATTACAGATTCACTGCATGCCTTCTTACATTGCTTCTTGGAAATATTCGAGACGAAACAAAAAACTAAAACACGGCGGTAAGAGTGAATTAATATATTTAGTGCCATTTACTAAAGATATTAATTGCTTTGTTATGCGATTTTACCAACTATGTTTGCATTAAAATCGGAGTCATTTTTATTGATGATGGTATAAAAAATATAAGTTTTAAAATTTCAAAGTTATAAATATACATTATATATACGAGTATACACACACACGTATACATATACATATATACAGATTTTTGTCCGCAACTTCGCTTTTATGTATATATTACCTACTATCCAGTTGTAGGTAACAGTGATATAAGGCGTCGATAGTTAATTGTGTTGTGATCGACAAAAGGAAAGTCATGTTTTACAATTATTTTTCAATTTAACAACTTTTCAGTGCCATATAAAGATACGCTGATTTCTTTTACAGGTTTTATTAAATAAAAGAGGCGAAAATTTTATTTCAATTTGGATAGTAATTTTAAAGTGAGAGAAAGAGAGAAAATAAAGAAATAAATAATTCTGATAGACCGAGTGACAAAACTAAATTCTCCAATTGTTCAATAACTCAAAATCTAAGGAGTATTCCCTGAAAGTTCGACCGATATTATGTGTTTAGGTTATATGTAATCTTTAAAAGTAACAAAGAGCGTGTTAATTATTCATTCGCGTGATCCTGCGCGTAAATATCAGAACTTTTGAGGCATGTTTCCTTAAAAAATATAAATTTTCTTTCGATAGACTTTGGCAGTGATTTTTTTTTTCAGAAACAATTAACAATTGTCATATTCTCTAACAATTGTCATCTTATCTTAACATTTTCTATTAAATCTGATGCATAGAATCACATGTATGAATAATTTCTAAAATAATTCTCTGTCCCAATCTGTATATAAATAATGTAAGCGATATTATTGTAGTAAAATTGTAAATTATAGATAATTTCAAAAAAATATAAGCAAATAATGAGTGAACACATAGATAATCGATAGAATGCCACTTCGAGATCAATCCACACTTGAAAAATATTAATTCAAAAACAAATATAACATTAAAATTATAGAAAGATCAACGCCTACTACTTTATTCGGTGCCTCGATTTGGTATTCGGTGAAGGTGGAATTTGATTACGCACACCCTTTCATTTCATACCATCCCCCACCTAGGCAGAATATGTAGACACAATGAAATCCCATTGTCCTGATCAACCTCTATGGCTTCACCCAAACTCACATGTGTTTATTTACGTTATTTTCTGTATCATAACCAATTTTCTCAACACTTACTCCTTTTTTTGCATTAGCACTTTCTTCAACATCACATTCTCGCCATATATCTATATTTTGTATTAAATTTTTGTTTTTCTTCTGCGTGACAGAAACTTATTTCCTTACGTTGTTATCGGTAATAAGCATTAAAGAAAGAAGTATACCTCACAGCGCTCTGTACAAGTACTTTCTTTCTTTAATGCGCTTGTGTTCTTCAAACTTTTCACAAAACAGCTATTTATTCTGTCATCCATATATACTCGTATTTTCAAATCATCTTTTGTCTTTCTATTCCCTGATATTAAACTTCCTTAGTAAATAAATATCATAATAATAAATATCATTTCATCCCACCGCTCTATAATCACATCGCCTTATATTGCATATCGATTTGCATTCATTATTTTAAACAAACATCTTTTGAACTTCCGTCACATTTGATTGTTTAGTTACGACCTATTTGTCGTATCCAGTGTTTTTCATGGGGACTACTTCAGTCTTACGTGATCCACCATATTTAATTGTTGACATCCGTCACATATGTTTTTTTAGTTACGGCCTCTTTGTCGTGTCCAGTGTTATCCACGGGAACTCCTTCAGTCTTACGTGATATTGATTCAATAAATTTGTCCGTTGAACTAGAAAACTGGAATAAGGTCGCAAGTATACCTGATCTTTTAACTTCCTTGAAACTGGCCCATGAGGAAATGACATCCATATTTGTTACATAATTCAAATATCGATGCACCGAGTGCAAGCGTATGACAGGAGCGCTACACGCGGCGATGCAGTGGGCCGGGCGCCGCGGACGCGGAGCCAGCGGCGCCGTAATGTCAGCGCGACCTTGCCACCTCAGCCTCCGTACCACGCCCGCTTCGTCCGCATTCCGCGACACGCGCGCGCCTCTAGTGATGCGACCTGACGCCGATAACAAGGTTCCTCCAATGGGACGAATAAAACGGACAAGGTTGGTTGAAGAACGCATTTTTCATAGTGTTTTTTTTTTCACGCTTCCATTCTGTAATCGAATATTTTATAATAAAGGGTTTATCGAATATTTTAAACATGAAAACTTTTTTAGCTTTTCGTAATTTTACACTTGAAGAAACACTGTTAATTTATATTTATGGTGCATCTCTCATCCATCTACACAGATTGTGTATGGGACACAAGAAGGCACTTTATCAACATTCAAATAATTTGAATTTATAATATTTTATTATTGCTGATGAAAGTTTGACTATATCTTATTCTACACACCCTATATGAGTATAGTATATATTAGTATCAGTTCAGATACATGAAAACTTAATTTTAACCAGAACCAAGTGACCAGTTAAAAACAAATGCTTACGATACCCTTTATATTATGAAGAAGTAAAAAAATATTTTATTTAAAGTATGAATCCTTAAGACGTTCTCTGATTAATAAATTAATAAAACTAAGTTGTGAAAATGAAAAAAAATACCTATCGAACTTTTCCTGATACTCAGTACCTAGTTGTCCTATATCTCTTTTGATTACACCGAAACTACAAATATTTTCACCGACAATAATTAACCTTTTTTTTTAATTTGTTTGTAAAATTCTATTTGGAGAAAACTGACATAACTCTATCCATGACCAATTAATTTATTAAACAAAGTAGATAATACCTAATCGATCCATCAAAAACAAAGTAGGTAATATCAAATCAATCCATCAAAAGCTGCGAAGCACACGCGCGCGAGCATCCGCGACCGCCCCTGAAGGTGTAATAGATTGGAAATGTGTCTCAATAATTGAATCGTACTCGTAGGCACTCAAAAGCAATAAACTCGCCAAAATTACCCGGACTTATCGAACTATGACTTTAATCGTAACGGGGAAAAGCTAATTGTTGCTTACTTAAAAATACAATAGTATCTATTAACCTTTTTAAATTATTTGTATTTCTATGTCAATATGTGCCCGAATCGCGATAGCTGGTTGCCCCTCGGTACAAATTTCTATACGCGAAGAGCTAAAATTTTATAGTTAGTACACGATAAAGGTTTTTCAGAATTCGCATATTTTTTACGAGAATTTGTCAAATTACCTAGATTATCAAAACTACCTACACTCCATTTAAAATATTCAGCTTCGAGTAATAAACAAGGTCAACAAAACATTTTGCTTAAAATCTAACTTCTGATTAGATTAGTACACTGGATTTATTACGAACATATAATTTCAAAATTGGCAATTTTAATTATATAATTTTTTTCACTAAAAGAAAAATTGAAAAATCTTACCTTAATCACGTAATAAACAGCAACATAAATCATTCTGACAGACGAGTAACAAACAAAATTCTAGTTGCCATTGTTTGTTTACTTTCACGATAAAAATACACGTCAAAAATAAACTAATAAAATATTAATTTCAAGGCATAAAGAAAACTTTAGATAGATACTGATATTTAAAAACCGGTTGAGTATTAAAGTTATTTCTAAAAACATTTTCGAAATAAGACAATAAGCTGTCAGCAAACTCATTATAACAAAACAATGATTTATTGCTTAAATGCAAGTCATAATTACGACATTGTTTCAGTCTGAATATAGCCGACATATAGCCGATAATCTAACACGCTTCAGCTTGCCTTAAGATTATGAACTAACGTTCGGAAGTGAGGTAATTAATTTAATTTCGTATGGACCATTTCTTATTCGAGAAGTTTTTTGTGATTTCTTATAATATAGGAATGAAGTTTGTTAGTTTCTTCTAAAATTCCAGTAACCGGAAACGTTTGCTTTGTGGGGGCTAACTACAAATCATATTTCAAAGCATGGATTTCTCTTGAATAGCACAATTTAAATATGTTTAAATTTTCGTAAATATGTTATGTAAATCTGCTGAATGTTCAGGGCCAGCTTATAAGGCACTGCGCGCCTCTGATATAAAAAGCGTTTTATTAATTATTTTGTTTAATCATTAGAGGAATAACGTTAAAGTGTGTATGACGTGGTAGTGACGCTTTATATTTGTATCGTCCGCATGACTATAGTAACATCGACCCCTATTTCATTGCATAGCATAAGCTCTATTTTAGTAATAAGTCTACTAGCTACGGTGTTATACAGTTATACTTGTAACAAGACATAAATATGCAAAAGCAGTTGGAGCAATCTTAGTAAGTTAATATTATTTTTATTTAAGCAAATAAACTGTTGACTATTCGTACTGCAATTTGTTCAACTATAATATGAATCTTAATTTGAATACCTTTTTGTCTCTAGCTCTCAGTAGCAATACTGATTTAAAAATCGATCGTTTGATGTTCTATTCATAAACAATTACCTATTGTATGTTATCTGTTACATCAATGAATTAGGGGAATTACTGTAGCGAATAAAACACTACACAATTCTAGATGAAAATATGTTAACAATCGACTCACCTTTAATAGTATCGATAACCGTTTAGAGCTAAAGGTACAGATCTTTCAACTCATAAAAGCGTTTGCAGTATAATAAACATGCTTGTCGACAAGAACATCACTCTTACACGTATTCAGACCACATGCATAAATATATGTGTTCATTTGGTATTTTGGATAATTAATTTGTAGTTTTTAAATTCAATTTTCATTTTCATACTTATTTAACAAACACCCCCTTTATGTAGATCGAGCGAGGAAATAGAAAACAATATGAATGAAAAATAGAAAACAATAGCATTTCTCCTACAAATTCGTAAACATATTTTGTGTACAAATAAATAGATCGCAATTATCATGCAGTAAATTAAAAAAAAAAATTAGTGATAAACGCATGTTTTACTGTTCTGTAAAAGCGAAATCAAACCAATGAAAGAACAATTGAATTTTAATTGTTTGCAAATTTGTCTTTATTTAATTAAAAAAAATTGAGCTTGGATATTGTTTTTGGTAGTTATAAACGCCACTCATCTTTTTATAATTTTGTAAGAATATTAACTTAATCAATTAATTTTCTATACCAATTACAATTTTTTAATAAAATATTTGTTATAATTTTATTTACTAGTTGTTTCGTACCCACCAATAATAAAATACATAGCGGTGTTGATTTAATGCTCTTAAAGCTTTCCCCTTTTATCTTTCCAAAAAAAGCACCATTATAACATATGTTATAATATATAAAATATTATTTTCAAAAAATAGTTTAAGGTTAATTAGGTTTTGAAATCTAAATCAAACTAAATGTGCATTCCTAAAATTCATTTTAAAACAAACTTTTACTAATTTCTTTATCAGTTATGATAATGAGATTGTGTTATAATTTAGCAATAAAATTATGATTTAGTATTGCCATTAATTATAAACATTATAACTATTTTATGAAATTAATATTTTAACGTTTTTAAATAGAAAAACAATTATCAATTCACTTTGTTTTTTTTCCTCATTTTTTTTAAATATACGATATCGATGTTTAAGTATCTAATCGTCAATAAATAACATTAAAAAGTGCAACATCATTGCAGTCTTACTGACAATTTCTTTTTTCTTGCAGAAAGTTTTTCAACTAAATAGCTTTTGAACTTCGAGTTCAACGATACTGCTATCGGATCAAATCAGTACAATCGTAACATCTCGGTTGCCCCCATCACTAGAATACTCCGAATCAACAGTCCGCGCATGATTTGGCTGGCCGTTGAATAATTTTATTGTTAATGTTACACGAGAATACATCACACACGCCAGACCGACAAATACTAACTACAAAATGGTATACTTAAAATTCATAGAGCAGGTAGTTACGGCAAATCTTAAATCTTTAGCAGCCGCAGAAAAAATCATTGCAACCTACTCGGTGCCCCTTTTGGTTGCACTGTTTTACCGGCTTACTGTAAAAACAAAATTTAATTTAACAGAAATAATCCTAAAACGTTTTACAAATGAGGCATGAAATCGTAAATCTTATAAATAACACTTTTTAAATATGTTTGCCACAATTATGCTTCCATAAACGATTTTTTTTTAATTTTTTTAATTACAGGTTAAAAAACAAGTAAAGTACTTAATGAACGAGACGTGATCGGGTCACACAAGTACCTCCTGCTTTACGAGTTGTGACGACGCACGTGGGTTTTTTTTATGGCGCCCCGGCCTAAAATGAAATAAACAAGTCTACATTCAACATTAGATGTATTGTATAATAATTACAACATATTAAACAAATGTAACAGGATAAACATATTTTAATTATTATGTTAATGTACTTTTTCATTCTGTTGAGTTCCGTGAATGCTACATTCATTTTTACCGGTGATAATAAGAGCCATAGGGCAGTCAAGTGTGGGAAAGCAATGCAAGTAATGTGAAAATGATTTCATTAAGCAATATTTATTTCCGCAGAGGGTTTGTAGTGGAGAGTGAGGAAAGAAAGTAAACAATAAAAAAGCATGATTAAAAAATATTGAAAAAGCCAGTCAAAACGATTTTAAAATATGCCAATCGGAAAGTAAACAGCGCGGGCGTAATTTCCAACCTCACTGAAATCCGTGAAATATTTTCACTATGTAAAAATTTCGTATTTCGGTGTCATACTGAAATAAGAAAATAAAATTTATTCACCACTTGACTACAATTTCTATGATCATGTCAATTCAACATGAACTTATTACACCCTCAAATCCATGTTTAATAAATGAGTCTTAAAAAAACTATCATTTAAACCAAAAATATGTCTATGGTACATATGTACATGCTAGCAGCGTACTATAGGGAAAATGGTAAACCTACTCATGTCCTACTAAGGTCGCTCGACGAAATTGATATTTAGTCATCTGCGTCTCAGTATGTTGCAAGTATATGAGTACTAATCATCAAATCGAACAATCCATGAAATAAACATCAAATAGCTAGTAGAAACTTCACAAAACAAAATTCAATTCGTTGCCTTAAAACTAAACGATCATTTAAATAAACTTGTATACAAATTGAACGAAAGATGTTTTTTTTTTCAAAATATTGCAACTTGATGCTCCGTAATCGCGTCCTTACTCACCTGTTCGTTAACATTGAAGATCAATATACGATTGTAATATATGAACTCGAATTACACTTTGTTCATCAAAATAAATAAATTTAAAAACAATGGTCCCGTTGACCTTTAGTCGACTGCAAAATAAGTGAATTTAAATTTTTCATAATACTCGTATTTAAGAAATTTAAGCTCTCTTGTTATATTTCCTATATCCTGTGATACATTAAGTACAAAGTAAACATAAGCACCAAGGAGCGCAAAAATAACCTGTTCGCGTTTACATAACCGTAGCTTAATCACGAACTAAATAAGTCCGTTATCTCGATTATTTTCTCATCCAGTACTAATATAAATAATTTTTAATTTAATTAAAGATGATCGTATAGTATATTCGTAAGGACTGAATCCGAAGTCACATTTTTACTTCGTGCATCTCTTGACCTAAAATCCAAACAGAAGACTGAAATATTAATTTCACTAAAATTTAGAAAACAATTAACAATTATGTTATGTATTTATTTCACATGTACACGATGTACATGTTTACTTTTCACTAGAATAATCGCTTTGTGAGTCTAAACTTTGAAAGTTTATTTTTTTAATAAATGTATCTGTAAATTATTACTAGAACTAATAAACATTTCAGATTTCTAGTAAAATACCTCTGGAAAATATTCTACCTGTTACAAAAGCTATATCAAAGTCTTCGAAACTTCTTTCCGAAACGAAAGTTTAAATTAAATTAACCATAACAATGACTAAATGTTATAATTTGAAAATTAATTTCGGAAAATTATGTTCGAATTCAAAGTACTACAAATTCTTAAATTTGAAACATTTCTAACAAAATAGCATTATTTTAGAAATTTACCGCAGTATTTGTTCAAAACTTTATTTTATTATTTTGTCCATATTATTAAATCAGCTTCGGTTCATATTCAATATTATCTTGAACACCAGGGCTAGTGGCCGCGATCGGACACCAATCACCACCCACTCGACCTTCGCACCGCCTACCAAGTTGTTGCATCAGACAGATTATGTACTCAATTTCTATATACCAATCTATCTCAAAAGCGGTTTAGATGTAATGGTCCGTATCCTTTAAGGATATTAACGATACTGACATTAAAAAGTATGCTTCGAAAATAATAATTTGCCAGACGACTTCATTATTTATTGACGATAAAAAACTTTCAACAAACTGTGATATTTTTAACTTTATGTTTATATATTCATCTTATTTTTCGTTTAAATAAAATGAGTTTATTGTAAAATAAGGTTACATGCGTCTATCCTGACACACATACACTATTCGTATCTTACAAATTCTCTTGATTTTTACGATTTCTAATATTTTGTTAAGCGTCCTAATTCCGATTCCTGCACCTTTTCATTTTCCTAACCCCTTATACAACATAACTTCATTTGACCCATTTCTTTGCATATAGCCAAAAAATATCTGAAATGTTTAATTCCGTCGAAACTGGGAATCCCTTTTGGAACTCTGTTTGATTACTTAATACGTTTTTGTAAATATTTGTTTGATTTACATTATTAACTATTAAATCTCAAATAATTTAGAAACGTTGCATAAAATTTCATCTGTAGTTGAAAAATTACTTATTAAGAACTAAAGTGTATATTATTGTTGTTTATTACTAATATTATTGTTGTTTATACTCTTAACTATGGTAAGCAAAAATATTTTTACCAAAAAGGAAATAATTAAAAGAATGACCACCTGAAAAATTTAATTAAAAATTTTAATATTGGGCTACTCGTGACATTCAATTTCAACATATCGTACTCATCATAGGGAAATTCATGTTCTTTAATTGAATTTGCATCAAAGTTGGGAAGCTTATCTCACAGCAGACTGGTCCAAATCCTCATCCTAACATATCGCACTCTAAACACGTAATTGTGTTTTTAATGAAATTTTTCTAGCTGTCTTGAATCGTTGTATTAGATTTAAATCCAAGACGTATTACAGATACATTATTACACTCATACCCGCGTACTAATTATACAATTGAAAATGTTAATTGTTTTATTCATTTTTGTTTTCTGAAATTCAAAATAAAGAAATTTTCATCCAATAAGTTGCTTGTCGAACAAAATTGGAGCTGCTATCCATACTATGACATAAAATGTTATACTTAATTTTAGACAAACTTACTATATACTTCATAAACACAACGAAGTATGGTAAAATAAATATTTTGTTTACAGGGATTCATTAATTTATCTCATTTTCAAGAATTATTTGTATTTTTTAGAGAAATCTATTGTGAATGGGACCGTCAACACTTCTTACTAATAAATAATGTTAAAATAAGTGCCATTTTTTCCTTGTGTACTTTACTACACCTTGTTTACAATTATTACTTACCTTGAAGTTTGTTAGTATTTTTTTTAAAGGTGGTAAACCTAAATACAATATTCGTTGAAAGGCAATATTTAACGAATAGAAATGGTCTTATACGGATTTTCCTAGTTGTCAAACATTTTTTTACAATAGCAAAAGAATAGAAAACCATCAAATGCCTCATACATATATATATAGTCAAAGCTTTTCCCTGCCACCATAAGGTATTCAATCATTATAGACTGTCAAAACGTCTCATTTCAGACCCACAAATGGGGAAACTGTGAGATATTAACACGAAGGAAACAATCAAAAGGAAAAATAATATTCCCAAAGATCCTTATCAAAATACCAAGTTTTCTAAAAGTCTTTTCCAAAATTTGTAAAAATAAAACTATTGTTCTTGTGCTACTTAGAAATATTTTTGGTATAGATGATGAAAACGGTGGGTAAACAGTTGACTTATTTATAAATTTTAAGACACACAAAGAAATGTTGTTACGAAAACACCACAAAGTAAACAACGAAAGCTTATCGATATGGTACAAATATATCGACCGAGGACTTCATGTGTGCAGAAAACTCTGACTTGAAACATAAAAAAAACAACAACAAAAGAATACGGAAAAGGTTTTTTTCCTTCGTCCCATAAAAATAATCTAGGTTTCTGCTTTCTTAGATAAAGTTATTGGAGCCCAATTAGCAAAGTCTTGAAGAGTCACTTCCCAATAAATTTTCTGAGAAGCCCAATAAATAATTTAATAAACAAATGAAAGAGGCAAATGTAACTATTTTTAAAGACAGCGATTACGTGATTATCATACATAATGGATTAACATATCCTAGAAAGAATAGAAAGGTCAATAATGAGAAATTGGTATAAAACATATTATGGTACAATTTAGAAAAGGTTATCGCAGTGATTCATAAATCCAAAATGGTAACGAAAAATGGCCTGTATCGTGTTCTTGAGCCAGAATCCAAAATTAGACTCATTATGATTCATAAATTTTAAGTTGTCGACAAAAACTTAGTTTTATATGTATAAATTAATATTTTGCACTTTTTATAGTTTAAATCGATATGTGCAAAAAATAATTCTTTTGAAATGAAATATTATATTTTCATGTTATTGAAATTTCACATATGTTATTTGAAATTTTGATCTGTTTTGGCAAATTTTATGCCATTCTAACTATTTACAGTTCATGGACTGGCATAAAATTAAATAAATATGTATTATATTAGGTGAATTTCTAAAAAACTATAAGACTTAGAATCAACACTATAGAAATGAAATACGCTAGAAATAACAATTATAATGTAATGACATAGTAAGAATTGTAACAAAATAGTCATTCAAAGGAACAAACGCCTGGCATATTCGTACTGCACGCGCGCACCACCGCCACGCCGCGCCCACATTGGCACCGCCTCTGAGTATATAACCAGCACCACAACACCGGCCGCTTTATTGTCAATGCGGCATTTGTCGAGGTATGACGTCCTAGCGTACGATATTACTTTAGGTCCTATCCTATACCTGCTATCTTCTTATTTGTATAACCATGCTTTCTATCGCATTTTTTTTTCCTTTTTAAAGACTTACTTATTCACAAATTAATATATGTTTGTATATTTTATTTCATATCGTCATAAAATTTCAATCGCTTTTCTCTCCGATCTTAGATATTGTTTATTTTTGCTATAACGCAGTGGCTAACGAAAATTTTAATAATCATGGGTATAATTGTGATTTAAATAATATTGAGTTCAAGTTTCCTTTCTAAAATTAATTTTACCACGCTTATAAATAAATCTCAAAGTCAGGTATTAAATTTTACTTTTCAGGCGATAAATTTTATGCTTAAGAATCAGTTAACCTACCAATCTTTTCATTTAAATACAAGAAAAAGACTAGAAGCTTTGTTGATAAGAAGTTTAAGGTTTTCGAAGTCCAGTAACCAGAATGTGCAAAAATTTAAATATTTTTTTAAACAGAAAAAAACGGATCAAGCTTAAGAACAACACGCTTATACAATCGCTAACGTATACTTTGTTTTGACTGTCACAGTCATTTTTTTCAGAAATCATTTGAGGTAGAAATTTTGAATAGTGATACAATATTAAACTGAATTTATCTCGATAATTGACACTCAAAGACATTTACGCAGAAAATGTTAGAAGGGGTAAATGTGATGGGATACCAATTGAAAGACCAAGTTATAGGGATTCTAAATTTATATTTTTAGAATTATGTGTAACGTGATTATAGAAATATTATTGAAAGTGTCCACAAAAAATATGTCTAACCCTCCCCAATCTCAGAAACTCCTAAAGTCAAAATTATACAAGTTTACTTAATGTTTAGCTGAGAACTACTGTAACGATTCAAAATTTTAGCTTTTGATAAACTAGGCAATTTGTTCACTTAGTGAAAAATAATATTAACATTTGTAAAAAGTTTGACATAGAAATATTATATATTTATGTATATATATATATATATATATATATATATATATATATATATATATATACACACTGTTTTTCAATGTTTATTTATGGGTAAATGTATACAGAAAACTCGTAGGTGCTGATTCCACTCCAAGTTACCAGGTTTTCTTATTTGATGATCTGCTTAGTTTTAGCAAATTTCACTCATACAAAGTCACAAATAAATTCTGTCCAATATAATTTTGGTATAAATACACTTACTTCTCTTTTCGCAACACGTTCACTTTTGTGATAAATCTTATTTTTCTAAATCAATTTGGTATTGACGTTTTCGAACATTAATGCTTTTTATTCAACCATATAAACTCATCATAAGCGTTGTCAGTGTATATACTGAAACATTATTTAATTGTTCATAAGTGCAGGCTGGAATTTACCTGCTGGTTTCTAAAGTTCTGCTTCCTGATGTTAGATAAGGTCAAGTCAATTTTGTTTTTTTATACATTTCGTCAGAATAACATAAGACTATACCTGACTTGTTTTAAGAATTGAAATAAAAAAATGAAATAACTAAAACTCAATGACACCTAATATTGTAACCAAAAATATAAAATATCGATTGACCTACGTGAACATATATAATCTTTATTGAGAAATAGAATCACAAAATATTTCGTCGTCACTTTGTTTGTCTCAGATACAGATTAAATCAACAATACCGCAATGCTGCAAATGCCTTCTTGCGGAACGGAAGACAGCATCTATGTTTTTTTTAAATCACAACACAATTTTATTGTTTTATTTAATTATTAAGCTTATAAAATACTTGTATTGCCGGACTCATAAAATACAACCCGTAATCGCTATATGAACGCGCAGTTTACTTATTTATTTTACGAGATGTTCCCTCATCAGTTTTTCTTGCACAAGAAACAAGTTATGGAATATTATTTGACTTATAAAAAACTAACAATGTGGAAAGATCGTAAAAAATTGAATATTTCTTTATGTAAAATACGCTAAATTTTAAAGTTACATCAAAAAATAGACAGAACACCTACAGTTATCCATAAGAAACTAGCAACTGCCAAACTGCATCAAAATTAGTTAAATGATTTAGGCGTTAGACCTTGCTACAACCTTTTAAAAACACATGCATCGATGCAGGTTATGCAATTTTACCAATAATTTTTTTAACCCGAAATATTGTTTACTGGGATTTAGAAGTTCGTTGATCAAACAGTTTTCAACAACTTTATGTCAAAAAAATGCCTTTAAGCCCAAAGTTTGAAAAATGCATTGAAATGAACAAAAAGCTTTAAAACAGTACGTTTCTTCGATCACTAAAGTATAATTTGTTTTGACTAGCTCAGCTATTTTTTTCGGAAACCGTGTAACGTAGTAACGTATTTTTCAAACTTTAGGCTTTTACTCTTCACGAACGAAAAATCGTTTTTCCTGATAGCAAGTACTTTAAGTGTGCTTTTACAACTAAACAATAGCGACCTAAAGAATATTTCCGTCTATTGCTATCTATCTTGCTGTACGTGCAATGTGACGACTTTCATTTCGAAATTGCATCATTTTCCGAAGTTTCATTAAGTATGATCTCATAAAATATGTGACCTGCCGAATTTCAGTATTATACCTATAAGTACAATGTCAGTTTGGATAAACATAAACGAAGCATTATATTCCGATCTATCACGTGCCACCTTTAATGTACGGATATAAGTTTTTCAAACTTGGCTTATCACTACTTGCTCTCCTTGCACGTCACGGAGCCCGCGCTGTGTAACAAATGTATTCACAAGTTAATGAATAACTATTCAGAAGAAGTATAAATTGCCATATATCTTTAAGAAACAATGAAACATAACAATTTATCATTCAAATACATTTGAAAAGTTGCTGAAAGTTATACCTCAAACCATAAAGAAATTACATTTCTATACCTAAAGTATTATTTTATTCTATTTAGTAGAAATGAAAATAAAAGCATTTGCCTAACTATTTTTTGGATATAAAGCACATCCTTATGAAATAAAATATCTCAGTAGATTTATATAAGAAATATTTTCACATTGCCCCTTTAAAACTAAATATCTCAGTAGATTTATATAAGAAATATATACACATTACACCTTTAAAACTAAATATCTCAGTAGATTCATATGAGAAATATATACACATTGCACCTTTAAAACTAAATATCTCAGTACATTTATATAAGAACTAAATTCACATTGGACCTTCAAAACTAAATATCTCAGTAGATTTATAAAAGAAAGATGTACACATTGCACCTTACAAACTAAATATCTCAGTAGATTTATATAAGAACTAAATTCACATTGGACCTTCAAAACTAAATATCTCAGTACATTTATATAAGAACTAAATTCACATTGGACCTTCAAAACTAAATATCTCAGTAGATTTATAAAAGAAAGATGTATACATTGCACCTTACAAACTAAATATCTCAGTAGATTTATATAAGAAATATATTCACATTGCACCTTTAAAAAATATGTGATGCAATAAACGTAAAACGAAAATATTGGACACGAATGTGTACCTTTTTACTATCTCGATAATTAATGTATCATAAATAATCATAAACACACGCACAATGGTGCGCTAAGTTCCGCAAAAGTCCACTTATGCGTCACAATTTTTTTGCACAAGGAATACTTTACTGTAGGAACCTGCTTGGAGAGTGGCTACTCAATTTATCAACATGCCAGCGTTAACCACATGACTTTTTCATTGTTCGTTTATTTGATGAACTTCACTAGTTTTAAAATAGGATATAATATAAATTATATTACATAAATTCGTTTATTTGATGAACTTCACTAGTTTTAAAATAGGATATAATATAGATAATAAGATTATTATCAAATATTGGTATTTTAGGTTAATCTTTTCGTAATCAGGTTTAAAATTTATCTAGCGTACATACATCTTCAGTACCAATGTAACTTGGTATGCCTTTCTGTATATCTAAATTAATTATATATATTATTAATTATGTTAAATTTTGTCATGGAAAAAATTTAGTATAATAGTTACTAAATAATTACTTATTTCCATGTTGTACTAAAAAGAGTACGTGTTACTTACATCCTCGTAAGGAACTAAGTTATTAAAGGAGCGAAACGTGCATGGAATCTTTTCATAATTACGAGCACACTGTTTCGGCTAATAGCAACTAAAATAATAGCGAAAAGTTTCACCAGCCAGATTATAAAAAAAAATTAAATCAGTTTAAACAATGCAAAAATTCGTTGTGAAATACTCCACCACGCAGTCACCTATAATTAAAACTTCTAAAAGTATACAATTATTATTAAGTATTAAGTCAAATCATAGTACTTTTTACTTATTTATTTTTTTCATGAGAAGAACGTTCCAAAAAACCAATATCAATAATCATTCAATGGAATAACGCCGAATCAGTTCATTCTACAAAATAAATAAAATATTACACACAAATATTAGCAATAGACAATGCAAAGAAATAGAAAGGTAAGCTTTTGCTTTTTGTTTCTAACTTGGAAAATACCATTAATGAAAAGTTTTTATAAAATTTCTAGCAAAACTTCCGGAGTTTTGAACTTTACGAAAAAATAAAAAACCAGAAATTAAGTTAGAAAATTGTAATGAAGGTAGTACAGAAAAAGTTATAATATTCAAATGAAATAAATTACAATTTCAGTCAAATATGGCTCCATTTCAATATATTACAGGAATAAACAAAAAAACAGGACTTCCAATTGAATTACAATATATTTATCCAATCCTGAAAAAATATCATTGAACATATTGCGTTAATATTTCAAAAAAGCTATATTTTAAAAGATTTTTAGTTTTTATTAACAATTATATTTGACAAATAATTTTTAAAAAGTAGATAATAGAGCCGCTTAATAAACAGTAATCTATACATATAATAAAATTGTAACAAAGTAAATTCTGTACACGGAAAATATTTTAAAGGGTGACTGATTTAGCGTGAAGACTGATAATGATGATGAAGCTAGAAAATATATTTTTATAATTTTTGTCTGTCTGTCTATCTGCCTGTATGTTAATTGATTGGTCAATCATACTAAATTTACAAGATGGATTTTGATGAAATTTGGTACGGTCATACTTTAAACCTAAGAGCAACATACGAGCAAAAGGAAATTGTAATACATTTTCTTATTCCGACCATCACGCGAACGAAGTCATAGGCATAACTAGTAGACGATAAAGCTATGAATGATAGGTCATTTCAGAATAAAATTATTTTTGCAAATGACATAAACCAACACCTGACATAAAAAACAATTAACTAGCGAATTTAAGTAACTCAAAGTTGCTTTCGATATGATTATTTCTCATCAACTGCTGTTGCATAGAACTCATAGCAGTTTATAAAGGACACCGCTACAAGCGCTCTTTCAATTTCCTGGTACGACAATTCAGCCATTCTACTGTGAGTATATAAGTCCGAAAAATATTAATCCATGTACAGATACTCATTGCTCAGCGTGTCAACATGTTTATGAAGGTAAAGTAACCATTAATATTTTTTGAATATAGAATTTAATCACACTTCAATTTTGAAATAAGAGCGGTTTCCAATCAAATTTCTTCTATTTTCCCATTTAAAAGAAACCATTGTTTTTTATCGCTTAGCTGATAATTTTCGCAACGGCGGTGGCGGTGGCGCGGTCGGGCGGCCTGAGCAGCAGCAGCTTCGCATACGACGTAACAGACCTGAACACCGGCGATATCAAGAGCCAGGTGGAGACCCGAGTCGGTGACGCCGTGCAGGGCCAGTACTCTCTGCTAGATTCGGATGGTACACGACGAATCGTCGACTACGCCGCCGGACCGTACAGCGGTTTCAACGCTGTCGTACGCAAGGATCCAGCCCTCCTGGCTGCCGCACCCGCTATCGCACCGATCGCGCCCGCAATCGCACCTGCCTTCGCGCCAGTTGCACCAGCTATCGCCCCAGCCGTTGCGCCCGCTTACGCCCCTGAGATCGTAGCCGCACGCGCTGCTCTCGGCTATCCCGGACTCGCCGCTCCTCTCGCCTATCCCGGACTCGCCACTCCCCTCGCCTACTCCCTTCCTCAGTATGCCGGACTTGCCAAAGCCTATGCTATTTAATTTATAACTGAATACCAAATACCTGCTAGATCCAAATAAAATGCATATATAAAATTATATCGGAATGTTATTTAAATCTGAACCTATATTACCGACTTATTCTTTTGAAGCTTATTAGGTACAAACTAAAAAAAAATTATGTTTGATATGAATAATAACGTATAAAAACAATATTAAAATAAACATCACAGTTCAAAGAACAAAATATGAATATATTAAGAAGCATTCTCTTCTACCCACGCGTTGAATATCAGTCTAATTTTGTATGACTATAATTAAATGTTTCCGTAATATGTTTGTGCACAAGAAATTTCTTCACAAGTTTAAAATATTCAAGATCTCAATAAAAACTCGAATTGATAGCGTTTAGCTTCGTTCCGAGTCAGGAAAAACATGCTATATAACAACTTGTTTAAATACGTTCTTTTTTTAAGTCCATTGCAACTAAGAAACCATAAATGTTAATTTGAAAAAGGTATCTAGTGCAATGTAATAATACATTAAAAAACTGTAACTTGTAATGAATGTGCTAGGCAGTTAAGAATTTTTGATATCATGCATGGTCTTGCCTTTTTTCTTTGTGAAAGAGATTTGTTTGTACTTCGAGTTACTGAAATGCAGTTTGTTCTCTTCACAGTAAACGTGAAGTCTATGGAGATCAGCTTTCATACTCGAAGGGTCATAAGTATCTTTCACAAGAGTAAATAGTTTTAAATCGTCTCCATATATTAGATAATTACTATTTCTAAAGCGGGCACTTATATCATTAATAAATAAAATAAATAAGAAAGGAACTAATTTGGTCTATATTAGGTCCTGTGGTACATTAGAAGTCACCTGGATGTATGGTGACAAAAACCCATTTACTTTGATTGCTTGCTGCTTGTTAGTTAAATATGAAATAAACAATTTACGCAGGTAACCCCTGATACATTAAATGCTAGTTTTCGTAACAATGTTAAGTAATCGAACTTGTCAAATGCTTTCTTGAAATCCATATACATCACATCGACCTGCTGTCGGAAACCCAACGACTCGAACAAGTGCTGAGAGTAAAGTGGTAGGTTAGTGGTGGTAGATCTACCACGAACAAAGCCGTGTTGTTTGAGCATAATGTAAGTATGAAGTATAAGATACATCAGTCCATGTACTATAATCTCTCTTAAACTTTCGGAATCTATATATATAAAACAAAGTCGTGTCACCGTTTATAACTCAAGAACGGCTGGACCAATTTTTTGGTGTTTTTGGATTTGCCTTCGTCGGAAATAGGATAATAAGTATTAAAACATCGGAAAAATTCACGAAAAAAAATGTTAAGAAGAAAATTTATTTTACCATACATTTTGTATGGAACGGCTTTTTTGATGATGTATCGAGAAAAGATTGGCAGATATTTTTTTTCGTTGAATATTTATATGATTATTATATGTTTATTGATTTTTTTTTTATCTCAGCTTTGAGAAGTTTACTCGCGCATTGGAAAAGTAAGAAAATCACAAATAATTTAATTGTATTTAGAACGTAATATGTGATAAATGACAGAAAAGAAAGAAAAAAGTATGTCATAAATGACAGGCACGGATTAAAATTATAATTGGTGTTTAACAATTTTTATTCAGTTTTCGACCGTTTTTGCATTTGTATTCCATTAAATTAATTCTCTTTAAACGATTTATTCTGAAATTCATCAGCGAAAAGTGATTTAAAATAGTTGAGTTAAGTTTGGTGAAGTGCACATTGTGAAACGTTGTAACTTCGAATATAATAATTTCTTCATTATGTAACAAATCACTAGGCCAATTTTTCAGTCTTTGTGGCCTGAATCTAGAAAATAAGTGTTTTTTTCATGGTTAATTGTATGTAACATGTTCACGTGTCGTGTCAAACCATCCGCTTTCTTCGCTCTCTCACCTGACAACAAAACGAAAAATGTCATATATCACCAGGTGATTCAATGAAGGGAATGAACCCGAGTACAACCCATTTAGAAAATAGTTTAACAGAAAGCAGTGCAACATACTACAATAAAATAAAATAGTTTAAGAGAAAGTAGTGCAACATACTACAATAAAATAAAATAGTTTAACAGAAAGTAGTGCAACATACTACAATAAAATAAAATAGTTTAACAGAAAGCAGTGCAACATACTACAATAAAATAAAATAGTTTAACAGAAAGTAGTGCAACATACTACAAGAAAATAAAATAGTTTAACAGAAAGTAATGCATTACTACGTGAAACATTTCGATTCGCTTCAATAAACCACGTGAATTACATTTATGTCGATATAATTAGAATGCTTTTCATTTTAATTTTTGTACTTAATTATTAACACAACATTTATTGATTCTGAGGAGATACGAAGTTCGCCGGGTCAGCTAGTTACTGATAAAATTGATATCAGTCTATAGTCAGCTAGAATTTTATTTTAATCCACTTTTATGCAAAAATGTTATTAACATATAGGGAAAGTCGCATGTGCTATATACTTATTAAACAAGAGAGTTAAAGGAACACATATTATATTTGAAGAAGGTTGATTCAATTCTGTCTGGTCCTGGGCCTTTGTTCAAGTATAATGACGTAAGCATTTTTAAAACGTCTGCAAATTCAAATGACATCGAAGATAAACTGACATCACTTAAAGTACTAGTAGGCATATTTTCAACATTTTTGATCAATTTATTTAAGTTGGGATCAGTGAGCTCGAAAGTTGACTGAAAGAACTCTGAAAGCATTTGGCAAATCTCGTTCGGGTTACTACTGGTATTTTCGCCGGATGACATAGTATGGATAGCCATTTTTTTTCACGTAATGAGGAGACATAAAACGAAAATCGTTTAAAGTTCTTTTATGATTTTTTTCTGTGGGTTTTCCGATAACCAATTTCCACGCATGAGTTCAAAACACGCAGAGAATGTAATAAACAAGATCCTGATCTTCCTATTACCGTCTAGAGTACCGTGTGGATTTTCAAATTGCAAGTTTGACCGGAACCATATTCCCATAAGAATTTATGTTCCATTTTAAATTTATTTCAATTCATTTCTGCCCGACGGAAAGACTATACGATACGTAAAAGAAGTGACCGATATCTGAATATAATTGCGTCAGGGCAAAATGACAAACAAGAAATTTAAAAAGATACCGGATAATTTTAAAATCAAAGTAAAATTATATTCAATCCCATTTATCACTTACATGATATAAAGATGCCAGTAAGCGGAAGAAAGTTACTGGGAAAAATTTAAAGTTTTATCTCTGAAGAGTAATAGTCTCTTTCTTGTTTAGAATGCGCTGACGTACCAGTTTATAAGGACACTATTGCCCCGCGCGCCTTTAATTTTCTGATGTAATAATTCGAGCGCTTGAACAGCAACTATATAAGTCCGAAAGTAGCAACTTAATGCACACTTACTGTCAAATCGTTTAAACCACTCAACATGTACATGAAGGTAAAATAACTTTTAATATTTAACAATTGAAACAAAATATATATACATTTATTGATTTTCCATTTTCCCCCACACTCAAATTTTCCTTTAATATATTACACACATACACACATATACACACACACACGCACACACATATATATATATATATATATATACATATATATATATATATATATATATATATATATATATATATATATATATATGTACATTCATAATAGTGTCCTAAGAAACATTTTGCATGAACCTATTTGTTGGTCGTACAGTTAATAATCCTCACGACGGCGGTGGCGGTGGCGCGATCGAGCGGCGTAAGCAGCAGCAGCTTCGCATACGACGTAACAGACCTGAACACTGGCGACATCAAGAGCCAGGTGGAGTCGCGTGTAGGTGACGCCGTGCAAGGCCAATACTCCCTGCTGGATTCGGATGGCACGAGACGCACGGTCGACTACGCCGCCGGACCCTACAGCGGCTTCAACGCTGTCGTACGTAAGGATCCAGCGCTGCTGGCCTCGGCGCCCGCTATCGCACCCATAGCGCCTGCAATCGCACCGGCATTCGCGCCCGCCATATCACCCGTCGCATCCATCGCACGCATCGCACCCGCCATCGCGCCAATCGCGCCCGCAATAGCTCCCATCGCACCCATCGGACCTGCTATTGCCCCAGCCATCGCGCCCGCTTACGCCCCCGGCATCGTAGCTGCACGCGCTGCTCTCGGCTACCCCGGACTCGCCGCTCCCCTCGCATACTCCATTTCCCCATACGGTGCACTTGCCAAGTCTTATGCTATTTAATTGAAGTACCAACTCGCCAATGCTTATGTACATAATATATCATGATTAAAGTTTAATTATAAAGCGATACCATTTTATCTCTTTTTTAGGATTTTCTTTCCTTTAACTTCAATTTTCCTTAAAAAAACTTTATGTTCCCTTGCATAATCATTTAACATTGATTTAAATAAAATCTTTCTATTCACACGATAATAATATGGCAATATTTCAGAATTCATCCAGCGTCCTAAAATTGAAAATAGTGGATAGAAAAGTGAACTGAATAAAATAAATATGGAACAGCGTCATTGCAAGGAAATAGGTAAAATAAAGAATTTAAACATTAATTAACAAATATGTAAATCTCCCAAAAATTTAGCTACTTTACCTGTACATAGAAAACAATTTTACATAAGTATTTAATAATATTTATCTAGAATGTCAAAATACAAACTATATTTAAATATAAGTAAACAAAATATTTATCTATAAATTTACAATAAATAATACTATTGTTTCGAGTACTAACAGAGTCATGTTTAATGAATATACATATTCTTTGCAGCTTATAAAAATAGAGAAAAAAGGACTGTAGGGTGTAATGAATATATTGTGTATAATGAATATATTTGGCCTTAATTTTGTAGAAATCTGTAGAAATATACAATAACGAATTAAAACATTCATTAATAAATACATAAATCTCCCAAAGATTGCTAGTTTACCCGTACCTAAAAAAAACTTTTACCTACTTTTTTATTTTTATTTTTTTAGAATGCCGACAACGCGAACTATACCCAACAATAGGTAGACATTAAATTTATCTGCAGATTTACATTGAATAATGCTACCATTGTTTCAAGTACTGAGTATTATTTAATGAAGCTGTAATAAATATGGCAGCTTACGAAAATAGAGAAAAAAGAACCTATGTGTACAAAGAGAAAAATTTAAATCTAGGAAAGAAAAGATATTTTAAGTCCAATAATATAGTGGGTTGTAGAATATAACCTACCGACATCTTTCATTGCACTAATAATAAACGATTTCACGTCTAGCTAATGCAACAAATTTGCAAAAGTAACCGATTGTAACAATATTAACGTTAAACATTACCATTTATTTAGTTATTTATGCACACGAATTTATCGATATATTATAAGCAACCCATTTGCAAAGATAATGGATCCAGAGCTAAACAAAATGTAAACTTATAGTACAAAATGTAAACTTATAGTATATTACACTTAAACTCAAAAGTACATAAGAATTATAAAAGATAATGACGACACCCAAATTTACTTTCATACACCATAAATAAATCAGACTCGGGTACGATCTCAATTAGGTGTTTGATCGTACCACGGGAAACTATAGACTTCAGGTAGAGTTCGATTCTAGAACGTGGTATAACAAAAAGGTGTTGATTACGTGAGCGCACACAATTATCGGGTATGAAGAATAAAGGTTTACTCAATAATGCTGGACATTAGGTTTTTCCTTTTGACGATTGGAAGATAAATTTCATAAGCGCAATCTATTTTTAAAGTTAAAAAAGAATGAAAACTTCGAATAAAAAGGAGAAAATCGATATATTAAACGTCCATTTCATTTATTATTTAATATGATACATCAACAAAATGTATTGAGAACTATTTAAGAATGTGATTTCCAGCTAATAGTATCTGTAAATTCATTTTAATTCGAAATTCATTGTGCAATTTTATGTGCAAAAGTTTATACAATTTAATGTTTTGCAGAAAACTGAATGAATTTATTTGGAGTTTTTGTTAAAGCTCAAAAGCTCCATTGATAAATAATGGCGGTAAAATTTTTTAGAACTAAACTTCTATGACTTTTCAAGATACAATAATCTCAAAAAAAAAATCGATTTTCATACAATAAAATAAAGAAAATTAAGGCTAAATCTCGAAATGAAAGAAGAAAAGCTAAAAATTTGCATAGACTTTTATTTTGATGTTCTATCATGGACTGGAAACATGGTGTACGTAGTCAAGATATCTAAGGTCATAGATCAAAAAAATTAACAGTTTTGGAGAGAGGGAACACATTTTTGAGTTTTGTGACCATTCTCAAAAAAATCGCTGGAAATATCTTAAATACAAATATTAAAAAATAATGGAATAATAGGATATGTGATTAGAATCATTATAACTTGATCTTATAATTTACACCCCATGTGACATAACAATTTAAAAAAAGGTCTATTAATTTATTTGTATCCGCTTAAATTCCTACATAATTATTTTTAAATATTATGTATTGAAGTAAATGCTATATCCGTGAGCCAAGGTTTGAGTTATTACCTCTTGGATTCTGAGAAAAAGGGCTGTGACATATAGATGACCGGAAATGCGAGTGATTTTATAAAATTTCCACTTGATGTACGAAATCGCAAAAAACAATATTTATAATTCATAAAAAAGAATTGGCAGTTTCAGAAAAATATGACCTCATAACGGTAGCGAATTTCATAGAATATAATGTAGAATCATCAAAATAAATCACTTTAAATCGAAATACTTACAAAATATATTAAGAAAAAAATTTAACCGACTTCAATAACAACCGAATAAGTAGCGCACAGAAAAGTATGAAATAATGAAAACACGGGTACTTAATTGTCACCCTTCCTTTCTAACCGTGTTTCCTAAAAATTTCTAGCAACGACGGTATTTTGCAAATTCATTTTTGTTTAAACTTGTATTTTTAATATTATTTATTGAGTTGGAAGAAGTGTTAAGCGTTATAATAGCAAACATAGTTAGCACCATTGTTATCTATAACCCATCGCCAACGCACAGGTAAAACGTAAAAACTTATGCCTTCTGCGTAAAAACTTCGGGGCTGTGACTCAAAAAACTTATTAAGGAAATCTGACAACTCTGCTCTATCATCAAACTTTTTACCTTAAATGTGATTATTTATAGACCGGAATAAATAAAAATCAGTTGGTAACACCAACGAATATGGTGGATATGGTAAAATCCAACGATGAAAATCCAGTTACTTCTGGCGAACGAATTTAGCTACGTGCAACCGGGAGTTATTATGAAGGAAATATACTTTTGATTATTATTTACGTTTGTTTTATGTTTCTTTGCAAAATCAATCAAGTTAATTGCAGTACATCGTAAAGTCTGCTGTCATATTTTCTGATAGTCGCTGCCAATACAACATTTCTTTTGCATTCCACCAAACAGATAACGAAAGTTTCTTTTGATGAAGTTAAGTTTTTTGGGCCGGTATCGGCTTTTCGTGTGAGTTTAGCCATTGGCGCTTTTGCGTATGACTTCGCACAGAGTCCACTTTTCGTCTCCAGTTACCAATCGATCAAGCCCGTGTTGGATGCGTCTCAGGGAAAGAAGGTTCATATATCTTCGCACGTTTGTCTACCTTAGCGGTGGTCAGGTAATATGGTATCCACTTATACACTTTACCAAGTTGATGCAAGTTTTCCAATACCTGCACATGACTGCAACTGAATTGGGCTATCATGCAACGTGAGGTAAGACGGGGATCTCTTTCAATTAAATCTTTTAAAAGGTCTTTGTTAACTTCCACTGGTTGTCCGCTACCGGGAAAATCCTTTCGATCATAAATTGCCATTTCTGAATCTCTAAAACCAACGTCTTGCAGTTTCATCAGAGACCGCATTTCACCTTCTGCATTACGTATATGTCTAACAGCTACAGCTGCTGAGTGACCTAAACGAAACTCATAAAAAAGATAATGATGTACAAGCTCTCTTGTCGCTTCCATGTTCTAGTATATGCTGAAGCGGTTCATAGCAGATGACACATATTTATATCGTTTACACCACCACTTAACATGTTTGCACTCTAGACAGTTCTATAACTTTCTATAAGAAAATAGAAACTCTAAAATAATACGCTCAATACTTTCCTACCAAGCAAATAATTCTCTCTCCGCGCCTCTTAATTATTGCCGAATTCTTTACTCTTTAGATTAACATTAAACTTATTTCTTTCAAAATGATCGTAGTACACTTTTTTCTTTTTTCCGGAGCTGTATAGTGCATATTTAATTATCACAATGGCGTTGAACCATTCCAAATTCAAAAAAATTCCGTATCGATAGACGAATTCCTCTTGACCTGAATTGAAGATTATTGAGAGTCATATACGGTTGTTACGGGTTACTTCAATTCCTGTAATTTCCCTTATTTTATTGCATTATCATCGATTTCGTTTTTCGTGATTATTGTTTCTTGAAGTCATAGGAGTTTAGTTCTAAAGAATTTAACCGTCAATATTTATTAATAGAGTTTTCAAGCGTTAACAAAAACTCCAAATTAATTCATTCAGCTTTCTGCAAAACATTAAATTGTATAAACTTTTGCCCATACAATTGCACAATGAACTTTTAATTAAATTGAATTTACAGATTATTAGCTGGAATTTACATTCTTAAATTGTTCTCAATACATTTTGTTGATGTATTAAATTAAGTAACAAGTGAAATGGACGCCAAGTATACCAATTTCCTCCTTTATATTCCAGGTTATCATTCTTTTTTAATTTAGAAAAGACATTGCGCTTATGTAATTTATCATACAACTATTAAAAGGAAAAATCCTAGTATTGTCCTAAAATGCCTAGTATTATCGAGTAAACCTTTATTCTTCATACCCGACAATTACTTACGCTCACGTAATCAACACCTTTTTGCTATACCACGTTCCAAAATCGAACTCTACCTGAAGTCTATAGTTTACCGTGTTATGCTCAACCTATATTATTTAGCTATATGAGTTTAAGTGTAATCTATAAGTTTACATTTTGTTAAGCTCTGGATCCCTTATCTCTGCAAATGGGTTACTTTTAATATATCGATAAATTTGTGTACGTAAATAAATAAATAAATACTATTGTTTAATTGCAATATTGATGTAATTTGTTTCTTATGCAATTTTGTTGCATTAGCTATACGTGAAATTGTTAATAATTCGTAAAACGAAAGATGTCTGTAGGTTGTTATTAGACTTAAAATGTCTTACGGTTTTGTTTTCTAGATTTAATTTCTTCTCTTTGTACACCCTACAGTTCTTTTGTTCTCTATATTTCTAAGCTGCAAGGAATATATATTTACATATATATATATATATATATATATATATATATATATATTCATTAAACATTACTCTGTTAGTACTCGAAACAATAGTATTATTTATTGTGAATCTGTAGATAACTATTTTGTTTACTTATATTTGGATATAAATTGTATTTTGATATTCTCGGTAAATATTATTAAATACGTATGTAAGATTTACATATTTGTTAATGAATGTTTGAATTCTTTGTTTCCCCTATTTCCTTGCAATGACACTGTTCCATATTAATTGTATTTACTTCACTTTTCTATCTACTATTTTAAATTTTAGGACGCATGATGAATTCTGAAATATTGCCATATTATTATCGTGTAAATAGAAAGAGTTTATTTAAATTAGTGTTAAAGAATTATACAAGGGAACATACAGTTTTTAAGGAAAATTGAATTTAAAGGAAAGAAAATCCTAAAAAAGAGATAAAATGGTATCGCTTTATAATTAAACTTTAATCATGATATATTATGTACATAAGCATTGGCGAGTTGGTACTTGAATTAAATAGCATAAGATTTGGCGAATCCACCGTATGGGGAAACGGAGTATGCGAGGGGAGCAGCGAGTCCAGGGTAGCCGAGGGCAGCACGTGCAGCTACGATGCCGGGGGCGTAAGCTGACGCGATGGCTGGGGCAAGAGCGGGTGCGATGGGAGCGATTGCGGGAACGATTGCGGGCGCAATAGGCGCGATGGCGGGTGCGATGCGTGCGATGGATGCGACGGGTGATAGTGCAGGTGCGATTGCAGGCGCTATAGGTGCGATGGCGGGCGCCGAGGCTAGCAGCGCTGGATCCTTTCGTACGACAGCGTTGAAGCCGCTGTAGGGTCCGGCGGCGTAGTCGACCGTGCGTCGCGTGCCATCCGAATCCAGCAGCGAGTATTGGCCTTGCACGGCATCACCTACACGCGTCTCCACCTGGCTCTTGATATCGCCCGTGTTCAGGTCTGTTACATCGTATGCGAAGCTGCTGCTGCTCACGCCGCTCGATCGCGCCACCGCCACCGCCGTCGTGAGGATTATTAACTGTACGACCAACAAACAGGTTCATGCAATATATATATATATATATATATATATATATATATATAAATATATATATATATATATATATATATACATTTATATATATATATACATATATATATATATATATATATATATATATATATATATATACGGTAAAAGACAATTTTAGCGTATGAGATAACGGATAATCAACGTAAGTTTAAATATTTAGTTTTAAATGTTATACACAAAAACTTTTGATTTTACCTTCATGTACATGTCGAGGGGTTTAACCGCTGATTTGTAAGTGTGCATTAAGCTGTTACTTTCGAACTTATATACTGGCAATCCGAGAGTTCGAATTATTGCATCAGAAAAGCAAAAGCGCGCGGAGGTAATAGTGTCCTTATAAACTGGTATTTCAATTCGCTCTAAACAACTAAGATACAATGGGATATCATCAATAAAACTTCCAATTTTCTCAAGTAACTTTTTCCCGCTTACTGGCATCATTATATCATCTAATTGTTAACTAGGATTAAACAAAATTTTAGTTTTGTTTTAAAATAATCCAGTATCTTTTTAATTATATTGTTTATAATTTAAAGCTGAATTATTTTGAGATATCGGTCAATGGTTTCACGTATCGTATGCTCTTTCAGTCCACCAGAACAGAATTGTAATAAATTTAAAAGAGGACATAATATTTATGGGGATTTGATTCCAGTTAAACTCATAATTGTAAACATCCACACAGGGTTTTGGAGCGGAATATGGGTAATTGAGATATTTTTTGTTACATTCTCTACCCCTTTTGAACTCTTGCGTGTTGCTCGGATACCGGAAGCCCAATGATCATCTCTTTTATATGAGGTCAGTATTAACAACTCTAGGCAACATATTTGTAGATATTCTTTCGCAAAGCTAGGTATATCAGTGTCATATATCGAAATATCATATTTGATAAAGAATAGGTTCAGTAAGTAGGATAGGAGACAAAGTAGCATTACTCGATACTATACACGATTATTTTGTTTATCAATTGTTAGAATAGATTTTGTTCGAGTCTAACCTAAAATCTAAGAAACTTACATATTTCTCTAATTACGTGTTTTTGTTATTCTGAGAAAGAATAAATCGTATAGTTCCTTAGGTATAGTTTATTTATTAGTTCACAACATATGTAACCAATTAATTTATAGACGTTATTAGAATGTAACTAATAACATTTATTTTAATGCGTATGCCACCGCAATCTCGTGCTTTTATCCATTGATCTGAACGATTTTCTTTTTATTAGCAAAAGCATAACCCCATTATGATGATTAAATTTACACTGTATTGCTCCTGAACCACGAACAAAGGTGCTGTGATCGTTTTAAATGAACTAAATCTAATGTTAACCTGTTAATAAAAAATGAAGAATCAGTTAATTAATGTTATTTTATCGGTTAGTCTATTCACTACTTTACTTGTATCCAAATCAGATAAAACAATGCGTTCCGAAGTGTTGATACCACTAAGGGCGACGTAAAATTATTCTTTAATAAAATTACGATATGACGACGAAATAGGGAGATAATCAATCAAGTTTGTCACAAAAATGTCTACAAGGACGGAACTTTAGCTCTGTCTACATGTCGGCGTCAAGTGTTAGATACCGACGGTGCTTATATAATTAACGATTGATTTTATTGACTACATATAAAAAGTTGAAAAATTTGTGTACAGAGATGGCGGGTTTATAAGTTGCCAACCTAGTATACATAAGCATCGACGAATTAGAACTTGAATTAAAAACATAAGATTTGCGTATATATATATATATATATATATATATATGCATACACATATATATATATATATGCATACACATATATATGCACACACAAACACTTATACATGTGTGCGCGTGTGGGCGTATGTGTGTGTATGGGTGTAATTTTCGAGTCAGAAAATAGACAATTAATTTTTATATATTTTACTTCAAACTTTATATATTAAAATCTTATTTTGTGTATATGATGAGATGTTTAAACGCTGTGTTGCGAGTAAGTGTGCTTCAAGTTGTTATTTACGGACTTGCAGCTAGAGCGGTCAAACTTTTGCTTCTGAAAACCAAAGGCGCGTGGAGAAATAATGTCTTTATAAACTGATATGTCAGCTCACCCTAAACAACAGCTGAATGTTTATCAATGTCAATGTGGTTGACTGGAAGAGATTACTTTCGTAGCAAAATATTCGCCAAATGTACGTGGTATATGTACGTTAAAGTATAAATAAATAAATAAATGCTAGGAATTGAGGTGTGTATGTTACACACAGTACAAATCTATCTTATACCTTATAAGCTGGTTATGTTTGTTACAAATGCACCTATAAATTAAGAGCTTGCGTAAATTGTAAGCTACTAAATGAACCATACCTAAAGGATTTCAAAAACTAAATACTGAAATTTCTTATTTGGTAGTTTTAGTTAACGACATGTTTTCTTCATGACAAAGTTGAAAATAATAAAAACATGTAATTTGAAAAATATGCAAGTTTCAAAGATTTTAAGTTGAACTCGAATATAATCTACTGTAACAATATATAACCTTAATCAGTTAATTCTTTTTAGTGTCCAGTAAAGCTGCTTGGTTTCCAAAATCTATTTACTGGAAATATCCCTCATCATATACGATATTTCAACACATAAAACTAATATACTTACTTAGTTTTGGAAATAAAATAAAATACTGGCCTCCTAGAAAATACTGGCCTCGGCTAATAAAGATGATTATTGGTTTTTTGGTATCCTACATCCCAGTGTAAGAATTAAAAAGATATAGAGAATGTAATAAACAAGATCTTATTCTTCACATTCGCCTACAGAGTCCCCTTCGAATCTTTAAAATTATGAATTTAACCAAAACCAAATACCCAAAAGAATTTATGTTCGAAATTAAATGAAACTACGTGATGTAGTATTATTTCTACTTTCTTTAACTTCTTAACCACAACCTAGGTTTCGTTGTATTACAACATCTTTAAGTGGGCTATTGGCAGATATTAACGCCAAATATATACAAAATCAACGCCAAATACATTCAAAATTTATGTTCCCTTTTCAATTTATTTAAATCAACTTCCGTCTGACAGAAAGAGCATACGATACGTAAAATAAGTGACCAATGTCTGAGTATAATAGCATCAAAGGTACTGGATTATTTTAAAATAAAATTAAAATTATGTTTAATCCTAATTATTAATACTTACAGATTGACTGAAAGATACCAGCACACAATATAAAGATGCCAATAAGCGAAAGAAAGTTACTTGGAGAAATCGAAAGTTTTATTCATAAATTCTTATTGTTTCCTTGTTGTTTAGAATGCTCCGCGTATATACCAGTTCATAAGGACAATTTTGCGGCACGCGCTTTTGATTTTCTGATGCAACAATTCGAGCGCTTGAACTGCCAGTATATAAGTCCGAAAGTAGCAACTTAATGCACATTTACTCGCAGCTCAGCGTTTAAACTATTCAACATGTATATGAAGGTAAAATAAGCTTTTAATGTATAATATTTGAAACAAAATATGAAAACGTTCATTGATTGTTTTACTCAGACGCTAAAATTTTCTTTTACTATATTACACACACACATACATATATATATATATATATATATATATACATATATATATATATATATATATATATATATATACATATATATATATATATATATATATATATATATATATAAACATACATATATATATATATATATATATATATATATATATATATGTCTGTGTGTGTGTATATATAATAGCCCCCATAAAATATTTTTACATAAAACTGCTTATCGCTCGTACAGTTGTTAATCCTCACGACGGCGGTGACAGTGGCGCGATCGAGTGGTGTGAGCAGCAGCAGCTTCGCATACGGCGTAACAGACCTGAACACTGGCGATATCAAGAGTCAGGTGGAAACGCGTGTAGGTGATGCCGTGCAAGGCCAATACTCCCTGCTGGATTCGGATGGCACGCGACGTACGGTCGACTACGCCGCCGGACCCTACAGCGGCTTCAACGCTGTCGTACGCAAGGATCCAGCGCTGCTGGCCTCGGCGCCCGCTATCGCACCGGCCTTCGCTCCCGCCATATCACCCGTCGCATCCATCGCACGCATCGCACCCGCCATCGCGCCAATCGCACCCGCCATCACGCCCATCGCACCCGCTATTGCTCCAGCAATCGCGCCCGCTTACGCCCCTAGCATCATAGCCGCACGCGCTGCCCTCGGCTACCCCGGACTCACCGCTCCCCTCGCCTACTCCCTTCCCCCATACGCTGGACTCGCTAAATCTTACGCTTTATAATTCAAGTTCCAACTCGCCATGCTTGTAATTGTAGTAAACAATGAATAAAATTTGGTTATAAATCTGTGCCATTTTTTTCCCTTTTAGAATTTTCCATCTTTTTAGTTCCATTTTTCTTAAAATTCTTTATTTACTATCATAAATAAATATAGGATTAAATTTTAATTAAAAAGTGACCTGTAAATTTTCGTTAAAAAACTATTGGTCGCCTTGAACAATCATGTTATGATAATTAAAAAAATATTTCTGTTTACAAAATAATAACATGATAATATTTATGAATTCACCAAGCACAATTAAAATGAAAAAAGAGGATTGAAAAATGGACTAAATAAAATAATGAATATATATGGCCGTAATTTTGTAGAAATATGTAATAAGAAATTAAAACATTCATTAATAAATATATAAATCTCCCAAAGATTAAACTAGTTTACCCGTACATTAAAAAAAACAAAAATAGGTAGACATCAAATTTATCTCCAGATTTCAATTGAATAATGCTACTATTGTTTCAAGTACTGAGTAATGTTTAATGAAGCTGCAATGAATGTGTAGGAAGAGGAAAATTTAAATCTAGAAAACAAAACCGTAAGATATTTTAAGTCTAATAATAATAGGTTGTAGAATACAACTTACCAACATCTTTCGTTATACGAATTATAAACAATTTCACGTCTAGCTAACAAAATTGCATAAGTAACAAATTCTAAGAATATTGCCATTAAACATTAGCATTTATTTATTTATTTATATACACACATTTATCAATATATTATAAACAACCCATTCGTAAAGATAAAAGGTCGATAGCTTAACAAAATTTAAACATATAGGTTAGACCTAAACTCAAAAGTACATAAGAATTTTAAAAGACAATGAGGACATCTAAATTTACTTTCGCTCGTTATAAATTACACTTCGGTGCGTCCGTGATTACGAGATTGAACAGTTCAATATTGCGGGAAACTCGAGACTTTCGGTATAGATCGGTTCTAGAATATATTATAGCAAAAATTTGTTGATTGCGCGAGCGCAGGGAATTATCGAATATAAGGAATTAAAATTTATTCATTAATACTTATACTAGACATTAAAGTTTTCCTTTTAACAGTTGGAAGATTAATTTCATAAACGCCATGTTTCTTTTGAGTTAAAAAAAATGGAAATCCAGAATATACAGGAGGAAATCGGTATGTTTAACGTCTAGTTTATTTCTAAGTTGATTCTATACGTCAGTAGAATGTACTAAGGACAATTTAAGGATGTAATTCTCAGCTAACAGTATTTGTGAAAATTTGTTATCAAGTTGTATGTTCAAAAATTTATGAAATGACATGTTCATTACAGAAACTGATTCCATTCAGCATCTCTACTAAAAACTAATGACGATTAAATTCTTAAGAACTTAGACATTTCGGTTTATATTTATTCCAGAAACAATAATCAACAAAAACCCAATTCAATTACAGGGCAATCAAAAAAGGTGGACATAAAGGCTAAATCTTGAATTAAAGAGGAAATGCTAGAAAATAAATAATAAATATAAATATTTGATGAGGAAATGCTAGAAAACAAATAATAATTGCATAGACCTTTATTTTGATGTTCTAAAGATAGATTTAAGATATCGTGTCCGTAAGTTATCATGCCTGCTAGTCAAGATATCCAAGGTCAAAGGTCAAGAAAATTATCAATTTCTGAGAGAGGAAACATGTTATTTATGGTCATTCTTAACAAAATCTCTGGAATTGTCTTGAATACAAATCTTAAAAAATAAGGGAATAATAGGACAAGTGATTGGAATGTTTATAACTTGATCTTACGATTGACACCCCATGTGACATATCAAATTAAAAAAGAAGATATATATATTAATTTATTTGCATCTGCTTAAATTTATAAATAATGATTTTTGACTATTATCTGTTGAAATATATGCTATACCCGTGAGATAAATTTCAAGCTATTATTGGCTTTGACATAACAATGGATGGAAATACGAACGATTTTATAAGATTCCCATTTGAGATACGTAACTGTAAAAAAACAATATTTATAATTTATGAAAAGATGATCTCAGAAAAATATGGTCTCGTAACGGAAAATAACGTATAATCACCTAAATAAATCACATTAAATCGAAATATTCATAAAATATTTTACTCAAAAAACTTAACCGTCTTCAATAACAATAAGATGAATCCGAATAAAAAACGCATTGAAAAGAAAAAATAAAAAAACGGGTATTTAATTATCTATCAATGTCAAGTTTCAAAAATCTCTTGCAACAGCGGTATTTCACAAATTTATGTTTGTTTGTACTCGTTATTTTATTATTTTATACTATTTAGTGCGCTTCTTATCCAGTGGTTATTTGAAATCGACTAATTTTTTTTTGTTTAAACTTTCTTCTATTTCCATTTTTTGTTATGATATCCTATGTCAACCAGGACGTTACGAACTTACCAAGTATTCGATAATATCTCATTTATTATAATCGAAATAAACTTTTTTCTTTAATTGAATGCATATATATATATATATATATATATATATATATATATAATTTGTGTGTGTATGTGTATCAGTAGTCGTTCATCCTTTTCTATATAAACGTACATATTTAGTCAACTAGTTGCATGCGAATGTCATGGTTGCTGTTGCTTCAAGCCTTTGTGTATATCTGTATACTCACCTTAATATTTACTCAGTTATATTCTTTCTTACGTCAAGATAAGTAAAAAGAATCCGAACTCGATTGGCTATCTCTTCACCACTGAAAAATTAATATCCTCACCTCCCTGTTTCATCGGCATATCCTAATTTTGTTGAAGTTAAAGTATGGTGATAGGGAATCTAATTTAGACAGAAATAAAATACTGAACAGCTATTTCGTTTCTAAAATCCACTTCTGAAATGTTCTTTATAATACCTAAAATCAACTTATTGAAAATATTTTTTATATAATTTATATTTTATGATACTTTTGTACTTACTTAGTTTTTCGAATGAAAATCTACAAATATACTGCCCGGGGTTGTTATTACTAGTCTCATATAAAAGTGATAATTTTTTAATTTTCAGTATCCCATCTTCGTGTAAGAGTTAAAAAAAACGTAGAGAATGTAATAAAAAAGATCTTAATCTCCACATTCACGTCCAGAGACTTCGCGGTATAAATCTTTACAATTATGAGTTTGACTGGAATCAAATTCCTGCAAGTATTTACGTTCCCTTATAAATTTATTTCAATTCTTTTTTGAAAGAGTCTATGATACGCAAAACTAATAACCAATATCTGAATGTAATTGCGACAGCGCAAAATAAAAAACAAGGAATATATAAAGACCCAAGACAATTTCAAAATAAAAATAAACTTATATTTAATCCCAATTATCAATTACATGCTATAAAAATACCATTAGGCTGATCCCATATATTTCGAAGAACTGAAACTTTTAATGATGTTTTATCGTTTTTTTCTTGATTAGAGTGCGCTGACATTCAGTTTATAAAGGCACTATTTCTCCGCGGGCATTTGCCTTATGCTTTTTAATTCAAATTCTAACTCGTCCATGCCTGTGTATATTAGGTTGGCAACTTATAAACCCGCCATCTCTGTACATAAATTTTTCAACATTTTATGTGTAGTCAATAGAATCAATCGTTAATTTTATAAGCACCGTCAGTATCTAACACTTGACGCCAACGTGTAGACAGAGCTAAAGTTCCGTCCTTGTAGAAATTTTGGGCCTTTGACTGAAAAACTGGGGAAGTTTGATTTTGATATGACTTTCCTCTTTAAATTTTCTATCACATAAATTATTAGACAGAGAGTAATTAAATGGCGAAAGATCAGGAGAGTATGGTGGGTGAAGTAGCATTCTACATCTAAGTGTAAGTAGTTTTTCACTCGTTAATTTTGCTACGTGGGTTCAAGCATTGCCACATAAAAAACAAACTTTGTTTTCATTTGAAGGAACTTTAGCGGGGACTTTTCTCAATTGTTCACAATAAGTATTAGCTGTAATTGTACTGTTAGCTTAAAAGAGTTCGCAATGAATAACTCCATTTGTACCCCACCATGGACTCAAAAATATCTTTTGTCCAATATTGTATTTTGTTTTAGGTACATCGTTTTCTCCTGCTCCTAGCCACTGGCATTTACGCTAAAATTATACTTTATTGATACTTTAGCCTCTCGCTGGTACGATGGGAACTCAGTATTCAGTGCTCCAAGCACACATCAGCTCTCGAGAGAAATTGAATGGGTGTTAGCTCATGTGGTAGCCAAACGGAATATTTCCACTGCTCTCTCAAAGCTCGAAGTTGTTTTTTCCATTGCAGTACAAGAGCATGAAAATTGATCTGCCAAACAATGCAAACTTAATCTGGGATCTGTTTCAAAAAGATTTTTAATTTTCTCTAAATCAATTGTAGAAGGTCGCTTTGGATGAGATTTATCGAGCAGGTCAAAATTCCCTTCTTTGAATCTTTGGAACCAGTGCTTGGCTGTATCATAAGAGTGACTTGGGTTTTTGTTTGATCATTGATTCAACAGAAATCAATAACCAAACAAAAACCTAATTCAATTACAGGGCAATAAAATAAGACGAAATTAAGACTAAATCTCGAATGAAAGAAAAGATTTGCACAAACATTTATTTTAACGTGATGGCCTGCACATATCGTGTCCATAAGATACCGTGTCCGCTAGTGAAGATATCCAAGATTGAAGGTCAAGAAAATTGGGATTTTCATAGAGAGCAAAACTTATTTATTTGGCCATTCTCATGAAAATCGCTGGAGCTATCTTAAATACAAATCTTAAAAAATAATGGAATAATACAAAAAGTAATGAGAATTTTTATAACTTCTAATAATTGAAATCCTATGTGACAAATCACATTAAAAAAGAAGATCTACTAATTTATTTGCATCCGCTTAAATTTCTACACAATTATTTTTGTCTATCTATTGAAAAATATGCTTCACCCGTGAGCCAAGTTTCAAGTTCTCATGTTTCGATTTCTGAAAAACCACCGTGACAGGTCAATGAAAGGAAATGTTTGTAATTTTAGAAGGTTTCCATTTCAGGTACGAAACCATAAAAAATAAAATTTATAACGGAGGCAGTATCAAGATGATATAACCCCGTAACTGTAGCGGATATGATGGAAAATGATGTAGAATCAAATCACTATAAAATAAAATAGTTTACCAAAAATATTAAATCGCTTTCAATAACAACCGATTAGGAAGCACACTGAAAAATATAAAACAATGAAAATATGGGTACTCGTATTTTCATTATTATAAATCAGATATATATATATATATATATATATATATATATATATATATATACATATATACATATATATATATATATATACATATATACATATACATATATATATATATATATATATATATATATATATATATATATATATATATATGTACATACTTAGTCATCTAGTTGCCTACGAATACCACAGTTGTTATTGTTTCATGCCTTTGTGCATACCTGTATATGCTTATCTTAATGTTTACTCAATTATATTCTTTCTTACGTCAAGTAAGCAAAAAGAATCCAAACTCGATTGATTATCTCCCTATTTCGTCGTCATATCCTAATTTTATTAAAGAATAATTTTACGTCGCCCTTAGTGGTATCAACACTTCGGAGGGCATTGTTTTATCTGATTTGGATACACGTAAAGTAGTGAATAGACTAACTGACAAAATAACATTAATTAACTGATTCTTCATTCTTTACTATCAGATTAAAATTAGACTTAGTTCATTCAAACCGGTCACAGCACCTTTGTTCGTGGTTCAAGAGCAGTACAGAGTAAATTTAATTATCACAATGGGGTTATACTTTTCCTAATAAAAAGAAAATCGTTCAGATCAATGGATAAAAGCACGAGATTGCGGTGGCGTACGCATTAAAATAAATGTTATTAGTTACATTTTAAAAACGTCTATAAATTAATTGGTTACATATGTTGCGCTCGAGCGGCGTGAGCAGCAACAGTTTCGCTTATGATGTAACGGACCTGAACACGGGCGATGTCAAGAGTCAGGTGGAGACACGTATAGGTGATGCCGTCCAAGGCCAGTACGCGCTGCTGGATTCGGATGACACGCGACGCACCGTCGACTACGCCGTCGTCGTACGCAAGGACCCAGCTCTACTGGCCTTGGCGCCCGCTATTGCGCCTGCCATAGCGCCCATTGTGCCCTCATATCACCCATCACATGCATCGCTCCCGCTATCGCACAAATCGCCCCCGCAATCGCACCCATCGCACCCGCAATAGCCTCAGCCATCGCAGCCGCTTACGCCCCTGACGTCGAAGCTGCACGCGCTTCCCTAGGCTACCCCGGACTCGCAGCTCTCCTCGCCTACTCCCTTCCCCCATACGATGGACTCGCCAAATCTTATGCTATTTAATTTAAGTTCCAACACGCCAATAATTATCTGTATAATATTTCATTAATAAATTTTGTTTTTTAATCGATGTCTTTCTATCTCTATTTAGAATTCCTACTATATCAATTGAAAAAAATATTTCTGTTCACCCTAAATAACATGACAATATTTCAGAATTCACCAAATATCCTAAATATTCAAAATAATCAATTTAAAAGTGATCTGAATAAAATAAAAATGAAGTTGTTAACGTTGCTAACGTTGCAAGAAATAGGTGAAATACTGAATTCAAATATTTATTAACAACAAATAAATTTCCCAAAGGTTAAGCTAGCACGTACGGAAAAAATATTTATATATGTATTAATTAATATTTATCTAGAGTGCCAAAAACGATTATATCCGAATATAGTTAGACAAAAAAATTATCTGTAGATTTACGATAAATTATACTATTGTTTCAGGTAATGTTTAATGAATATCCATGTTAATTACAACGTACCTATAAAGAGAAAAAAGATCTGTGGGCTATACTAAGAGGAAAACTTAAATCTAGGGAACAAAATCGTACGATATCATGTCTGATAATAACTAAAAATCGTATGATATAAATCTGATAATAAATAACAGGTCAGAGAAAACAACTTACCGACATCTTTGGTTATATGAATAATAAATATTAACGTATTGTCAATGCAAAAAAAATTGCCTAAACACCGAATTATTACAATTTTGCCATCCAAAATAAGCTTTTATTTATTTATTTACACACACACGTTTATAGATAAATTATAAACAAACTGTTTGTATTGATAAAAGAATCACGACTTAACAAAATTTAAACTTGTGGGTTAGACCTAAACTCAAAAATAATAATTATAAAAGAAAACGATAACACCCAAAGTTACTTTCACTAGTCATAAACAAACCACTCTCTGGTGCGAAAGCCATTGGGTGATTGAATAGTTGAATACTCCAGGAAACTAAAGACTTCCGGTATAATTTGGTTACGGAAGGATAATCAGACAGATTTTTCCTTTTAACAGTTGGAGATGAATTTTATTAGCGCGACATCTCTTCTGAGTTAAAAGAGAATGGAAATCTAGAATACACAAGAGGAAATCGGTATCTTAAAATCCAATTGTGATTAGATACTACATATTAAAAAAAAATTAAGAACGTAATTCTCAGCTAATGCTATATGTGAATTCAATTTAATACAAAATTCGTTATTCAGTTGTGCGTTCAAAAATTTATTCAATCATGTTCGTTCCAGAAATCTAATTCCATCCTCTATCCTCTATTAATAACTAGTGACGGTTAAATTCTTAGGAACTTAACATCTGTGACTATTCCATCAACAATTAATCAACAAGAACCCAATTCAATTACAATGCAATCAAATAAGGCAAAAAAAAGGCTAAATCTAAGAAAAAAGGAATGTAAAAAAAATGTTAGAAATTTGCGTAGATCCTTATTTTAACTTTCCAAAGATGGACTGAAGACATCGTGTTCGAAAGATATCGTGTCCACTATTTAATATATAAAGGGACAAGGGTCAAGAGAATTAGCACTTTCGGAGAGAGGAAAAATGTTTTTTTGCCAATTATCAACATAAACGCTGTACATATTTTAAATACAGATCTTAAAAAAAATAAATAATAGACCAAATAATTAGAATCCTTATACCTTAATCTTTCAGTTGAAATCCATGTAAAATAATTTTCTGGCCATTCTCAACAAAATCGCTGTAAATACAGATCTTATAAAATTGAATAATGAATGAATATTTTAAATACAGATCTTATAAAATTGAATAATATAACAATTAATTAGAATCCTTATAAATTAATCTTCAGTTGAATTGCATCCGTTTAAATTCCTTTACAATTATTTTTGACTTTTCTGTTGAAATATATACTTCACTCGTTAGTCAGATTTCAAGTTCTCATGTCTCGAATTTGGAAAATTACTGTGACAGATCAATGGACAGAAATGTGAGTGGTTTCATACGATTTATATTTGAGGTACAGAACCGAAAAAATAATGTTTATAATTTATGGAAGTGGCAGAAAGGTATGACCTCATAACAGTAGCCAATTTGATGGAAAATTATGTAAAATCACCTAAATAAATCACTTTAAAAGGAAATACTTATAAGATATTTACCAATAAAATCACACCCACTTCAATAACCACCAAATAAGAATGGCACGGAAAAGAATAAAACAATGAAAATACGAGTGCAAAATTGTCAGTCGTTGTCAAGCCAACACCCCTCTTTTTCTCTTGCGTACATGAACCGAGTTAGCATAAATTCCAAAAAATATCTAGCAATAGCGGTATTTTTCAAACTCATATTTAGTCCTTACATTTTTATTATTTTATACTTTTTAATACGCTTCTTTTTTGGCTACAATTTCAATTTTTTTTGGTTCAAGTTCCATGTTCCATTTACCAAGAATTCGATAACATCTCATTTATTAAAATTAAAATACACATTTTTCAATTTAATGAATACACACACACACACACACGCGCGCGCACACACACACACACACGCGCGCGCACACACACACACACACACATACACACATATATATATATATATATATATATATATATACATATATATATTTGTGTATATATATATATATATATGTATATATATATATATATATATATATAAATACATATATACATATATACACATATATATATATATATATATATATATATATATATATATATTCATGCGTTTGTTTAAACATGCATATACTTACTCATCTAGCTGCCTCCGAACATCATAGTTGCTTCATGCCTTTGTACCCGTATTTACTAGTAATAACACTCGTATTTACTTACCTACATATTTACTCTGATACTTTCTTGCTCCCATCAAGATAAATAAAACGAAATCAAACTCGATTAGGTTACTCTTCACCAGTAAACAGTCTTAATGTTCTCACCTTCTCACGTCAAATCCTAATTTATTTAAAGGGCATATTTACGTCGCCTTAGATGGCATTGTTTTATCTGATTTGTACAAAAATAAAATATTGAATACGCCACCCGATAAAAGAGCATTGACAGAAATGAAAAACTAGGAAGTCTCTCCAATCATAATAACAAGCTGGTCGTTCCTGCGGGCTAATAAAACAGCTTTTGTTTTTACTATCAGTTTTTTAAATTTTTAATTTTATCATTAGATTATCAGTAGACCTATTTCCATAATTTTACAAAGGTACTGTGTTCAGTTTGTGAACACAGCACATTTGTTCATTGTGCAGGAGTTCTACAGTGTATTTTCAATTACCACAATATGATTATAACCGTTCAAATTAAAAAGCGTCCAAATCAGTAGATAAATGCCAAAGATTGAGGTAACACACAAAAAAATAAAATAAAAATATATCCTTCTAGTTATGTTCTAATAACATAGAAATTAATAGATTGCATAAATTGTAAGCTATGAAATAAAACTTATTCTGTAGTTTTATTTAAAGCGACGCGATGTTTTCTTCTTGAAAAGTTGAAAATATTAAAAAGACATAATTTTAAAAATATGTAGGTTTCTAAGAATTTTAACTTAGACTTGAACAAAACCTATTCTAACGATTGAAACCCTAAAAAAGTGACCGTGTTTAGTAACGATTAAAGCTATTTTATTACCAAAATGTATTTACTGAAAACATTCTTCATTTTATACAAACTTTCAGACTGATAACTTAGTTACGGAAAATCTTCAAAACCTGGTGCTGTCAATACTGGCCTCGGATAAGAGATTATTATTGGTTTTCCGGTATTCGCTCTCCGCGCAAGAGTTAAAAAGACATAGAAAATGTAATAAACAAGATCTTCATATTCCCCTCAAGAATGCCGAGGTACGGATCTTTATAATTATGAATTGGACCGAAATCAAGGTATTTATACAATTAAGAATTGGACATATTCCCATAAGTACTTATGTTCCATTTTAAATTTATTTCAATATTTTTCTGTCTGACTAAAAGAGCATACGATATGTAAAATAAGTGACCGATAACTGAATACTATTGCGTCAGTACAAAGTGACCTAAAAGAAATTTTAAAAAATAGTAGAAAACTTTAACAAAACTTTAACTTTAACAAAAGTAAAATTATGTTTAATCTCAGTTATCAACTAAATAATATATAGATGCCAGTAAGCCGGAGAAAGTTACTTGGAGAAAATAAAGTTTTATTGATGACTTCTCCTTGTCTCTTTGTTGTTTAGAATGAATTGACCTACCAGTTCATAAGGACACTATTGCCCCGCACGTTTCTGATGCAATAATTCGAATGCTTGAACTGCAAGTATAAAAGCCCGAAAGTAACTACTTAGCGCACACTTACTCGCAGCTCAGTGTTTAAACCACTCAACATGTACATGAAGGTAAAATAAAAGTTTTTAATGTATAACGCTGAAAACGAAATATATAAACTTCCTATATTGAATATATTTGGCGTTAATTTTGTAGAAATACATTATTTACAATTAAATGAAACTACGTAATGTAGTATTATTCCTACTTTTTTTAAGTTCTTTACCACGACCTAGGTTTCGTTGTATTACAACATCGTCAGGTAGGGAATCTTTACTAATAGCCCACCTGAAGATTTTGTAATACAATGAAACCTAGGCCGTGGTAAAGAACTTAAAGAAAGTAGAAATAATACTACATCACGTAGTTTCATTTAATTGTGAATAAGAACTTCCATTTATTATCCAACTAACTAAAAACTAAAATTTATTTTTACTATATACATATATATATATATATATATATATATATATATGTATATAGTAAAAATACATTTTAGTTTTTAGTTTGTATAATAGTACCTTTAAAACATTTTTTCATAAACCTGTGTATTGCCCGTACAGTTGATATTCCTCACGACGGTGGTGGCGGTGGCGCGATCGAGCGGTGTGAGCAGCAGCAGCTTCGCATACGACGTAACAGACCTGAACACCGGCGACATCAAGAGCCAGGTGGAGACGCGTGTAGGCGACGCCGTGCAAGGTCAATACTCCCTGCTCGATTCGGATGGCACGCGACGCACGGTCGACTACGCCGCCGGGCCCTACAGCGGCTTCAACGCTGTCGTACGCAAGGATCCAGCGCTGCTAGCCTCGGCGCCCGCTATCGCACCTGCTATCGCACCGGTCATATCACCCGTCGCATCCATCGCACCCATCGCACCCCCTTTTGCCCCAGCCGTTGCTCCCGCTTATGCCCCTGGCATCGTAGCCGCACGCGCTGCCCTCGGCTACCCCGGACTCGCCGCTCCCCTCGCCTACTCCCTTCCCCCATACGCTGGACTCGCTAAATCTTACGCTTTATAATTCAAATTCCAACTCGCCCTGCTTATATAAGTAATAAACAATGAATAAAATGTGGTTATAAATCTATGCCATTTTTTCTCTTTTTTAGAATTGTTCTTCTTTTAACTTCAATTTTCCTTAAAATCATTTGTTTATTTTTACCATAATCAATTAATATGAATTAAAAAAGATATTTTTCTTTACATAAAAATAACATAACAATATTTCAAAATTCACCAAGCATCCTAAGAATTCACAACAGTGGATTGAAAAGTAAAATGAAAAAATAAACATGAACTAGGATCATTTCAAGAAAATAGGTAAAATAATTAATTCAAACATTCATTAACAAATATATAAATGTTGCAAAGATCAAGTTAGTTTGCCCGTACAGGAAAAGAAACTTTACAAAATTGCTCATTAATGTTTATCCAGAGTGCCAAAAACTCGAATTATATCCAAATATATGTAAACGAAAAAAATTACCAATCGATTTGCAGCCAATAATACTATTGTTTCTACTATTACTATTACTATTGTGCGAGCATAGGAAATGATCGGATATAATGAATAAAGTTTAACTCAATAACACAAGTCATAAGATTTTTCCTTTTAACAGTTAGAAGACAAATATAATAAACCTATATCTCTTCTGAGTTAAAAAATAATGGCAACCTGGCACATACAGGAGGAAATCGGTAAACTTAACGTCCAGCTCATTCGTGAGTTGATTCTATACGTCAGCAAAATGTATTAAGAAGAATTTAAGAATATACTTCCCAGCTAACAGTCCATTTGAATTCAATTTTTAATTAAATTTAATACAAATATTGATGTCAAATTGGTTATCCAATTGGAAGTTCAAAATAAATTTAATTTCATGTTCCTAACAGAAAGCTGATCAAATTAATGCAGAACTTTTCGCAACGTTTCATTCAACAGCTCTATTAACTACAATTAAATAAAACTACGTCATGTAGTATTATTTCTACTTTCTTTAAGTTCTTTACCACGACCTAGGTTTCGTTTAATAACTAGTGATGGCTAAATTTTTAAGAACCAAACGTCTATTACCATTCAAGAAAAAATTATTAACAAAAATCCAATTCAATTATAGTGCGATTAAATAAAGCACAGCAAAGGCCAGATCTCGGGATAAAAAGAAGAAAAATTTGCAAACCTTACTTTCACGTTTAAAGATGGACAAAAGACATCGTGTCCATTAGTCAAGATATCGAAGGTCAGGAAAATGAACAATTTTGGAGGGAGGAAACATTTTTTTGTGGCCATTCGCCGTAAATATCTTATATACAAACCTTAAAAAAATTAATAATTGGACAAATAATTAGAATCGTTATAACTTACTCTTTCAATGAAATCCATGTGACATAAAATTTGAGAAAACTAATTAATTTGTTTGAATCTGTTTAAATTACTTTACAATTATTTTTGACAAATATCTATTTGAACACATGCTTTACGTGGAGCCAAATTTCCAGTTCTTATGTCTCGGTTTCGAAAAACCACTGTGACAGACCGATGAACCAAAATATGAGTGATTTCATAAGATTTACATTTGAGGTACGATACCATAAAAAATTATATTTGTAATGTATGGAAATGGTAGAATAATATGACCCCATAACACTAGTTGTTTTGACGCAAAATAATGTAGAATCATTTAAAATCATAATACTCACAAAACATAATTATAAAATATTTTAAGAAGAAAATTCGACCGACTTGAATAACCATCAAATAAAAGCGCATTGAAAAGATAAAATAATAATATATACGGGTACCTAATTGTCAATATATGTCAAGTCGACGCGTCTTTTTCTCTCTTACATACATGAATAGAGTTAGCATCAATTCCAAAAATCTCTAGCAATATTTTGTCGCACGTCCTTGCATTTTTATCTTGATTTGAAGTTGATTAAAATTTTTTGTTCAATGTTCAAAGTACTCAGAACGTTGAGTACCTATAACAAATTCGATAATATATCATTCATTGAAATCAAAACGGATTTTTTTTATGTATTGAAAAAAATATGTATATATATATTTTTATATATACATATATATATACATATATATATATATATATATTTATATATATATATATATATATATATATATATATATTATATATATATATATATATATATATTTATATATATATATATATGCACAACTATGTACTAAAAGTTGTATATTCGTTTATATGTCAGACAAACGAGCATTGAAAGAAAATACAGGATGTGAAGTCTACCCAATTATTAATACAAGCCGTCCCTTCTTGTGGTCAGGCAAGAAAGTTTTTGTTTTAATAACAAGATTCTTTAATTTTTATTATTAGATTATCAGTACTTATTTCAATAATTTAAAGTACTCTGTTCAATTTGTGATCATAGTACCTTTGTTCATTGTTCAGGAGCTCTATAGTATATCTTCAATTATCACAATGAGGTTATATCCTTTCTATATTTAAATAAATCGTCAAAATTAATAAATAAATACCGAATATTGAGGTAACACACTCAGAAAAAAATTGAATAAAAATACATCTTCCTGCTTAGATTCCAAATGGAACCCATAATTTAATAGGTTGCATAACTTGTAAGCCATAGCTGATGGATCTCAAAAAAGAAATACTGAAATTTCAAATTATTCGGTAGTTTTAGTTAATGCGATGCGATGTTTTCTTTTTACCAAGATTCAAAATGAAAAAAAACACGTAATTCAAAAGATTTAGAGTTTCTAACGCCTAATTTTCTAGTATTTAAACTCATAATTTGTAATTGTATTTAGTATCGAGTATTGCTACTTTATTCCCAAAACCTACGTAACGTAAATTTCCCTATCATATATTTCAATGAGACTGGTAAATTTAGTTTTATGAAAGAAAATTTGCAAATATGTTCAATGGCGTTGTTAATACTATTTCACATAAAATATATGATTTGTCAGTTTATCAGTATACGATGTCCGTGCAAGAATTCAAAAGACGTAAAGAATTTAATATAATATAATAGAACACACGATACATAAAACAGGTGACCGATATTAGAATATGATTGCGTCAGCGCAATATGACAAGATAATTAAAAAGATACAGAATAATTTTAAAATAAAATTAAAATAATGTTTAATCCTAGTTATCAATTATATGCTATAAAGATGCTAGTAAGCGGAAGAAAATTACTTGTGAAAGTTTTATATTTCTCATTGTCTCTTTACTGTTTAGAGTGAAATGACATACCTGTTCATAAGGACACTATTGCCTCGCGCGCCTCTGATTTTCTGATGCAATAATTCGACCGCTTGAACTGCTAGTATATAAATCCGAAAATAACAGCTTAATGCACACTTACTTCCAAATCAGCGTTTAAACCACTCGACATGTACATGAAGGTAAAATTAGCTTTTAGTGTATAACATTTAAAACTAAATATATAAAGTTCCATTGTCTATTTGAATTTACTTTTACTATATAGATATATATATATATATATATATATATATTTTTATTTTTTTTTTTTTTTAATAGTATCTTTAAAATATTTGTATATTCGTCATACAGTTGATAATCCTCACGACGGCGCTGGCGGTGGCGCGATCGAGCGGTGTGAGCTGCAGAAATTTTGAAATATGAGCGGTTTCCAACAAAATTTCTTCTATTTTCACATTTAAAAGAAACCATTGTTTTTTTGTCATTTAGCTGATAATTTTCGCAACGGCGGTGGCTGTGGCGCGGTCAGGCGGCCTGAGCAGCAGCAGCTTCGCATACGACGTAACAGACCTGAACACTGGGGATATCAAGAGCCAGGTGGAGACGCGTCTAGGTGATGCCGTACAAGGCCAGTATTCGCTGCTGGATTCGGATGGCACGCGACGCACGGTCGACTACGCCGCCGGACCCTACAGCGGCTTCAACGCTGTCGTACGCAAGGATCCAGCGCTACCGGCCTCGGCACCCGCTATCGTACCCATAGCGCCTGCAATCGCACCGGCCTTCGCTCCCGCCATATCACCCGTCGCATCCATCGCACGCATCGCACCCGCCATCGCGCCTATCGCGCCCGCAATCGCACCCGCTGTCGCACCCATCGGACCCGCTATTGCCCCAGCCATCGCGCCCGCTTACGCCCCTGGCATCGTAGCCGCACGCGCTGCCCTCGGCTACCCCGGACTCGCCGCTCCCCTCGCTTACTCCCTTCCCCCATACGCTGGACTCGCTAAAGCTTATGCTATTTAATTTAAGTTCCAACTCAGCCAATGTTTATTGGTATATTATATCATGAATAAAGTTTCTTCATAAATCAATATCATTTTAACTCTCTTTTGGAATTTTCCTTCTGTTAGTTTCTTCTTTTAATTTCCTACTTTAAATTTCCCTTAAAAAAACTTAATGAATGCCTTGCATTTCCATAAACATTTTATAATAATAAAAAAAAAACTTTCCGTTTACATAAAAATAACATGACAATATTTCAGAATTCGCCAAGCATCCTAAAAATTGTATATAGTGGATTGAAGTGAAAAACAGTAGAATGAAAAACAAATGTGACACATTTATTAACAAATATGTAAATCTCCTGAAGATTAAGGTAGTTTGCCCGTACGAGAAAAGATCTGTACATTCTTATTTATTAGTATCTACGCTAGTTACATCCAAATATAGGTAGACAAAAAAATAATAACATTTTTTCCAGTACTATTTATTTATTTATTAACTTTTATGTATAGTACATATGGCGAATTTATTAGTGATGAATCCACATTCATTGTAGCTTAGGAAATTAGATAGAAAAGAACTATAGGGTGTAAGTAAAGGAGTAAAATTTGAATCTAGGAAACAAAACCGTAAGAATAATAAATAGGTTGTGAAATACAACTTATTTTATTTTTTACTTATGTAAATAAGGCTGCCAGTTATTTACATAAGTAAAAAATACTTTTATAAAAATAATTTGACAATATTGACGTAAAAATTGGCATTTATTTTTTTAATGACACACATACATTTATCATTGCATTATAGGCACCACATTCGTAAGGATAAAGAATCGGTGGCTTAAAAAAATCTAATAGATTATACCTAAACTGAAAAGTTCGTAAGTACAATGTGCATTTTATTCGACGGTTATGTGGAATCGGTGCAATGTTTTGTTTTTACTTTTCATTTCTTTATTATATCCTAAGCTACCCAGAATGTTAACGAACTTACCAAGATTCGGTAACATCTCATTTATTAAAAAAATAGAAATTCTTGGTAATTTAATGAAGTTACACACAGTTATATATAATTATATATATATGTATATATATATATAAATATATATATATATATATATATATATATATATATATATATATGTATATATGTATATATATATATATATATATATATATATATATATATGTATATATGTATATATATATATATATATATATATATATATATAATTATACATTAGTTGCTTCATACCTTTGTATTCACCCATGCACATATTGCTTACGTCATGACACGTATGGAAGAGTTCCTGTCATCACCTTCCGACTCCATCATTAAAACTTAATTTTGCTAAAGGGCAAATTTTTGTTATCCCTAGTCGTATCAATACTTTACAGAGCATTGTTTTATCTGGTTTGGACACAAAATAAATATTGAATGGACCACCCGGCAAAAGAGCAGAGACAGAAATGAAAACCTGGCAAGCCTCTACAATTATTTAAGACAAGCCGGTCGCTACTGTAGGTCAAGAAAAAAGTTTATGTTTTTATTGTTAGATTAATTTTTTTCTATTTCATTATTATATTATTATTAGACCTATACAATCCAAACTGATCACAGCACCTTTGTTAATTGTTCAGGAGCTGTGCAATGTATATTCAATTATCCCAATGGGGGATATAACCCTCCAAAATAAAAAAAAAATCGTCTATCACTATTCATAAATTACGAGGATCGAGAAACACACATAAAAAAATACAATGAAAAATAAAGTCGAACTGACCACTTCCTGAAGATCCTTTTTTGAAGTCTGTTAAGAAACCTATAAAAATCCTACGTAAATAACTTTGTTATTAAGTCCCCGCTCATTGAATTAGTGAATAGTGATATTCGAAATAAAATTTCCGAAGTCGAATAGGCGCCTTTTGTAAAATTACAGAATAACTGAAAAAAAGAAGAAAAACAATAATATACAAATGGCTAAAAAATACCTTCAATGTCATTAATTTCCAGGACTATTACATTAATTAATCTTGATTTGCTTACATTTAATTGCTTCATTAAGCTTGCACTATCCGCATAGATCAAGCGGATCGGTGCTTGGATAAATTCAACAGAGCTGGTGGAATTTGTTACAATAATATTCACTCACATCTGTATATTTCAACTGAGTTAGGATATAAACGTTTTCTTCTATGACAATTTACAGTACTACGGTTGTTATGTTATTAACGGTCAGCATCTTACTGGTTATATTCCAATATCACCTAGAACTTAAGACTTTGTGTCAATCATAAATCTCGAAACGAACTATAACAGATAGAATTCAATAAGTAATTGCTAAAATTTTACCTTCATCGGTAGTTGTGGTTAATGTGACTTGCGTTTCCTTCTTCATATGGGTCAAAATTTTTAAAAACCGGCCAAGTGGGAGGCGAACTTGCGCCCGAACGGTTTCGTAGCGTCAAAAAATGTTAAACTTATAAGTTTGTATTTCTCAAAGAAACCAATTTTCGTTTAAAGTTTATTTTAGGTTCTAATTTATTCATAATTTTACACACGTTGATTGAAAAGGTAAAAGAGGGCGGGGACACAATTTTTAAGCTTTTAAAAGCAACAACTATTGACTTAAGTAAAAAAGTTATTTTGGAACCCCTATATCATTTTAAGACGTATCTAACGATGTGTGATCCCACACGCCTATGTGCACTGGATTTTTTTTTCATTCTTTTCGTGCATTTATGGAGTACCACCCCTAATATTATTTTTTTCATAATTCTACTATTTCATGGTATAGCGGTTCATAGAACACACTTATCATCCAAGTTCCATCTATCTAGTACCAATAGCCTCCTAGTAAAATGGCTGTGACAAACGGACAGACAAACAAACGTACAGGGCGAAATTATAAGAGTTCCGTTTTGTCATTTGGCTACGAAACCCAAAAAAGGCATAATTTTAATAATATTAATATATAATTACACAATTTTACGATACAAGTTTTTAAAATTTTAAACTAGACTCGAACGAAAACTAATCTAAAAATTAATAACAATTGGTTCTCTAATGAAGTAATCGTATTCCGTTTCGTGTAATGTTATTTTGATATTAAAACCTGCTTAACGATGCTTTACCTTATCTTATGCAATTTTTTAACATACAAGATCGAAAAATATGCAAATATGTTACCTGAACTTTTTGCAACTGACCTCAGATTAAAATCGTGATCATTATTTTTCAGTTAAAGCAAAAATTCAAAAGACATAGTGAAAAAACAAAAACTTAATTTCCGTGTTCCCCTCGATATTTCCACCATATCTGCGCTTTTTAAAATTTAATTCAATCATTTTCTGTCTAAATAAAAACGCTTGTGATACGAGTATATAAAACAAGTGACCGATACGTGAATACAACTGGGTCAGTTCAAAATTGCAAAGAAGATGTAAAAAAATACTTGCAATAGTCGACCATGCGCAAAAACGCCATTAATGGGAAGAAAGTAACTAGAAGGAGTAGAAAATGGGTACATTGGTAGTAGTCACCACTATCTCTTTACAGTTTAGAGTGCACTGACCTACCAGTTTATAAGGACGCTTTTAACCGCGCGCCTTTGATTTTCTGATGCAATTCGAGCGTTTGAAGAGCAAGTATATAAGTTCGAAAATAACTGACAAATGCACGCTTGCTCGCAATCCAGTACATAGTGCACACTTACTCGCAACCTAGCGTTTAATATATCATTAATAAATATTGTTATAAATCAATTCTTTTTTATTGCAATTTCAAAAAATTAAGTGTACCTTGCAGCCTAATAATTATTTATAAACAAAATTTTAAAAAGTCCTTTTAGCTTATACGTACATAACATGATGACATTTCAATATTAACAAAGCATACCAAAACTTTATACAAGAGTGGATTGAAGAGTGTACTCAAATACGTATGAAATAAGTTGATAGTTTTTATTTATAGTTTAGATAGTTTTTATTTTTAGTTGATAGTTGATAGTTTTTTCATTGTGAAAAAGTTGTAGGTTTAATAAGAAATTCGAACTATTTTTAACAAATATAAAGATCTCTAAATATTAAGCTGGTTTTTGACTTCAAAAATATTTTTATTCGTTAATTCCCGGATGACAAAAATGCGCATTACGTCCAAATGTACAAAATACAAAATTTATTTGTAAACAGATAGAGCAAATAATACTATTGATTCAAATAATAAAATAATGACGTTTAATAAATATCGACCTTCATTGCAGCATACAAAAATTATGAAAAAATTGTCGATTGAACAAAGAAGAAAATTTAAACCTAGGAAACAGTAACGCAAAATGATATATTTACCGGTATTTTTATTTATATGATTAACGGACACTTTGATATGTAGCTAATACAACAAACTTGCATGACAATATTACTATATAAAATTGGCATAAAATCATTAGGCTTTTAAATATGTCTCTATAAAGTAATAGGCCAAATGAAAGTATTATTCGGAAGTCCTACAAGCAAAAAACTACAATAGAAAAAATGATTAATTTCAGTTCCATCCAGTTGCTACATTTCATGAAGATAAGAGTATATGCATATCACATTCTCTTTGTTACAAGGCAACCAGTACCCACGTGACATTAGTATTAAACATTTTGAAAATTAGTATTTTTAATTCGAACACGTAAGCTCTTAATTAAACAGAAATTTATTCTGGAAGAGCTTTGGCGTAATAAAACATTAACGAAAGAGAAAATCTCTATAATTTATCATTAGTAAAAATAAATTTTACTTTATCAACGTAATCATTAGTCAAGTCTACTAGAAGTATAAAATAATACATGGCATATCAGTTAATTTGTCAGTTGACTTTATAAATATATATATAAGAAAATTAAGAACAATTTGAGAATGTAATTCCCAGCTACAAGGCCCCAGGAATTCAATTTTATGAAAACATTTCTTATCCTATTTTATATCAAAAAGTTTTTTTCAAAATTTCACTGCGCACTCGTGTTAATAACTAGTAACGTGATTTCTTCAAAACAAAACTTCTATGCCGTATTCAAGAAAAGATAATTACAACAACCGACTGAAGCGATGTAGACAATAAATCGAATTATTCTAATAATTTAGATTCTAAAAAATTAATACCTCTCCGTAGTCGAGTAATAAATAAAACCTGTTAAATACGCACCATGAAAGTTCCGTACAAATTTGGGCCTATATAATAATTTACATAACTAATATTTCTCTTAAGCTATTTAAAAATATATTCAGCAGATCGGAAATTTCTCAAAACCTCGGAGATTTGGAATAACTGTTAAAGTTTTCCAGTAAAACTTAGGTAACATGCGATAACGCTCTTTTCTCATAACTCCGGTTTTATCATTTTCTTCATAGCTAAAGATATCATAAATGTAAATCTTTAATTATGAAAATAATTTTAATCCTTATAACTTGCCCTTTCATTTATTATGTCATATTAGATTAATTAATTTCATTAATTCATGTTCCCCATCTTAAATTTCTGTATCATTATATATTAGTTTATCTATTGAATTACATGCTTTACCCCTAAGCTAAATCGACGCCTCTCTCTCACACATATACACACACCCATACACACACACACTTAAATGAGTACTAAATTGAGTTGACGCCTACAAATAATATTGTACCACAAAAGTTTCAGCTAAGTACTCGTGTTTTCATTACTTTATACTTTTTAGTGCGCCTCTTATCTCACAATCATTTAAAGTCATTTCAGTTTGTTGTTAACCAATTTTTTCTTTCCATTTTTGGAGATTATGATATCCTGTGTTATCCAGAATGTCCTAAACATTCTATAATAACTAATTTAATGGGAAATGATAAATACGTTCATATACACCTACATACATACTTGGCTGCATACGTATATACGTACATACATATGAACATGGAAATTAAATTCCATCTTTTAGCTTGACCGTAGTCAGTGCTTCAGGTCTACGTATACCTTTTTATATACTTGTACATACATACGTATTAATATTTTAGGTGCTTTTAATATTTAGTTGATATTTGTAAATTTCCTACTTTTTCGAATTCTAATTAACATTAATAAAAAATATTAAGTAAAATTTTACAGCAAAAAACCAAATACAAGCTTTCGCTTTCCTGTTTTAATAAGCGACAGTTATAGAAAATAATTGATTCTCGACTATATTAAAAATTAAATTACTATAATCCCCATGTTTAATAGTCTATGCAAGCCTATGTCGCTTACTATAGTAGAAAATATTGGCATGGACATGATAATGTAAACAGCTATAAAATATATTTACGTTTAATATATATATATATATATATATATATATATATATATATATATATATATATATATATATATATATTGTGATTTTCTGATGACTTATAAAGATATGTTATTAATACTTATATATAATGTATATATCAAATGAGAATGCTTATTGATAAACCTGTCAAGTAAAAGTAGAACTCGCTCCACGAGGGTTCTATACACATTCATGCACTTATAAACATGTAATGGTTCATAATATTTGTATTACACTAATTACAAATAGCAATTTTCACAATTTTTAAATATCTTCTACATATCTACTATATCTTCCACAGACGTTAAAATAAGGTCAATATTTCGATAATTATGAGATAATCGCTGTAATTTTCTTAAAATCTTTGTATAGAATTCTAAAAGACAATTTTTTTCATAATTCCTGGTTATGCAGTATCAGAAATAACAGGGATCATATTTTTATATATATTGTTCAAAATATCTCTGTATATGCAACACCTAAAATTATGAAAAATGTATTTTTGGGATCCTTGTTATAAGTCCTTTCAAACGGTACCCTTCCCTGCAAATGAAAATGAAAAAAAAAATCGTATTAGGGCGGGGCCGGTTGAGCGTAGGGGTAAATTGGGCAATCGAAACATCACATATACATATTAAAATCATTCATTTTTGATCTAGAAAGTGTTATACTTTCATAAATCTGTTATAGTTATGATAGGCATATAGGTGAATCCTCGTTGTCTCTTTAGATAGCACTAACCTACCAATTTATAGGGACTTTATGAGCACGAGCAGCTTTAATTTTCAAATGCAATAATTCCAACTCTCGGACTGCAAGTGTATAAGTCCGAAAGTAACAACTCAATCCACAATTACCCCCAACCCAGCGTTTAAACCGCTCAACGTGTACACGAAGGTCACTTTTTAACGTTTGAATATTTGAAAAACAAACACGAAAATATTTATTGATCGTCCATTTTCCTGGAATATATTTTTCTTTTACTTTTAATTAACTCTCCATTAATCTTTCATACAGTTGATAATCCTCACGGCGGCGGTAGCGGTGGCGCGATCGAGTGGCGTGAGCAGCAGCACCTTCGCTTATGGCGTGACAAATCTGAACACGGGCGATATCAAGAGCCAGGTGGAGAAACGCGTCGGAGGAACCGTGAAGGGTCAATACTTGTTACTGGATTCGGATGGCACAGGATGTATCGTCGATTACGCCGCCGGACCCTACAGCGGCTTCAACGCAGTCGTACGCAACAACCAAGCGTTACTCACTACGTTCCCTCTATTGCACCGGCTATAGGCCCCATTATGCCAATAGCGCCAATCGCACCCGCTATTTCATCAGCTATAGTGTCCGCTTACGCCCCTGAGATCATAGCCGCACGTATCACCCTCGGACTAGCTGCTCCCCTCAGCTACTACCGCCGGACCCGCTAAAGCTTGTACTATTTAATTTAAGTCCCAACTTACCCTGAGCTTTTGTATGTAATAGAGCACCAATAAAGTTCGCTTGTAAACCAATGTCATTATATCTCTGTTTCAAAATTTTTCAGACTAAATGATAATCTTATTATATACAAATATCGTGACCTGATACGAAATTAAGACATAAAACAAAACATTCCAAAAATTTGCAAAACCGTGAATTGAACTCAAGAAATAAGTATAAAATAGCATAAGGAAAGGTACAGGTAAAGTAAAGAATTCGAACAAATATTAACAAATACATAATCCTCCCGAAGATCAAGCTAGATTGCTAGTACAGAAATAAAACCTTACACTCGTTAGTTCTAGAACAGAAAAATTAATGAATATCGAAATTTATTGGTCCAACAATTTTCACCACCAGTTCACATGTAAGTCGCGATACATTACATTGTTTTTTTATGTTTTGCTATATATTAATTAAACATTTAAATATTTACTAAATTTCAAACATATAGGTCTAAGGTATCGAAATTAAGAAACCGTGCCCGAAAGACAGACGAGCGAATGAATATGACAAAATCATGAAAGTCGCTTTTTTATTACGGAGTTCTAAAAACAAATAATTTATTTGTTAAAGTAATAATTAAAGATTTTTGAATAAACCTATTTTGGGGGCCAATATCTATGGTTAATATTATCTATATTATTCAGGCCTGTAAAAACTATTTGCGATAGACGACTAGATTCGAATCGACGATCCTGAATTAACGGATCTAATCCGTGATCGTTATTAGAAAAATTAGTATCCTAATACAAATCAAGACATCATTAAACCGAAAATATAAACAAGTGACATTAATGTAATTACGTGTGTACTTGTGTACTTGCCATTGCTGACAAATGTTGTCTTATGCTAGCTGTGCTGGCGACGTCGTTCCCGTGGAATTCGTAATAAGGAAAGTTGTTGGAATTTTTCCGTGTTTTTTTTTATTTTTTCCTCAGAACTTTACACCATATTGGTTTTGGCTTTAGTACCATATTGGTAGTACCATATAGTAATATATCTATGAGCATAAAGTTTAGTAAAAATGCAAGTGGGTGGCATTGACAGTACCAATATCGTATTCTTTACCAAGTTAGGTTCTTTCAGTCTGTAATACCCAGATAAAAAGTATTATGTATGCTGCTCGAGAGTATAAACTAGTACCATACCAAATTTCATCAAAGTCTGTTCAGTAGATTTCGCGAGATTAAAAAACAAATTAACAGAAAGACAGACAAAAATTCTAAGAATATATTTTCTATTATCATTCTATATACTAAACCAATCACACTTTGTAAAATATTTTCCATAAATAGATTGCCAACTGCTATAAGTTTTTATCCGCACAACGTAATATTGATTATTGGCTTAATTTGCGTAATTTTTATTTACAACAATAGTTCTAAAAAAAAAATATACAATGGGGTCATTTTGTTACATTCGATATATTGTTATCGACGTAGCCTTATCGTTGTATCAACATATTCGAACCGCGACCAATAGGGCCTGAATTCAAAACCCAGTGAAATCAGAAAAATATTTCATTTATATTTTGTTATTATAGATTCTAATCTCATTTCAATAAAAATGTGAATATTCACAAAAACATCACACTAAAATTTAAACCACAGTTCAGAGTTAACATAAAACATAAAGTACCTCAAATACTTGAAATACCAATATTTACCACAAGGACTGCTCAAATTTCATATTTTAGTAGTATGTAAAAATATTTTTGAAAATCGGTGGCACAATTAATAATCATTCATTAAAATATAAAGTAGTCGATTACAAACAAGAAACGTGAGCTGAACACAAAGATACAATGAAAAGTTTCGCTAAACCTCAGGAAAAGGAATAAAAAAAATGCGTAAAAAATCATATTTTTAATCAATGTTGCGAATTAATCTGCGTTTAAAATCAATTTCGACTCTCATTCTTATTAGCCACAATTGAAGAGAGCTGGGAAAATTGTAATAGTATGAATTATATTAATCTAAGGGCAAATCGTATGTAAATAATTTTCCGTCGAGAACTCATTGAACTAGTCAATGACACTCAAAATAAGAATTCCCAGCTCAAAGCTTCTCGCTCATTATAACTTTACAGTATTATGGGCATCTCGCTCATTGTAACTTTATAGCGCTACGGACATCTCGCTCATTGTAACTTTACAGCATTATGGGCATCTCGCTCATTGTAACTTTATAGAAATCTGTGAAAAAAAGAAAAAAACATCTCAGTAACAGACAACATGTAATTAGCAAAAAAATAACAATGTCATTAATTTCCAGGACTACAGAATTGATTAGTCTCAACGAAGGATTATAACAACCACTTCATTAGACATGCGGTATCAATACCGATCTGCTTATTGGATTCGGCAGCAAGTGAAATTTACTCTTAATACTATTTTCCCATTCTTATACTTTTCGATTAACTGGAAAAGATTAACAATTTACATTGTTGTTGCTGCTGTGGAATTATTTATGATCAGCATGTTTCTGGTTATATTATAAAAACACCTAGAGTTTAATAGGGTGTATAAATTGTAAACTACTAACCGAACTCAACAACAAAATACGAAATCATATTCGTCGATATTCGTATTAATGTGAAGTAATATATTTTTCCTGGTAAGGTTCAAGATGAAATAACACCTATTTTGAAAAATATTTAGGTTTCTAAGATCCTGGACTCAAACAATATCTAATCTAGCAACAATGGTTAATTTTGTAATATGGTAATAGTATTTCATTTCGAGTAAAGCCATTTTTATTTTGGAAATCTTGTTACTGTAACTATGTTCTGTCCCGTAAAAATGTTAAAATAATACTTACTTTTGCAAAAGTAAATCCACAAATCGGTTGCCTAAGGTTTTTTCTACTGGCCTCGAAAAAAAGGTGATTATTATATTTTCTGTACCCGATTTCCGCGCAAGATTTCCAAATGCAGAGAAGTATAATAAACACAATCTTAATCTCCATATTCCTTTTCATAGATCCGGTAGTAGGGATTTTTATAGACTTTGAACACGATCAAATTTTAGTATAAACTTTACTTCACACCAAGTATCACATTTACTTTTCCTTTCACATTTAAGTCAATCACTTTCTGTCTAACTGAAAGAGAATATGATACCCATATAAAGCAAGGTCCAATATCTGACCACAATTGCGTCAGTGCAACAAAACAAAGAAGAAATTTAAAAAAATACTTCCAAACAGTCGATCATGAGCAAAAATTCCAACTAAGAAAGAAAGTAACTTGAAGGAATAGAAAATTGACATATTGGTAAATCCTCATAGTCTCTTTATCGTTTAAAGTGCACTGACCTATCAGTTTATAAGAACGCTAATAAGCCGCGCGCCTTTGATTTTCTGATGCAATAATTCGAGCGCTTGAACTGCCAGTATATAGACCCGAAATAACTTACTTGCTTCGCAGCGCATAAACTACTCAATATGAACTTGAAGGTAAAATAACCTTTTAAGATTTGAACAATTGAAATATATATGAATATTTTCAGTAATTGTTCATTTTCTCTGAAGCCAATTTTTTTTCGTTTATAACATTCTTAAATGAACTCTTTATTTATTTGGTCTAAATTGATAATCCTTACGGCGGCGGTGACGGTGGCCCGATCGAGCGGCGTGAGCAGTAGCAGCTTTTCTTATAACGGGAAGGACCTGAACACGGGTAACATGAAGAGTCAGGTGAAGACGCACATCGGTGATGTCGTGCAAGATCAGTACTCGCTGCTGGATTCGGCTGGCACACCACGCACAGTCGACTATACCCTAGCGGCTTCAACGCTATCGTACACAAAGGTCCAGCGCTGCTGGCCTCGGCGCCCGTTATAGGGAAAATCTCCCGGCCATCGAACCTGCCATATCACTTATCACATCCATCGCATACGCCATCGCGCCTATAGCACTCGCAATCACTCCTGCCACTCGCCTACTATCTTCCCCCATACGGCAGACTCGCTAAAGCTTATGCTATTTAATTTAAGTTCTAACTCGCCCAATGCTCATGTATTTAATAGAGCATGAATAAAGCTTGAGCTTAAAAGCTATTTATCTTTGTTTTAAAATTTCATCCATAGTCTTTACTTTTTCTTAAGACCTCATGTTCATGCGCATAACGATGAAGAATATTAAATTGATACCTTGCTTTTTCAATGAGAATAACTACACAAACTTTTATGAAATTTTATCAGCTGAGACATGCGTAATATAATTTGGTACGATTGTTCTAAAAATTGGTACGATAAGGAATTAAAGAGTGAACTCGGGAAAATAAGTCTGAAAGAAATAACTGCGAAAAAAGTGTTCTCAACCTTTAATAACTAATCATATCGTTATTAGGCTTCGTTCACATGTATTTTTTTAATTTTACAGCGGCTTTCCTCTACAGTGACAATATTTTCATATCAAAAGTATCCTTCATAGGAATTAAAATAGAATATATCATAAATTGAGAAACATCTACATTGCAGCATTATTACTGACCGGGACAAAAATATTTTAAATCTTGAACTTTAAGCCGAATTGCTATAATAATCTCTACAGTTTTCATTTTTCAATTTTAAGCAGGCTAGCTTGGTCTTACTTTCTCAGTCCAAATAATTGAATTTCAAGTTTCTCGAGTAGCATTTAATAAAAAATACTTAAGATTATAATCTTTGCCATTTCAATGAAAATTTGATTCAAATCAATGCAGTATTTTTTATGTGATGCTCATATAAACAGCCAAACAGATAAATATAAACAGACAGACAAAATATCTCTTGAGATATATTTCTAAGCAACGAAATGTGACCTAAATTTTAATTTGAGAACAGTAAAAGTAAAAGTTTCATTCAAATAGGTCTAACAATTTTGATTAACACTCAAACTAACCTACTATATATATATATATATATATATATATATATATATATATACATATATATATATATATATATATATATATATATATATATAAAAGCTTTACAAGACAGCTTTAGTCAAAGCGGAATATGATAGTTTTATGATCAGTTTCAATATAAAAAATTAATCGTTATCGATTGTTAGTTTATATTGTATTTGAATCTAGGTTTAAAAACTCAAATATTTTTCAAATTAAGTGTATTTTATTTTTTATTTTTATGTCACGTTAGCGCAGCATCCTTAGCATTTAGATTTTCAGATCTATTAGCTATATTTCATTTAGTAACTACAAACCTATTAAATTCTAGATGAAATTGACCATAAATAACAACATAGTAATGACAACAATGTAAATCGTTATTAAAGACAAGATTTGCTTCTTTACCTTATAATAAGACACAACCAATAAAAACATTGATTTCAGAGAAGCTTAAATAGAATATTCCACTATTTTTTTTAAATATCTTCAGTGTATATCTATTACGGTTTTATAATAGTAGATATACAAAAATCTCCAAGATATCAAACTAGATTGCCCGTTCAGAAAAAAAATCTCGTAAATATAGCATATTCATGAACATAGATTTGAATGACAAAAACATGAATTACGACTAAATATAAAAATATAGACGCAAAATGTATCGTTAAATCGATCGCACTTTATCAGCAAGTATTATTTCCAGTAATTCCAGTAACACGACAACGGAGATCTACGTGGATATTTTTCACTAAAACAAGAGAATAAGCAATAAAATAATAATGACTTACCTAATAATTACACTAAGGCGGGAAATATTTAAAAATGATATTAAAGCTATCGTTCTGTATGAAAATTAATTTCCATTGGGACTTAAGGAAATTGAGAAAAAACTGTAGACTGTCCACTAAAAAGAGAAATTCAAATCTGAGGAACAAAATCTACAGGTAATATAGTCGAGAAGATAATACTAAATTATGAATTATGACTTATCGTTATCCTTAATTATATGAATAGTAACAATATTGATGGATGTAACGAAATATCGTAATAAATTATAACAATATTGCGACCCAATATTTATATACAACAGTAAGGCCCTTAAATATATTTTTACATAGTAATAAAGAGAGTACCCTTCGGTCTCGTACCTCAACAAATCTTGGAACACAGAAATAAAATCAGTTTCATCCAATTTCTTTATTGCATGAAGGTAAATTTTAGTATATGCTTAAAGGCGCTCCCTCACCGCGAGCTTTCCCCTGTAATGTAACGTTACAGATTCGAACATTACATCAATGAGGTTGGAGAACTAAGCATTGCAGTGCGCAACCTGTAATGATACTATCTGTAATATTTTGATACAACTTGTAACGCCAATGCACACCACTTGTAATTGACCGTGTCGCGGACGCGGAGCGCTCATGACACCAATATCGTTTCTTATGTTTTTTTACGTAAATAACAATGTCGAATTAATATTGTTGCGCTCAGCACAACGACAGCTTCGTCCGATATTGTGAATCAACTAAATACTCAAAATCGAATCTGAAATGTTACTTTACAGGCGAATGCTCCCAGTGAGAGAGCACCTTAACACATCCTCGATATTGCAGGTCAATCAATACTCACGTCCCGTTTGATTAAACTTCAAATAACATTGGCACAAAAAACATGCTAAGTACAAGTAAAACTCGCACTACGTCTAGATACACATGTAAAACGTTCAAACATTTGGCAATATATTTTTATTAAACTATTTATAAATGTTTATATTATTGAATACATTTGGCGTTAATTTTGTAGAAATTTATTATTCACAATTAAATGAAACTACGTGATGTAGTAAACAGGTGAAACTACGTGATGTAGCAACCTATCTTTGCTAATAGCCCACCTGAAGATGTAATACAACGAAACATGGTCATGGTAAAGAACTTAAAGGACGTAGAAATAATAATACATCACGTGGTTTCATTTAATTGTGAATGTTTATATTATTTTTCACTGTGTAATATATTGCCTATATTGTTAACAGGCGTACGAAAAATAGCTTGGTTACTTGCATCTCTATAATTTATTAATGTAAATTAATCGAAATATATTTTTTTACATTAAAGAATTTACTGCAAAGCATTATCTTGAATTTTGTCACTTTTCCACTCGTATTATCAGAAGAAGATTTTTCAATTACATTCTAAAAGCTGCATACCCAAGATGTATTTGGAGGTACTTCGAAAAAATATAAAAATAATTATTTTTTTTAAATACGTATTATTACTATAAAACTACAAATATATTGTCGAATACAGCTTTCACGGATCGAGAGCTATCGTGAATTCCTAAAAAACTGTGAAATTTAAAATCATCGCTACAGTTTTCCGTATACTTCTAGTAACACTGTTTTCCATAAATTTTATTTTAGTTTATAGAAAGGCGCGAGGAAAATGTTTTTTCAACAAAATCTAAAGAATTATTCGACATAAAATTCTGAAAAAAACTTTAAAAGTCCTTGTATGTTGCTCTTTCAGTCAAATACACGGTACATGAAATTAAAAAAAAAATTGCAAATTCATTACTTGCACCGCTAAAATTTCCATATACATATTTATGAGTAATATACAGGTAATTAGTGATCTTGTAAGAGTTCCGTTTCATCCTTTTTTAGGTTCGAACACTCCTTAATTTCAGGTAACCTTTGAATATAGCAGCTACAATTTTCTTTTCAGAATTTTCAAATCGCCGGTTGGAAGATTAGAAGAAGGAGAGGGTGTGCCACAGAACATACACGATTACAAATGAAAAGAATAAACGAAACATTCATAATTTTAAAATACTTATCAGATGATACTCGATGGAATGCCCAAAAAATATTTTCTGTGCCACTTTAGATGGATGTGGAAGTACATTATACTTTTTTCCACCTGGTAATTAAGAATTCTATATGGACCACACATTTTCTGAATTACGTATATAATATTAGAAACTATGAGGTTGTGATAAACGGACCGACAGGCGATTTTATAAAGGTGCCTTTGTCATTATAAAATCTTAAAAACAAATAATTTACGACTTTCATTAAAAGGTAAGTGAATTAGGAGTAAGGAAAGTTATTAGGATTTTTTTTAATGTTTCCTTTCTTTTAGAACTTTACGAGCGTGAAGTTTACTAAAATAATACTAAATCGGTTTACTAAAATAATACCAATCAGTAGCATAATCGGTGCTGACGATTCTTAAATTAGCTGCATAATAAACTTAAAATAAAGATTGATCTTTTTTAGTTGTGACCCGATTGAAATGAAATCAAACCTAAATGTAGGGTAATCTAAATACATCAATTGGTTTAGCCGTTGCTGAGATTAGCATGCACAACAAAGGTCGCACAGACAATTTTTTTGAAAAAATTTTATTTTAGGCTTAGCAGTGTGTCTTTTGTAGATAGCAATTAGTTTTACTTAAAAATATTGAATATACAGATTCACCATTTCACAATTGTATATTAAGAGATAATATAAATATTTTTTCTGACGTTGGTAATGTATCCAATGAAAAATAATATTAACGAACAAACAAAAAGAACTTACCTATTGCAACTCAATGATGATTGAGTACCATATTATTACGTGATTCTCCACATAATGGATCACGAGGATTATAAAGATGATACGTTTTGGATAACATAGATAAAAGTAGGTAAAGATGACTTGAGGAAAATTGTCAAATATATATGTATATATAACTTTAATCGAAAAGATATGCATCTTTTCGATTTGTATTGTTATTGTTGCTGTAATGTTACATATGGTGAGCATCTTTCTGGTTATGTTCGAATAGTGAACTACTGTAGAAACTATAATTAAAAGATCTTAAAAACTAAATGCTAAAATTCTAAATTCATCGGTAGCTGCATTAATGTAACGTGAATAAAATAAAAAATATATGTAGTTTGTAAAATTTTTAATATCAACACCATAGTTAACCTATACTCGGACAAAATCTAATTTAATAACTAATTAATTTTCAGACACCGAAACTCTTAATTTTCAAACAAAGTAATTATATTTCACTTTGAGCAAAGGTATTTTCTTATCTAAATCTGCTTACTAAAACTGCCTTTCATCGTAAATATTTCAATATATAAAACTGAAAGAGTTAGTTCAAATATAGTTCTGTAAAAGAAAATCTGTGAAACAATTCCCTGTCCTCTTTACTAGAGCTATCGGATGAAATTTGTTATTATTCCGTTACCCGCGGAAAAATTTTAATAGTTCATAAGATCTAAAGAGTACAATAAAAAATCTTAACTTCCATATTCCCCGCCATGTGTATCTTTACAATTTTGATTTATACCAGTATAATATTCCAGTATGAGTATTATTTCAATCCCGACACAACATTTATGTTCTTTTTCAGATTTAATCCGGTCCTATTTTGTTTAAATGGATACGCATATGATACAAAAGGCAAATGAACGATATCTTAATATATTGCATCAGGGCAAAATGACAGAGAAAAATGTCAAATAATAAGTTTTATAACCGAAGTAAAACTATCTTATTTCCAATAAACCAATTATTAAGGACAAAAATGACATTAATATGAAGAAAGCACCATGAAAGTGTAGAGTGCTGGTATATTGATGACACCTCTTTGTTTCATTATCGCTTAGAGCGAACCAGTTTATAAGGACACTTTTACCCGCGCGCCTTTGATTTTCTGATGCAATAATTCGAGCGTTCGGCCTACAAGTATATAAGACCGAAAATAACAACATAATGCACACTTACTCGTAACGCGGCGCTTAAACCACTCAACATGTACAGGAAGGTAAAATAACCTTTTAATGTTTACATTTGAAACAAAATATATACACTTCCATCGATTGTCCATTTCCTCAGAAACTAACATTTTCTTTTACTCTTAAACCTATTTGTTTAACGCACAGCTGATGATCCTCACGACGGCGGTGGCTATGGCACGATCGAGCGGCGTGAGCAGCAGCAGCTTCGCTTATGACGTTACGGACCTGAACACGGGCGACATCAAGAGCCAGGTGGAGACGCGCGTCGGTGATGCCGTCCAGGGCCAGTACTCACTGCTAGATTCGGATGGAACACGACGCACCGTAGACTACGCCGCCGGACCCTACAGCGGCTTCAACGCTGTCGTACGCAAGGACCCAGCGCTGCTGGCGTCGGCACCCGCCATCGCCCCCATCGCGCGCATTGCACCCGCTGTTGCACCCATCGCACCCGCTTTTGCCCCAGCCATCGCTTCCGCTTACGCCCCTGGCATCGTAGCCGCACGCGCTGCCCTCGGCTACCCCGGACTCGCCGCTCCCCTCGCCTACTCCCTTCCCCCATACGCTGGACTCGCCAAAGCGTATGCTATTTAACTTAAGTTCCGACTCAGCAAATGTTTATTGGTATATTATATCATGAATAAAGTATCACTATAAACCGATGCCTTTTTATGTTTCTTTCAAAATTCCTTGAGACCTCTATTTTCATGTGCATAATGATATAGAATATTAAATGAATACCTAGAATTTCTGGTGAGTACAACTTCTCAAATGTGAAAACGAAGTCATCTTTTATATCGATCTAAAAAAATCTACTTTCCGCAAATACATTATTTGGTACGAAATTTCAGTATATACAATGCATTTGATACATCATAGAACCGTGTAATTAAAAGTGAATTCATTATAAGAAGTATCAAATAGCATCATTATAAGAAAGTTATAGATTAAATAATAAATTCAATCTATTATTAACAAACATGTAAATCTCGCAAAAACTAGCAATTCCTACAAGTTAACACGACGGCTTTTAACTGGACGTTAAAATATTGATTTTTAATCTAGAGGTATTAAAAGACACAGGATAATAGCTTTATTTCATAACAACTTTGATAAACTTATGATATTAAAAATAACTATAAGTCCCTAACAACAAATAAGAATGATCAACAAAATTACCATTATTTTGAGCTAATTAAGCGTTTAGAATAAGAATTATACGAAGAAAGAATTACGTTCAGAATTCCTTCTGCTTCTTATACGTATTTAGGAATTCAATGGCATTAAAATATAGATCAGCGTGTGCATAAACACTGTAACAACGCGTGTATAACTTTTTAAATCATATAAACAGCAAGCTTCATCTCTATATATATGTTACAGAATGTCTCTAAACATAGATATTTAAACCGTGTTCCTGTTTCTATTTCCTTACTGCTTCTCTATTTGTGACAACAACACTTTATCGGACATTATAATTTATCATAGTAAAACGATCAAATTGCTCCGAACAACAGTTCACTCAAATTGTAAAAAATATTTGATTATGTGTTAATCAAATAATTTTTTTTGAAATTTCCGTGAAGTTACATTTTGTTACAATTATTTGATTAACGCACATTCTTAAAATTTCTGTGAAGTTACAATTGTACAAAATTATTTTGATTAACGCACTTTCTTAAAATTTCCGTGAAGTTACAAATTGTACAAAATTATTTTGATTAACGCACTTCCTCGAATTTTCGTAAAGCACAAATCGTGAGATTTAATTAGTACATGACTTAAATATTGATCACAATTCGTTCATTTTTCCTGTCAAATATAAATTATGGTTCCAAACTTAGGACTATTTGTTCCCGCAAATAATAAAGAAAAAAATTGAATTTTGTTGTAACTATCTATTATCTCAATCTGTATAATACGCTTAATTGCGTTAACATATTAGAATTGGGACAATTCGTATCATCATCATCATCGAAAGGCGTTCACAGGTAAACATAAATCAGCCTTCTACAATGACTCATTATCCCTCCTAGATTTCTACAAAGATTCATCTTGAATCCAACAACTTTCTGCGACTTTACCGAGTCATCAGTCCACCTTGCAGGAAGAGGTCCCTCTGTGCATGTTGCATCTTCAGGTGTATGGTGGCTATTCGATAACCTTTCTCTCCCAACGATCGTCGATTCTGTCACACCGACTGATCAATCCTACGAGCTATGTTGGTAACCTTACTTCTCCTACAGAACTCCTTATTATAGATCATGTCTCGTAGAGAAACCAACAAGTATTCATGTGAGTAAATATAAACACAGCAAACTTAGATTAAAGTAGCGTATCTGTAAATATCCGTATATAGTCTATAACGGCGAATATACTCGTATAATAATATCTACCCACGTGTCCATCTCGCACACATTCACTTTAACTTAATATTTACTAAGTAAATGTTATTTGTTGTATTAAAACAACTTCATTAAAATAAGCTTCAAATTCATTAACTTTATTTCATTTATCATAACAATATGACCTCATAAGTGCATAGTGTGAAAATGATAGGTTTCTATAGTTATTTATGTCTCTTAACATTGTTTGTTTAAAATAACCAAAATAATTATATTTTGAGGTTGTAATCAAATGTCAGTATTTGATATATAGATATAGATTTGATATATAGAACTTATTTCAAAATGTTTAATCCCATAGTTGAAAAATTAAATTGTCTGGCATATGCTGGGTTATCATTGGTTACAGCACCGAAAAAAAGTACCTTTAATGAAATTTATTTCCCAATTGTCAAATTGAAAAATATTATGAACTAATCTATTGAGAAAACTTTCGCTCTCCGTACCTGATAACAACTTGCAATCACGATATCATCTTTTTGATATACCAGCGTCTAGACCTTAAAAAAATTATTATTTTTAAAAAAATTAATAATTATGTTTTAAACCTTTTACTAATATTAACTAAAAAAAGGTTAGATTGTTTTAGAAATGTTTATATTTTCCCAAATTACGTAAATAATCCCGTCAATAACCAATTGCTCGATAATTAAGTCCTTTACAAATATTTTACGTATTTGATACTTACATCACATATTAATTAATTTTTATATAAAACCATTTTAGACAATCTTAGTAAAAATTAATTGAGTGATATAAAAAATAGAATAAAACGTCCTTGAACCGGAATTGCGTAATACTCGACAAACAAAAATCGTAAGTTACACCAACAAAAAAACTTTTCCTTTTTTTTTCTTTTATATTACAAATAACATATTCAGTTACTCTTTGCAGGTAACGGAACAACAAAACATAACCTCTTATATTTTTTAAATTTGTTTTCTTTTGTTTTTCTTAATGAAAATCTGCTTATTTTTTCCTGACCTTAAAATCGAATTTCGATATAACGAAAGTTAAAACAACTCTCATTATATGGAAAATCTCCACTTTCCCATGGTATTCAGTTACTTAATCGTCATTGCACCGGAGTATGACGTGTTTGTGATGAATGAGAGTAAATTTATTGAAGTGTGCCACTAAACTAATTAATTATTGATCTCATTAATTATCCTATTACCATTATTAAAACGCAACTGTTTGAAAACTGTAATTTGTCCATAAATAAATAAATAAATATGTGATTCATTACGCTTGTACGAATCACATTTTATTTCTTTAGTCTCTCCGTCATTTAGTCTTATTACTGATTTAGACTCCTTACGGGTTGCTTTAAATATTAATATTGTATTATAATAAATGTTAAATAAAATCTTAATTTTATTTAAAAAAACCTACCCATATATACACTTCAAAAGGTACAAAATATTTTCTACAATAGTTTACAAGAACATTAATATTTTTCTCAATATTTAGCCGCATTAAATTTGTCATATAAATGCTATAAAGCATTTATTTGAAACAAAATCAAATACAAAGATTTAAAAGAGTAAGAACTCAAAACTGTAAGAGACGTTCAAACGAATATAAGGGTTCCTCTCCACTATGGAATCTTAAAAATAAATTATTGATAAGATCGCAACCGGAAATAATAATCTGTACATTTTCACACCAAGTATATAATATATAAAACAATACTAAGAAAGAAAAAGTTACACCGGTGGTTTCGCCTGTTATTATCACTTAAAGAGCAAATTCACATACCAGTTTGTAAAGGACATCATGCACGAGCACTTTTGATTTCCTGATGTGACAATTCGACCGCGCGATCTGCAAGTATATAAGTCCAACACGAATAACTCTATGTACAGTTACTCACAACTCAACGTCCAACATGTACACAAAGGTAACGTTTTCAAATAAGTTCCAATAACACGGTATCAAATATTACTTTACCTTAGTTAAATTAAGTTTTTAATTAATTATTCTTTATTTTCAAGCTTAACTTAATTTTCTGTTTTTCTACTACATTTAAATAATAAACACATTACCTTCCAGCTGATAATTCTCGCAACGGCGGTGGCGGTGGCGCGATCGAGCGGTGTGAGCAGCAGCAGCTTCGCATACGACGTAACAGACCTGAACACCGGCGACATCAAGAGCCAGGTAGAAAACCGCGTCGGTGACTCCGTGCAGGGTCAGTACTCGTTGCTGGATTCGGATGGTACACGACGCACGGTCGACTACGCCGCCGGACCCTACAGCGGTTTTAATGCTGTCGTACGCAAGGATCCAGCGTTTCTGGCTGCCGCGCCCGCTATTGCACCAGCTATCGCACCTATAGCGCCTGCCATCGCGCCCGCTTACGCACCTGAGATCGTAGCCGCACGTGCTGCCCTCGGCTACCCCGGACTCGCTGCTCCCCTCGGCTACCCCGGACTCGCTGCTCCCCTCGGCTACCCCGGATACGCCGCTCCTCTCGCATACTCCCTTCCCCAGTATGCCGGTCTCGCCAAAGCTTATGCTTTTTAAATTATGTTCAGAGGCATTGTAAATAAAGATTTCGACTAAATTCACTAATTTTTTTTGTGTCATTTCACAGTTTATTCTTAGAATAAGCCTTGATCTGTGATAATTTACCAATATTTTCAAAAATATATATAAATTTAAAGTAATAAATATATATTAATTAAAACGAGTAATCTGACGCTGAAAGTAATCCGTGGCTAAAAGTATAGCCTATCAGTGAATCAATGTTGGAAAAATTGCAATATATCAGATTGCTTTAACATTTCAGTTACCAATTAAAGGTTACCAGAAAAAATTATAGACTCAAAAAGTCGCTCGTGTAATGAAAAGAAATTAGTAGCCTAAAAGAAAGAAGGAATAATGGACATTAGCTTAAAAAAATTCAGCAGGAGTTAAAGAAAACGAAAAACGATTAAAACTACATATTTTTTCATTTTGAAAGGAAAAAAAAATTTTAAATATGCAAGTGTCATGTCATACATACGTAAATATTTTTGAAATGTTTTTTGAGTAGGTGCATTGAGCTAGTTACAATTTTGTTATTATCAAACTTTACTTACAAATGTGATACCAAAAATACTTCAAAACTTAATAACGTCATAATTCCATGTGAAACTAACACCCCCACCTCTGCCCCTTCCCCGCCGGCCATTATTTTTCTATTAGGAAAATTTATCCTCGTTATTCACGCTTTGGTTATTCATGATAATATAACTCTAATTGTTAAATTTTCTTTAACTGATTTATTACCAGTTTCAATTTATATATAAAGGAGACTTATTAGTGCAAAATCAATCTGCCTCAGTCTCAGTCAACAAAGGTAAATTTAATAATTTATGACATGACTGGAACCTATATTACATAAGAATAAGAAGTAAACGATCTCTTAAAAGAAATATAATAAAAATGAAAAATGAGAAATACATAAAAAGTTTCATTTTCCAAGAAAAGAAAAAGGTTTCCCTTTACCCTTGAGTAAATGCAAAAGGGTCACAGGAAAAGAATAAATAAGATTAGAAGAGGTAGAATTTTTTTAGACTTTTAATTACGCTTATCGACGATAATATTTGACATAAAATCTATATTATTTCGTATTTTAGTAGCCTAAAACTAAATGAACGTTCCTAAAAATAAACATTGTATTTAAAGATATGAACCGTTTATAAATTCTCTGGCCATAAGTTAAGACCAATGATAGAAATTGTATCTGCAATTATCGAAAAAGGAGGATTCATCTCTAGAAACATGAAATGGGGCGCTTCTACGTGCATGTTTATATAAACTGCATCTTTAATTCTATTTTCATGCTATTCATCTATTATGGCAAAAACATTCGATAAAATTCAAGGCGATATTTCAACAAAAACCTGCCAAGAATGACTAAAACTCGTACTACGATCGTTCTGTACACAGTTAGGTACATATAAACCTCCAAGGTTCCATGAGAGTAGTATTACTATTTAACAATTTACGAATTACCCCGTGGAATATTACCTACAGTATCTTTCACAAATTTGGCGTAAAAATGTGGATAACAGACATAAAATATGGACGCATATCTCAAAAATTATAAGATCTAGTTTTTTAAATCTTTTAATACGATTCTACCAACTATGTTTTTTTCACTATTTTTGGTCTGATGGTTCCGAAAATAAAGGGTAATGCATTTTTGCACATTTCGTTGCACATATCTAAGAGTAGGCTGCTCAAACGTCTTAAAAAGAGTATTTTTGAGACCTTTATAACAAACTCTTTCAAACAATATTCCACACTATATATACATAAAAATTACTGTACCCATAAAATTACCTTATATATAAAATATAGCAACTCCAAAAAATGCTGGTTAATATGATCTATTAATTTATCAAGTTCGAAATTTCCATAACAAACTGTTTCTTACAAAATCAGGTGTAATGGACAGACACGCAAGAAAGTTCGTAAGTTTTCCATTTTCCCTTTTGAGATATGAAACTTTGAAAATAGTTCAAAGTAATTTAAACGAGTAATAAACAATCTATGTAGTTAATTAATTTTATAGAATTTTTTTTCTGAAACAAATACACAAATAGCTTAAGAGCTACAAGTCGAAATAAATAAATAGGTACATCGTATTGATATCACATTCTATATTTTCACAGTAAATCAGGAATAATTCTCAACCTTAATCTAGAATAGTTGCTTTGTTCAATGTTACGAGTAACAAAATTATCTTAACCTTAACGTGGATCTTGCGTTTCAAAAATAGGAGAAATATGTTTTAAATGTATGTAAAAAAGGAAGTATATTATGTCTTCCTATTCAGACATATGGTCTAATGACTAATATATATTTTTAAAACGTACTTCACTTAATCGTGTACCAGTATCACATAAATTGTTAAAGCATTGAAATCTGACCCGGAACGCTCAGTGCAGAGGTTCAAGCAATGAAGAAATATACCTCTAGAAAGTATGGTACTGTATATAGCTCAAGAAACGTATGTAATGTATTCTTTATAAAAAAACGAATACAAAATCCAAGTAATTTTTTACACTAATCATCATGGCATTGAAGGTGGGTCCAATAACAGAAAACTTTGGAAAGTACAGAAAACTTTCTAAAATAAAGATGATAAAAGCTGATTATGGGTAGGTTTATCTGGGGAAAATAAGGAAGTTTTATCTATCTTCATAACTGCAATAATTATTAAAATATAAAATACTCTAATATGAAATTTACTAAAATATCAAATACCCAAATAGAACGAACGCAATAAATAATTTTTCAATCAGAAATAAAAATGTATTATTTAAAAAAAATTATCGACATAATTTTGCTTTTAAGGCTCTAAATCTTTCCACTATCTCCCACCTGACGCTTACGAGCAACGTGTACGTTTACGTGTACGTGTACTCATACGACACTCCGTCATCTTGTCAGGTTGCCGCTATCGTATAGTACTTTATAACAGGTAGTTATCCTCACTGCTACCGCCCACAACCCATTGTTTCCTATTGAAGGAACACTATATCCGAGCTAACTAAAATGTTAACAATATTTCTAATCTGGTCGTGAGTAGACTTTGGATTCGGACAACAAATATTTATCAATCAAATAATTACAGACCGACATTTTATTTAAATATATGTTTTTGTAGAATTCAAGTAAATAGGTTTGCAAATGAAAAAGACGGCTATTAATATATATAATTTATAAGAAAATATTAAACATTGAATATATTTGGCGTTAATTTTGTAGAAATTCATTATTCACAATTAAATGAAACTACGTGATGTAGTATTATTTCTACTTTCTTTAAGTTCTTTACCACGACCTAGGTTTCGTTGTATTACAACATCTTTGCTAATAGCCCACCTGAAGAAGATGTAATACAACGAAACCTAGGTCGTGGTAAAGAACTTAAAGAAAGTCGAAATAATACTACATCACGTAGTTCATTTAATTGAAAATATTAGACCTAAATGAGAGCACACTGAATATTCACTAAGTGTATAATGCATAATTTAATAATTACATAACTGATAAGTGTACGAACTGACGGAACCGACAGACCAGTAGCAGTAAGATCAGCGTCACTAATGCTAATACATAAAAAGCTTTGATAATGACGAACTTAGTATTAATATATTCACTTAGCATTTATGTCTTCAAGTGACAATATTAAATATTATAATGCGATTGAATTCGTCAAATCGTTACGTCTATACGACCGTATATTATTATTACCTTGTTGTTTATGAATGTAACACGTAGTTAATATTTAGCCTACGAAATTAAAACTGTTATTCATTTATTACATAATTAAATAACACGTCATTATATTCTGTATTTGGTATTTATTCATTTATCGAAATAAATTTATCGGTCCGTATGCGTTATCGGTCCGTATGCGTATAAGTTATTAAAATATTAGAATAATATGGTAGTTAATAAAAAGAAAACAACAAAGCAAAATACAAAAATAATCGAATTTTCAGTATGGAATATATGTATACTGCATACAGTTAATGGAGTCGTACTCCGTTATATTCCGTTATACAGAACCCGTTATACAGAAATATAATTATATAAAAATAATATAATAAAAAATATTGCTGATGGTATTCACAAATGTTTAAATAGACGAATCGACTGAATCCGGATGTACACAAGAACATACGTAACCTCGGATGGAGATCGAATGATTGTGTTCTTTCCAGCCTACTGCATCGTTGAATAGAAAATTATTATTTATTGGAATTTCCGAGATTACAATACACAAATATTCTGTAATACAAAAATATTTCTCATCTTTCTAATGAAACCAGGCCTCAGCTATTACACAGAAATTATAATTTCAAATAACCTTAAATGTAAAAACAATAAGGTACGAAACTACTATTTTTGTATTACACATAGTCTAGACTGCATATATCCTTAATTTTAGACGTGAAAAAGAACTAACGAAAATATTCGAATTTCTTTATTTATACAATATACGTATTTTAAAAGAAGCTAATACATTAAATATATAAGAAATTGAAAATTAGAAGTCCTTTGATAATCATTTCTTTTTGTATGAAATTTTTTTTTCTACTATTTAATGTTATATCATTTTTATTTGTGCAGATGACACTTACTAGTCTATAATTTTATTAACCGGAAGACGAACACTGCTGAACATTGGATCTTCTACACAAATTTCCAGAACGACCATCCTGTAACGCATGCATTCAACGGCTCCACGTAGCCTTTACGAGATCATCCGTCCACATAGCGAGGGGCCGTCCCGCTCTGCCTATTCCGGTACGTGGTCGTCTTTCGAGAACCTTTCATCCCAGATGGTCGTCGGTTTTGCGCCCAATATGGACTATTCCATGACACTTCAACCTGCCAATCGTACGAGCTATGTCAATAACCTTAGTTCTCCTAGGGATCTCCTAGGGACCTCCCTGGAATTATATTTCGTAAAAAAAACGCCAAAATAACCCCTTCCATAACTTGCTGAATAACTTGGAGTAACTTTACGAAGCCAATAATGAGGAACCAGGACTCACTTCCGTATGTCATCACTAGCAACATACACTGGTTGAAGATTAATATTCAAACACTGGGGTACTCTCGATGAGCCGATATGATGCCATTTCCAGAACGCTGCCTTGCCGAATTGTAAATAATTGGTCAATCAGTCTATAATTGGTCAAATTTATAATCAAATAAAATGATTTTCCGTATCTCCACCTTCGGAATAATTTTCATCTTACGGGAAGATTACGTCATCACGGGACGAGATAAGAATCATTACGAGAATATCGTTGACTTATTTTTTTAATGTGTCCTATGAAATTATGATTGAATTATTTTAGAAAATCTGCTATTGAGTAACATGAGCTAAAAGACTTTTCCCAGACATATTTTGATTCTTCATCTTAAATAAATACTAAGTTCATTAAATTCCAAAAGATTCTATTGTGTATAAATGGCTTATTTTCCTATATTCAAACCTAAAAAATACTATACGAAACTTGCTACAGACTCTGGGTAGTACCGAATCTCAAAAAATGTACGTATAAACGAGGTGATTGTGTAATAGTTTGCAAAGGATACATTATGTAAGACTATTGATAATACGTCTAGACTAAACAAGTGCAAGAACTTAAAAAAAATTAATAAAAAGAAACTCGTCTAGAGGTTGAAATCGCAAATGAATTATACGGTGATAAAGTAATGAAGTTTGCGTGTGACTTGCATATTTAATTTAAAAATAAGACTTAAGTTATAATTATAAACTATAAACGTGTAACCTATAAACCGTATATTTTTTGCTTTATTTACAAGTTTAACGTACGTCCATTCGTTATGAACAAACGAGTTTACGATATAAAGGACACCGCGCCGGCACTCGCTCCAGCGGCCTTTTCATTTCCTGGTGCGACAATTCGACTGCGCGAACTGCAAGTATATAAGTCGGAAAATAATGACTCCCTATACACTTACTCGCAACTCAGCGTTTAAACCACTCAACATGTACATGAAGGTAAATTTACCTTTAAATTTTTAAAGTTGAAAAAATTATAAAATCACATTTTTCATAAATTACAAGTTTTCGCGACTTAAGCCGATTTTCCTAAGCTCTTAGAGCAATTTACTTTTATTCTCTATTGGTTTATGTAATTCAATTGTAAAATCACTAAGTTTTACCTAACTAAATAGCATTGTATCCCAGAAGCCCTATACCAAAGGGCGAAAGGGACAAAGAAACAATCGATTTTATTTCTCTACTAATTACAATATGTATTTGCTTAGTCTTTTTTACCAAGTAACGACCAATTTTGTATCTTTTAAAAAGGACATCACAGGATAAATGCTCTAAATTTATTTTATATTTTCGACTCTCTTTTATTCCATTTTTCTACCTTGCTTTTAACAATATTTTTAATAATATCAAATGAATTTTATAGCACGCTCTTCAGTCTAAGTAAAGAGATCAAGTCAATCAGAATTTCAAATAATACCAAAAAGAGAATGTAATAATTTTATTCTTTCCTTCTTATACCTATGTATTGGTGCTTTTTTTATTCTTGTTAAACAAGATTTACATAGTATAAATCATCCCCAGATATTAATTTTTAAAAACTTGTTTTATCGCCGCAGAAAAACAACACGCCTATGAATTGTATTCTACTGAATGATTATTAATTTTTAATTTATTATTTTAGTTTAATATCGGCTCAGTATTTACTTTAATTATGTATATTTTGTTTACCTATTCCGCAGCTGATAATCCTCGCGGCGGCGGTAGCGGTGGTGCGGTCGGGCGGCGTGAGCAGCAGCAGCTTCGCGTACGACGTAACGGACCTGAACACCGGCGACATCAAGAGCCAGGTGGAGTCGCGCGTCGGTGACGCCGTGCAAGGCCAGTACTCGCTGGTGGATTCGGATGGAACACGACGCACCGTCGACTACGCCGCCGGACCGTACAGTGGTTTTAACGCTGTCGTACGCAAAGATCCAGCTTTTCTGGCTGCAGCGCCCGCTTTCGCACCCGCTGTCGCGCCTGCTATCGCACCCGCAATCGCACCAGCTATCGCTCCAGTCTCAGCTGCTTACGCACCTGAGATTGTGGCCGCGCGTGCTGCCTTCGGATACCCAGGACTCGCCCCTCCTCTTGCCTACTCTCTGCCCCATTACGCCGGATTCGCTAAAGCATATGGTTATTAAAAAATTCGGCATATAAATTTTAAAGGTCCCTCTGTAAATAAAAAATCGTCAGAATTGAATAAAAATTGCAACATAAGTACTTTTATATTATTTGTATGCATAGCTTTATATAGGCGCACACGAGCCTCTGTGTAGGGAATTAACTTAGACTTTATATTTTTATTTTTATTGATTCCTAATATTTACTTAAATCATTATGAAAATCTGATTTGTTTAGTTATACATTTGTTTAGTTATACTTGCGTCATGATAGCGACACCCACTCCATAATAGTCAATTTAAATACAAGCGAACAAAACACATCTAAAAACTAGATATTTTTAATGAAAATATTTAATTCATCATGAGTGAAATCGTACCGAATATTCAGCAATTACTCAATATTCGAATACACAATATTAAGACATCGAATTATTATATTAATTTCAAGTTATACAATATAATTTTCAACGTTCTACAAATGGATTGTATAAACTGAATTTAAAAACAAAGTTATCTTAATAATTTATTATTTTTGTACATTCGATTCCTTTTATCATTCTTAAAGTGTTAAATAATACTATTAATAATATTTAGAAGCAATAGGATAGGATCTAGAAATATTAATTTCAACAAAAAGTCGATTTCTTTTCTTCTCGTTCAGTCTCGAAAAGAAGTGTTGCTGAATAAATATTTTTTGGGACAAATTATACCAAAAATGGCGAAAATCTTGCTCTGTTTGCTAGCTGTCAATATATTACCAATTTGTTTATATGTTGCACGCTAAATATCAACTTTGCTTGCAGTGGAATTCTATCCTAATAAATACTAAACAGAGCTCAACATAAAAAAGTAAAAAAAATAGTAACAAAATAGGAGTATTTTTGGGAACTTCATATTTTTACACAAAGGATGACGCCGATTCGGTTTAAGATCAAATATACTATCGTTGCAGTAAACAACTCTAATAAACCGTTATCAAAATAGTTTAAAACTGTTAATTTTTTTAAATTTCCTCTAAAGTTTAATACAAAAATCAATCGAAGGCAAAAAAACACGTTTAACCTGAAACAGAATCTTTTCTAAATACGACTAAGAAAATAATGAAAATGATACATAAATTTTTTAATCTGCCTAATAAATGTCAACAAAAAACAATATGTTTCATTGGAAACAGAAATTCATCTCTGTAAATTGCTTATTGACTTAATGACCTAATAATAAAATAATAACTAATACGTGATGTGTCCGTTTTACACACACACACGCACGCACGCGCGCATTCGCGAACGCGCGCACGCGCACACGCGCGCACTCGCACACACGCACACGCGAAAACGCGCACACACACACACGCACACACACAACAAATATCCCGACCATCTCAAACTGTAGAAAACTTAAGCACTGCGTTGTAACTTAACACTTAACCTCTGGATACTATACTGTCTAATGGTAATATGGAACTATTAGGTTGAAAATGAATATATTTTTTGCTTTTCACCAGTGTACGAAGAACATCAAATAATAAGAAAACTCCTAAATCTTGTTATCGTGAGAACAGATGAACGATGCTAATTGTCTAGAACAAAAGGCACCAATATATACGCGGCTGACGACAAAAGCAAGTAGCGACAATTATATCCGTGTTACCAACGCGGACGCGTAGGTGTGAACTGACGATGAATCATAGACAAGAATTATAAAAACAAAGCGGACGCACTAAAATGATTTCTTTAAAGAGATATATGGTTATGCCCGTCGACAGACTACCTTGACAGAGAAATGTCAAAGAAAAAGTGAAAAAAAATCAACAAACAATAACAAAGAAATCTGTCTAAAATTGTATTTCGTAACTACGATCATCGATCCATTACGATTAACTGATAAAAAGAAACCTGCCCACAGTCAATGAAGAATAAGCCATTTATACTATTAATGTTGCGTTCTTTTTCATCTCAGTAGAAGGCGGTTGATATGCGCATACGATAATCTCCATTTCTGACATATCACCAACTAAACGCATTAATCTATAGGTTGTTATGATTTTTCTCCCGCTACTTTGATTTTACACTGTGACAACAAATACTCCAGCTTTTGAACCAAACGCACTACAACTACTAATTTCGCGTAATAGCGGATGTGGCACAGAATTTATATCAGAGTAGCCAAGTAGATGTTGTAATAGAATTTAAAAAATTATTAAGGGTGTTGATATTTTTTTAATCGCCTTGGAAAGACTCGGCGATATTATTTCCTCTGCGTATTTAATGTACAGGTGTTAACAGAGAATATTTAAGAACTATCGATCAATTCATATTTTAAATGAGTATAAATTAAGTCAAGGCGGTTCTTGTAGGGTGAAAATTGTTAAGTCGAGTGTCAAATTCAAAATGTAGCCTTTAAAGATCATATAGCAATTACATTCTATTTTACCCTATATCCTATTCCTTCATCATACTACGGTGTATTTTCTTACAAGTTTAAATAACATAAGATATATATTCACGACAGTATAATGAAAGAATTATGGCAGAGAATAAATTAATAATCATATTGTAAGTTTTTTGTATTTTTAAACTAAGTTATTGGAAACCACGTTTCATGATATTATGATAAAACGTTATCATCATAGTGCCCGGAGAAAGATCCTGTAGAGCAGATAAGATATTTGCAATTTTACTCTGTGATAGCAATATAGTAAGAAACGTAAAACTTATAAGCATAATGATTTACAGCAAATAATATGTGTATTTGTCTTTCAATTTTTACCAACTTTTGAAGCCAATATTATCAACGAATATGATTTATATACTAATCCTCAGGAGGCGGCAATAGAACACCGTATTACTATATTAAAATACGTAAAGAACCTTTGATATTTTGTCCAACAATAGAAATAAATATTTGTTCAACACGATGAGAATGAGAGTGCTACAAAAGGCAATGTTTGTGGTGCTTGCATATAAAATGTAGAAAATTTCGGTATTTTCTCGAGCGACTGATATAGAGAACGGACACGACAACGGCCCCAGAAATATTATGAATTAAATTGATATTGATGGGACAAATTATGTAAAGGACCTTTTTTGTCTGTATCGTAGATGATGTTCAAAACAGATAATGAATATTGAGGGAGGACGTGGTCCTAAGATGAGTAAAAATAACCTCCGTATTGAAGAATTGGACTCTTTGATGCATTAACTAAGATAGAGGAAATGCGGGTACTGGATTTAGATCAAATAAAACGAAAAGTTTCTCCAATTTAAAAAACTAAAAAATAAACATAAATATGAAAGAAAGTAAAGAAATTATCATGTTTAAAAAGCACTAAATGGACAAAATAAGTTTCTTCTTTAGCTCTTGCTCCATATATATATATATATATATATATATATATATATATATATATATATATATATATATACACAGGTCCAGTGGCAGATTTCAATATTTGAAAAATTAAAAAAAAAACTACACCTCTAATACAAAGTAGGTTTATTTTAACTTTATAACAACAAATGCGGATTTCATTTTTTAAAAAGCACGTTTTCCAAATGGCGGCCATCGAGTCTGATACACTCTTCGAGTCTAGCACGCATGTTTTCAAAAACGCGTTTGCAGAGCGACTGTGCTCGGATTTGTTTTGTAAACAACGGATTTTAAGTATCCCCATAAGAAAATGTCACATGGGCTTAAATCGGGTGACCTAGGTGGCCACGGTACGGTACCGTTTCGAGATATGTTTTTTTCTGGAAATAACTGCCGCACTGCATTCATGGACACATTAGCAGTGTGAGCTGTGGCCCCGTCCTGCTGGAACCATGTGTTTTGGTTGAAGGTTGGTTGGACTATTCTGTAGTTCTACTCTGAAAAAGTCATTTAACATCTGGGCATATCTCTCAGTTACAGTTTGGCCACGTTGATTTTCAAGGAAATAAGGCCCTATGATTGCAGATGCAGACAATAAAAAAATAATACGGTCATGTCAATAGCTACAAGATTTATATTCCAAATAAAGATTTCAAAAAAATTGTATGTTAAAAAACTTTTAGTGGAAAAATTAGAGAAAATAGTTTGATTCCCTACTCAAAAATCAAAATTTTGGGGCTTTGGTCGCTGCAAATAAATAAATTAATTGTATGATAAAAAAGATGTAATAAAACAGGCACGAAACCTCACATTTATGCATGAAAACCATGACATTTATGCATGAAAAATACAGCCTGTATATTAAATATATTATATTTTTTAAAAAAATCATTTCGGAGATTATGCACCAACAGGGTACAAATTGAACATTTTCCAATCTTTGTTGTGCGCTTGTTAATTTGTTTATATTCATAATATTGTAAAAAGTACAAAGCAAACTTAAACAAAATTCATTGTAATATTACGTCGGATATAAAAAAATAAGATATGTTTTATTGACACAACATTTAAAAACCAAACAAATACGTGTTGGGACACTCGTAAAGTGTAGAGATTTATAGTTGTATATGTCTTGAAATTATTGACGAATATTAGCCAAAATAATTTTAAATGAAAGTTTTAATGATATTCGAATTTCGGGCAAGAATTTTTCTAGATTTATCAAATTAAGTGTTGAGAAATTTGAGAGTACAAATTAATGTATATGTCCCCGCGCATACATCAATTGGAAACTTAATATAATATTTCCCAAAAGCAAAATTTAAAAAACCTATTAAATACGAGTGGAGCTCGCACGACGAAAGTTCCATACACACTTAGAATATATAGACATATAAGGGTGTACATATATTATATACATTAAATTAGTTTTCTCCATGTATGTAATATGTGTTTCATATATAAATATGTGTTTCACAGGCATAAAAATACCATGAACATCTCGAAAAGTATGAAATTTAGAACAATTCACACGATACATTAAAATAAAAAAATCGATTGTTTTATTTTTAAAATTTTGAGGTATATCAATGCAGATCAAGAAGCTTTATCACTATGCCAAATTTAAAGTTTCTATAAACATTTCCTGAGGAATACCTCTGTGACAGACGAACGGACACGTATATGATCTTATAAGAATTTTGTTTTTCTTTTTCTCTTTTGAATTTTGACAGCTACGGCCAAGGAAGCTGATCTCCAAATGATTTGAACATTTATTGCGATGTTGAAAGAATGTTGAAGAATATATACAACGAATCATCACTAGATTACAGGACTTAAACCTTTCTTATAGACTTAGGTGAAGTTAGTTCAACTCAGATTTTGATCGCAGCTATAAAATATTATTACGCCTCCAGCGCCGATTTATCAAAACCGGTTTAGTATAATTATTGTTCGGTAACACATTGAAAGTCGCGGGTTCACCATGTGGGCGATATTTGATTTTTCCTTCAAGCCATATAAAATTATAACTTCATTAAAGTATCCATTATGTTTTTTTTCGCAATAAAATAAAAACGCATTAGATTAAGGACGGCAACCCACAGTGGACGTTTAAATAAATGTCGAACTCGCTTTGTTCCCGCAACTCGAACGAAATTTGCTCCGCGACTCAAAGAGTTAGTTTAAATCTTTGTTTTTCCAGCATTCGACGTGATAAAGAATGCGCTTTTCTTCTCTTCCATTTTCCTGACTGTAAATTCCTACGATACGTGATTATCCAAAAATAAAACCTAAAATTATTACTCTTTTCATCATCTAAATTCTGCACCGCCACAAAAGAATATGATAACTTCAACCAATATAATGTACTATTTTAAGACGATTTTAAAGTTTTCTCGTAATAATAGTACTAAGCTCTTTTTAGAGAGACTTACCCTACAAGTTTTTCTAAAAACAACTTGGTTTTTCACTGGAACTCAATATGAACTCACCATTTTCATAGTGTGATACATTACTAATCACCATATTACATGTGACATCCAATTAGAAACGTTATTCAACGGTATAACCGGTGAAATTTATAAATCCTCTTACTTTATAGTATTAAGATTAAGATATACATTCAATGTTTAAACCTAAATTTACGAGTAAATCGGATTCACTGTATGTAATAATTTAAAAACTTATTTTCATACTTTTAAAGAAAACATTACGTTAGATCGTTTATAAATTACAGTACTGATAATAAAATTGATAACATGGTACATATAACGTTTAACACCTCTGTGATATCGCAAAACGTAAGACGACATATTTCAATAAATTTATTTTCGATCATTACAAATATACTCATTATTACTCGATCTACTTCGGTCGTGATCAGGTGATGAATATTTTAATAGTGCGTAAAAGCGAGACATACAATTCTCATCTAATTCGGTTCCTGATACTGTTAACATTTTTGTGATTATATTCAAAAGGTAAATGAGCGCAAAGTCATTAGGTACTTAAGAAAAATCTCTTCGATATATATTATGTAATATTTTATTCAATTATCGAAAAATAAATTTCATAAGTGGAATACGCCTTTTGAACTGCAAGGAATGTTGAATAAATATAACAGAACCTCTGATAAAGTTGCGTAAAGTTCAAATCTAAATTATCCATTTATTCAATAAACCTAATAATTTCATTGCCGCTGAGATATCGTATTGCTTGCTCTATCGAATACCAACTGGAAATGTTTAAGACTTATAAAGATGTTTTATTGACGTAGACTTTTACGTAAGAATTGACACTCGCCGAAAAAAATAAAAGTAAATTGTTTTCACTAGACTGCAGCAGCTCCAGCTAAATGGAGTGACTAGTAATTATGAAATATCTAAATGAGATGTCCATAACATATATTTAAAATTAAATTACCTCTTCCAAATGACACCAGTTATCCTTTATTCCAAAATAACTCAAAATAAACTTTTACTATAGGAAGCTTACAGAAAAAATGTTGATGGATTAAAATAGGATTTTATTTTACTACGTGACTACGTATTGTTTCTACTAAACTACGTGACGTAGTATTGTTTCTACTTCCTTTAAGTTCTTTGCCACGATCTAGGTTTCGTTGTACTACATCTCCAGATGGGCTGAACCTGGTCGTGGTAAAGAACTTAAAAAAAGTAGGAATAATACTACATCACGTAGTTTCATTTAATTGTGAATAATGAATTTCTACAAAATTAACGCCAAATGTATTCAATATTTTATTATTGTCTGTTTTTATTTCATCTAAAACAAAACTATTTTGATAAAAACAGTATATTACTAAACCGATGCCAACATTCAATCATTAAGATAAAAAAATGGATTTGTGATACGAACACATTTTAGTACAAAAAGATATAAAAATGTAAAAAATTAATTTAATATCATCTAAACTAATCTGTTTCGGTAATAGTAAAAATCTGAATAATTTGGCAATATTCTGAATACCGTATTGTGAATGCATGTTTTATGATACTCCATTGCAACACAGGACCCTAACAAAAATCTCCATGTAAAAGCAATTATCAATAGCAAGGAGCATAATTAATTAAGATTGATAAGACATAAAATTGACGTCATTAATGTAAACGGTCCACGTACGTAGATTAAAGTCGACCTTCAAAGTCTCACAAAACTTGATATCGTTCACATCAACATCTGTCTGAAATAAAAATATATTCGTATCTGAATGGAATTTACGAACTCCATAAATCAGCCAATAGTTGCCCGGAAATAACAGCCATTAACCAGTGACCTAATCAGGTTCACGAATTAACACAAAACACTAAAAGCCACCTAAGACAGGATTAAAGGTTCAATTAACAATGTTTAACGATATGGTTGAAATTCTTGATATCAAAATAATCATATTTGAATAACGACTTGGGGCCTACGAACCTTTCTTAATGTCAAGGACACACTCTACTCGATTGGCGACATTAAAATTGAGAGCCAAGATTAGTTTTATTTTCCACTTTTGATTCGAATATAATGCGTGCTGTTAGAAAAAATGTTAACGTTTAATCAACACTAGTACGAAAGGTGCTTGTGCTGTACAAAAGTAAATTAAAATCTTTGTAAAAATCTTTTAAGTTTAATGAACTTTGGAGCTCGTGAAAAAATTTTCAAAATCCTGCAATCTATAATAAAATAAATATTTTATCCATCTTATAGAATATACAAAATTATTCTAGCCTAAATTTGTTTTAGAAAAATTACTTGTCTGCCTGAACAGTTCGAGAGTTACTACATAAAGATTAGTGAAATTTTTAAAGCAAATTTTATCAAAATTTACTAAGCTTAAAAGCAAATTTTATAAACAAAGAGAAGAAACCTCCATACGATTAAAATTACAGTCAAAAGTAAATCATGTTTAATTTTAATTTTTCCTATTTTTTTGGCGGCCAAGGATATTCAACTTAGAGATGAAAAAGTACATATAATTTGATAATCAGGAACCACCAAACAGCTACATCACATCCCTAAATCGACCTATGCAGTAGAAAAAAATATCAAGACGGGGTCTAACCCGTTTCTAAGTTCGTAAGATCTATCTTATAGCAGCTGGCTGAAAATTGGGCAATGCAGAAATAACAGGTAAATCTTTTAGACTATGCTCATGACAGCAAGAAATATAAAGGGCCACAAAAACCGAGAAAGATTAACAAAATATTAACATATGCGTAATTAGAAACTGTTCTTATCGTGGTTAAAAATATTGCTTTCGATCGTGGTTTTCGATTTTAAAATCTAAAAGAAATACAGAAGGCTAGTAACAATGACTTCTTTTTCGTTCATCTTGAGGAGTAGAGATACCTCACACGAATAACACATAATTGCATTCGTTTGAAATGTCCTGTGGATTAGAGGGTTAAACAAAATTATAATACACTGGAAGCCATGAAGATAGTGGGAGAGTCTTTATAAATCCTAGTATCCTGCCCCTGTATGTCTTCTGACAGATCAGACAGATAACATGATTGTTAGTACATATAATAACACCGACTCTAATTTTTCTAGCATATTTCTATCTAGCTCATAACAGCACTCAAGGGAGTCATATATATATTGAAGTACGTCAGAATTTTAATTATTATCATAAAGAGTAGAGTAAGTTTTAACCCATTGTAATACATATATTAGAAGATTAATACCAGTAAGGGATAACATTAACAGCCAGAATAATTTTTACAAAAATCCATAGATGATGCCATTACAATAGAATTTTCCCGTCTCTCCTATTACGACTCTGCAGAAATAATAATAAAATTTATTTTTAATTTTCTGTATCAGTGTAACTCAGCTAAATCAATTTTTTTCATGTAACATTTTAAAAATGCTCTAGATCCTATGAAATTCTCATGAATTATCATTCTATGATTTTTTATTAATTTGAAATCCTAATTCTAAGTTTTAGCGCTTAAAGGTGTAAATCATCAAAGAATTCAGATTCGAATCCTAATTTTTCTATTATAAAGGAAACTCTGCAAATGTCACTAGTGACACTTCGACAATTACGGTAAAAACTTAATAGATCTAAAAATTATTTACAACCGTTTGTAATTGATACAGAATTTTCCGTGCTCACATCTAATACGAAATGCTTGTTTCGACATTGATCATCTTCTTTAAATATTTATTGATTTAAAAGTCAAATGTAAACGACATGTATAAGGTCATTTAAATCTACCACTACAGAGATTGTCACACATTGCAATGCAGCCGATGCATTGAAACGTCGATCCATGTAAAAAAATATAGTGTCAAAATTAAATCATGCGGAGAGCCACATTGAAGAAATATTTTATAACAGAGTACGCAAACGTATTCGAAGTAAAATGGGATTAGACCTTAAATAGAAACATTACTGTTTACAACATATATCAAAAACCTATAAAATAAAAAAGGAAATTAAAAGAAAGCAACAATTGGAAAGTACTAATAAAAGAAATATAAATTATTGCCCTAATATACCAATATATTATAGATTATAATTATAATAAATTGCGGGTTCACATTTCCTCTATGCCATATTGTGATGCAAGCAAGAAACCGCAATTCAAACTTTCACTTAAATCTGAAAAACAATTTCTTCTTTCTCTAAACTTTATTAATTCTCTAAATTTCATTACATGGTTAAAAAAGAATTAAATCGACTTATCCTTTTAATCCTTCAAATCCGTATTTGTAAAGTGGTAAGCTATGAATTGTAGCTCGGTTCCGTGCATCATCCATACGAGGTGGGACACAAAAAAAACAATATTGATATTGTAAATATGTCATCTCTCCTATACGACAGTTACAATAGCTACATCGTGGCTCATTGTGTACTTGATGTAAATTATTTATCTTAGTAATATATAACACCTCAAGAATATATTTTGTCGGCTGACCACATTTATATGTGCAAAACGCCTCATTTTTGGCGTTCCTCCTATCAAATAAAAGTAAGGTCATTACAGAACATTTATAAAAATGCAAAATCCTCTAAAATCAGTATAAATAAGATCAGAAAAAAGAGATATGAAATAGGTAATTAATAACATTGAATTTCAACCGGATCAATATAATACAGCGATTCTCCAAGTGTGGGTCGATTTGAGTAAAATGGTGTGAATTTGGACATTGAGTAGGTATTACGAAACATCTGAAATTACATTGAGGTTCTGAAAAAGTAAAGATGCATGGAGAAACTACAAAATCCACGAAGATGTCAATTCCATAATATACAAGTGTGTAACAAGAAGGATGGAAGTGAAAAAAGTTAGGAAATAATATCATATATATATATATATATATATATATATATATATATATATATATATGTATATATATATATATATATCGAAAGGATTTGAATGTAATAAGTCGTCAATATATCTATCTAATTACAAGTAATATTAATTGTAAATTGGCTATTCCTATCGCTGCAATCAACATTACTTTGATGGAGATCAACTACAAAATCCAACAACTACAAAATCCACGAAGATGTCAGTTTCCATAATATACAAGTGTGTTATGGAATGGAAGTAAGGAATGGAAGTAAAGAAATGGAAGAAGGATGGAAGTGAAAAAAGTTAGGAAATAATATCATTTATATATATATATATATATATATATATATCGAAAGGATTTGAATGTACTAAGTCGTCAATATATCTATCTAATTACAAGTAATATTAATTGTAAATTGGCTATTCCTATAGCTGCAATCAACATTACTTTGATCTCCAATGCGAATTCTTTTTAAAAGATGTTTTATCAATGATTATCATTTTATTAATGTGATAAATTAACTGGCAATAAATCGCTACAAAAAGTAAGCTCCTATATTCACATGAATAATGTTTTTTCTCGTTATTTTAATCATTGCGATTAAAAATCAAAACATAAAATATATTAAACTTTTATAATGAGTAATGTCTATTTCAAATGGTATCATTGTATCAACTTTATATTTATATTCTACTTGTCATGACCATTTTTAATTAACTATGATACCTGTTAACATAATGGTGGTGATAAATTTGGCACATTTAATCCAATATAGTATGTCAGTCGGCTGATACATATTTTTTTTATATTTTAATATATTCCAACAATATATTTCAAGGTCCTTGCGGATAGATCCGCCTCGCATATAAAAGCATCTGACAGCCGAGCCAACGTCACATTCGATCCGAATCTCCGGTACGAACATCCAAAACGGTAGCATCATGTCGTTCAAGGTAAATAAACTACTTAGCGTTAGAAATTTCTTGATAATATTGGTGTTATTGCGGGTCGCGTTAACATGTAATGGCTAAAGCAACGTGTGTGGTCTCTCTATCTTCATATTTTCATTGAAAATATTTGTGATTGTTTAATTAGGTGACAAAGTGTTTTATTTCTTAACTCTCACAGTTTTCAATCTTTGAAAATTCGTTTATTGGAATCGTTAAGATATTTATCATTTTCTCTTTTTTTTGTATTTTTTGGAAACCAAAGAATATATTTTTCGGTCAAAATTTCTAGATTATCGAAAAGTGGATTCATTTCATTTATATCATTCTTGCGTTTTCTATTTATAATTAAATTAATAAATTGAAAACAAATGCGGCCAAGTTTATTTAGACTGCCATATCACTTTCGTTGCGTTAAAATAACATTGACGAATCCTAGAGTATACAGCCAAATAAATCCTTAAAATGTTCATATTGCTAATTCAGTGTTCATATTGCGATTTTTTTTATTGTAATTGTAAACTTACTAAATATACGATAGGTTCCTGCTAGTTTCTTACTGAAGAAGCTTTGGAGAAAACTAAATAATCAAGAAAATAACCTATATAAAAAGTCAAGTTTTGACACCTAACACTTAGTCGCTTTTGATGTTTTTAGACTATTTATTGGCAGAAAATTATATTTCTAGCTTACAAATTTTATCAATATTTCAGGGATTTGAAGTGATCATTCGACGTTCTATTAGATCTAAAAAAAGAAATATAAAATATAATATCGTTTTTAGCGTTAGTTACTAGAATATAATAAAAAAATAGTCTGAAAACAAAATAGCAGTGACTCGATATATTCTTTAACGTCGCAATTTATCATTGTAAACATAAAATAATATTTTCTATACTTTATTTCAGCTGATCGCCTTCGCCGCCCTGGTGGCAGTAGTACGTGCGAGCGTTGTGGCACCAGTCTCGTTGGTCGAGTCGTCGCATACGCCCCAATATAACTTTGGGTACGATGTGGCAGATCCCAGCACCGGTGACTTCAAGAGCCAGCAGGAGAGCCGATCGGGCGACGCCGTTCGCGGCCAGTATTCCTTCCTGGAGGCCGACGGCACGCGTCGCGTCGTCGACTACTCCGCTGACGATATCAACGGATTTAACGCAGTCGTACGCAAGGACCCAGTGGTCGCCGCACCCGTCGCCGTGGCCGCGCCCGCACCCGTCGCCGTAGAGGTTCCCGCTCCCGTCGCCGTGGCCGCGGAGGCACCGGCCGTCGTGGAGGCGCGCTCGGTAGTCGCCCATCCACCGGTGGCAAAGCCGTTCAGCGTTCTGGCCGCGCAGCCCGCCTACGTGCGCACGTACGCCGCCGTGCCACGCGCAGTGCCCGTCGCCTACTCCGGCTACAGTGCTCAAGCCGCCTACCCCATTCCCTACGGCTACGTTGCTCCTAATTACGTCTATTAAAACCCGGAAATCTCCATCCCCCGCAACTACTCCGATTAGATGAAAGTCGCTCAGTGTTGTAAATAATGTAATCTGTATGTACATAGAGTCAAATAAAGCCACGATTTAAATAAATATTAAGTCTTTCATTAAACTGCATAGAAACCAGTCTGATTGACATTTGAAAGACTACGCATACACACAAGTCAATTATTATATTAATATTCCACGTTGTAGTCGCTTCTATGTTTTATGCATATGCACGCCGCCCGAATGCGTAATCGTTTAAATGCCGAATTATGTTAGTTAAAATGCTGTACTCATTCCCGCTATCGTATTTAGTATAAATGCTACAAAGTTTAATAAATACTAGTGGTTGCCCAGTGGTCGAAATTCGACCATAATGTACTCACTTTGTTGAAAACACTTATAACTATTCACCTTAATATGAACTGAATTTAACGGTCTTTAACCTGTAAAACATACAATTATGATACAAATTAACGAACACTATTGATTTATTTATGCATATTTCATGTTTTTATCTCAAATAAATTAATAACATGCATATTAACTAACTGTCACATTTTCGTATGAAAACATTCTTAATTAATTGAAGACTTAATGTGTAGTCTCTTGTCCCATCAAGAATTTTGAAAATTAAATTCTGTATTTTCCACTAACCTTATTACTTCACGAAATTCACAAAGTTTAAGGAAATAAAATATATTTACACTGTCTATCATGCACAACTCCTTACATGTTATATTCGTTTATTTATTTGAATTATTACATTGAATCAAATTGTATCACATTGACAATTCACTTTTGTTGTCACATTAAATAACTTCAACCGGCTAAATCCAAGATTAAGTAACCCATAAATTATCAACGTTGTTACCAATATGGCTCTATCGTTTTTTGCTCAATCAAATGAGTTAAACTTCAAATGTACAATTCATGTTTAATTTCAAAATTACAATTTTTGCAATCTTTTTTTTTATACAAATAACTTCTTTACGAATGCAAGCTTGACCTGCGAAATAGAAGTTTGCTTTTGATGATAAATGTTTTCAACTTGAAGACACAAAGTGAATGTAAAATTATTTAATATACAACCTAACACGATAGCTATACGTTCATAAAAAAATACTATTAATTTTATTCAAACGACATTATCAAAATATATTGAACCGACCATTCTAACCAGAAATTAATAGCTCAATTAATTAATAATCTTCAAATTTACCAACTTTAATATAATTTTGCTTACATTAATGACTATCGCTTAATTAATTTAACACAGACGTATAGCAAACCAAAAGTAAATATGTTTTAAAATCTCCCACATTTTAAGCGATATATCATAATTTGTCAGTTTTTATACAATCATAGTTAAAAAACTCTTGTGTTCTTGAATAAGAAATAACCTATAATGAAACCTTTCTCATAACGAAGTGGAATGCGTCCATATTATACTTTCTATACTAATTCTTCTACTTTTAACATGAATTTATTTTAGTAACAATAATAATTTGTTTACTAGTAATGATAAGTCTAAAAACTTCTTTACAATTCCAATCTGAATTAATAAATTATGAACCGTGCACTTAGAAACAGAAATTTACATCAGTAATAATATAATATCAAGCGATTTACGCTATATTACTATAATAAAATCAAGAAACGAATACAAGGGAGAAGCATGCATCTATGTATGTAGTGTGCGAGGAGTAAATACATTATTCTAAATCGAAATACCACCTATAACGACAAGTAGTTCTATAGAATAATAGTTGTCGCAGTAATAGGAAATAAAAGATCGAAATATGGCAATGGTCTGGTGATTTTGTGCCGAGTTATTCACTACGGCCCCGTGCTACTGCCGATACAGTTGGAACACATTGGTCATATCAAAGATTACGAATAACGAAACTCTTATTAAATCAATGCAGATTCTTGTAATAAAAAAACCGAGACTGGCCAGTTAGACCTGTTCTATTCTACTACACATCAACGGTCGACAACACGTGACTCAAAAAAAGTAAAAGAAAAGTAATTTTTTGCATTTATGGACGCATAGTAATTTTCAGGAAAAATAAATGTTATCATAATTTTCTCATTTAGAACTTTAATTTGATTCCCATTTCAATGTGGCTTCGTTTCATTTTATCCGGGACATTTATATTCCGGAACTTTTTATTTTGTTCAGTTATATTATAGCGGGAGCCATATTGTATTTTTATAAAGCCTGTTGTATTTCGTATGTTGAAATTGGCAAGTAATTTTACCACTACGCAGGACATTAATTTCCGTCTAGCGTGGAATCTGTCATCAAGAATGAAACCCATAAAAACTATTAATACTTCTAATTAAATATCAATATCAGAATCAAAATAACAAAACCTATACCTTAAATGAATTGTTTTTTTCAATTAATCATCTTTTTAATCGGTTTCGTGTAATAACAGTTGATAATTTTTTTCAGAGAGAATCTTTTTAACCCTCCACTTACGACAAGGAAAAATTATTGAAACAAATTAAAAAATAACGAATATTTGATATTAATTGAAATTTTTGATATATTATTTAAAAAAGATACAAAACATTTATCAAACTGCAGTTCTGAAAATATGCAATGAAAATCATATAGTTTTTGAGAATATAAAACTTATAATCATATTTCACCCTGAATAACTTAAAAATCCGAGCAAACATATTTCACGCCTCCAATAAATATTCCGATGAATTATATAATCTTTAATTAATAGGCCAAATGACTCATGTTAAATTTCAACCAAGAACTAAAAGCACGTAGGTGAACCGCGAGTGCCCATCTTCGCCCACGCTTTTCCTAAAAACCACTGCTCCAATTACGCCGACATTTAGCACGCTAATCGAAAAGAATATTTGCTTATCGAAAATTATTTTTTTTCTATGTTTTTATAGGAAAAATAATATGTGATATGAACGAACTATGTATAAGTAACATGTTTTAATCGGATGATTGATTAATTCTGATAATCGACGTTTTCCTTTAGGTTACACTAGAGCTCACTTGTAGTAAATTTGATTAAAAAATACCCCATCCAAAAATGTAATAGTTTTCGAATAAATCAAGTTTTAATTCTTATTTTAATGAAATATCGATTTTTACTAAACTTTTCAATTTAAAGAATGTTATTTCAATTTAAAGATAACTTTAGATATTTATTTCAATTCATATTTTAGCCGTTAAATAAGTAATTCAATTTAAAAGATACAAACCTGAAGATTATAAATAAACATAAAAATCTAGAAATTATAAATAAGTAATTATATAATATTTTAATATTTTGTTTTACTTGTGGAAGAGAAACGAGAGAAACAGAAAGAGATTCTACTATTACACATTAATGTGGAGAAGCGTAAGAAGCTTCCCTTCTTTCTAGCGTCTACTCACCAACATACGCCTTTTTTCAATTCCATATATAATGTGGGATATCCTTTGAAAGGACTAATAAAAAGGGCCTCCAAAATGTTTTTTTTTTCATAATTTAAGTAGTGTATCTTAAAGATATGCTGAAAATTGCAAAGAAAATATGTCACCGCCCCTCTTATTTAGGAATCTACTCAATCTAAAATTATTATAAAATAGGGTTTTAAGAAGCTCACGCAAAGGTTGTAGGAAAACTTTAGAGATGTTCTTAGATCATTTTTGAAATATGCACTATGTTTTAGCGCCTGTGAAAAATATAGTAAGCAATACATTTACGTTGAGAAAAATAAATATTGTAAATAGCTCAATACAAATGCTATGCTTAAATGTTTATAAGTGCCTAAACGCGTACCGAACCCTTGCACAGTGGTACATAGTCCTAAGACGAGCGGTCAGATATATATAATTGGAAAATAAAGCATTACATTTGTATTAACATAATAGTAAGTGATAAACCAAATTGTTATTTACTTAATTTAATATATTATAAAAAACATTTATCAATAATTTGATTACAAAGACAAGAAAAAGAAAATTGAAGTAAGTGCAAAAAATAGTACATTTCAATGTTTATGCTAATTAATACGACGATTTAAGCATGATGAATTGGAAGATTTGACCTTAAATAAACTAACTGCGATGTCTACTATCCTTAAACAAAAATTACATTTAAAATGTAAATAATTAATTAAAAAAACGACATTGAAATTGAGGAAAAACCGAAGAGACAGCTTGCAAAATGGTAGAACAACGGCCAATAAATCTCTGTTTAACCCTGTGAATTTTATTGAAACATCTGAATTAAAAAAAAATTCTCGCGATGTTTCCATCGTTCGACGTCCCGCTTCCGCCACTTCGTGATTTATCTACAATTAAGCCTAATCGAGGCCTACACTGATTTTGAACATACAATATCTTACCAGCTAACATTTTTATCGTCGTATAATACGACTTAATCTGCCAATTTTTAAAATCTATTCTATAAGAAAAGTGAAGAAAATATTGAAAGAAACAAATGTAAAACTATACAAATGTAAAACTGTAAATATACAAATGTAAAACTGTAAATATACAAATGTAAAACTGCCAAACCGAAATCAATACGATTTTTATCGCTTACTTTTTGCAAGCATCCGTCTATGTCATTCATTTCTTTGGGTGTTGCTTCACAAAAATAACACCTAGCAGATAATTTTCCACTTAACACACTACAAACTTTACCATCGTCCATAGTCAATTGCAAAGAGGACTGGATGTTGAAAACGCATTCGTCTAATGTAAATGTTGTCGAATACGAGGAAATTATATTTTCTTTAAAATAAGATTCATCATTCTTAGATACAGTAGAACTTTCTTTCACAAATTGGAAACGATTATATATTACAGTTCATAATACAATATCTCGTAGAAGAAGGGCGGGGATTTTTCCACAAAATTTTGGTTTCACTATATGAATTTGTTAGTAACTGTAAAAGATTGTAACAAGTTACAAATAAACTACTATCGTTATCTAAACTAAAAATCGTGAAAGACTGTGCTCGCCGTACTACTTTCAAAACCCTATTTTCCAATTAAATTTAAATTAACTGACTCTACTAGTATACTATTTAAAACAAATTTCTCTGGCTCTAAGATCCGGGAAATTGTGTAATTTAACAAACTTTGCAACTCAACTTCGGCTTTTGATTCTGTGCCACACTGCTAGAAAATCACTTTTTCTTAGCTTTCAAAACACTCTGATACGATGGTAAAACTTTACTAGAAGTCAACAAAGTTCATTATCAACAAGTATTAATGTTTCGTAAGCTTAGCCTTCACAAAAAAAGTGACAAAACTTCATCCGCACTAATATTTGTTGATTTTGACGCATCCGAACTGTTGAGTAATGCACGAACTATTAAATAGTCAACTTGAGAAAATTCTGTTAACAGTCTACGTTTCGATTTTTTTCTAAGAATACTAAAATCCTTTCTTGTTCGACCCCACCCAGAGGAAGACTTACTGCGTTGAGCTAAATTACATTCAGATTTACGTTATTCATCAGTTTTTGCTAATTCAATACACTCAAACCAGTCAGCATACTTTTTAAATATTTTTGATCCATTATAATTCACAACTTAATATCATTTTTCGATACATTTACACAAATTAAACACATGTTTATTTAAAGGACTAATATCTATATTCTCTACATTACCTATTAAGTTTTCTAACAGCATTGATAAACAACGTTCATGTTGTTTTTAATATGTCCTTTTACTGAATTCCGTAACTCAAATAAATACGTCCTATTAAAGGAGTACTTCAGTGAATTGCCTGAAAAGAAAAGCATAAAGTTTAATTAACATTGTTAATCTCGTAGACGTGCTACGAAACAACTATGTTAGGAGTTAACATAAAAAGCCATACAATACAATTAACATAAAGCCATGTCAGGCTATGTTGGCTTATGTATTTTACGTTAGATTACTCTTATATTAATATATAAAAACATTATGACCCGGGCGCATTGGTGCTAAAGTAGTAATTGCAAAACCAATAGAAATTAAAATTACGCATTTTTACCTCTAATTATAATCAACTTTCGCAGCACTAAAATATTTCAAATATTACAAGACATATAAAATAAAAATACGTTAAATATTGCATACCTAAACCTTGGGTTTTCATGTCATAAACATACAAATAAACAAACAAATACTGGGAAATATTATTGCAAAGATAAGTCACTGACAAGCGCGCGGTAAAGGGTTGAAGTAAATAAAACGCGATGCGCGCACTTCAGAGGTCAAAACGCAAATGAAAAACCAATATTAGCGGCAGTATTTTCAGAGAGTCTGTTTATCGCACTAGTTAGTGATGTAGTTAGGAGTGAAAATTTAAGGTACTGATTCTTCGACTGGACCGCCTATGAATGGAGTGAGACTTCTACTCCCGCTGCATAGTTTTTATCGTCATGTTGAGTTTGTTTTGACATGTTACTTCCTAAAATTAATTTCTAACTTATCAACTAAAAGTTAAAATTAAAATAAGTATTAAAAGATTAGAAGTGTTTCTGAGTTTGTCAAAAATTTACTAGAAAAAAGAGGTAAACTGATCGTTTCGATGACTTATAGTGGGAGCAAATTAATTCGTGTAGTTTTAAAAATTAGAACAGCTATTCCTTTAGGTAACCTGATCAACATATTAAAAGTCTCCGATGGTGGGAGGTGAGCCGGCGGTGGGAGAGGGGGTTGGTACAACTCGCCGTGTGAAGATCAAAACGAAGATCGCGTACGAATCGGTAAGATGGCCGCAATGATAATTATGCAAGCGCAGTCTCGTATCAGTCCATTACGCTCCTAGTGGAATTGTATTCCCGAATGGCTCAAAGTATTTTTGGATACACTCCTTACCCCGAAGACAGAGGATAAGAAAACCATGAAAAATGGTTTCATTAACACATGTTATCATCAGCACCATTCAGTCAAGGAACTTTATTTCTTCCCTTTCCTGTATGTAAAAGCCCGATACATTATTGAATCTAGTCAAGATGATACCAAGCTCAAAAGAGCTGTTATGAGGCTTGGTAGATTCCACATGCTAATGTCTTATCTAGGTTGCATTGGCCACATAATGGCAGGAAGTGGCTCAAGGGATTTGCTATGCAATATTTTTGCTCCCAATTCAGTTGATCTAATTTTAAGCGATCATGCTTATGCCAGAGCAGTTCGCGCGTATTTGCCAGGACATACTACTTTATCAGAGATTAATTTAAACAATATGGATGTAAGCGATGACATGAAATGGCAACTATTAATACCATTTTAAGAGACATGCTAACAGAGCCAAGGTCAGAAAAAGTGATTAGCATTTGACTTCACTGCAATCAAAACTGATAAATGAAATGCATATTTTGATAAAAAAAATGGGTCCACAGCTGCACTATGGATCCAGTACTATCACATGGAAACAATTATGAAACAGTTCATTGCTGCAGAACGATTTGGTGACTGGAAGGCTTACCTTAGCTGCGTCTGAAGGATGATTCCATTTTTTCATGCAAGCGGTCACTTTCAGTATGCGCAATGTGCCCATCTGTATCTGTAGGTTATGCTTGACCTTGAAACAAGAATGAAGCCACATAAATTTGCGTCATTTGCTCATCAAGGATATTTCACAATAAGAAGAGGTGATTGTTTTTGGTCTGGAGTTGGGTCTGAAATAACCATAGAGCAGACCTTGATGAGCAGCATGAAGAGCTGTGGAGGGATAACCCGGGGAGGAGGAATCACAGATTCGACATTAACGAAATGGTTACAAGCAACGGGAATCGTTCTCATCGGTATACTCTGTTCTTCACTTGTAGAATTTAGCGGAGTATTTTTTTCCTTAGGAGATCAACATTTTGATCTGCTGTTATCTCGTCAATGGAGGGGTCAAGAGAACAGGAAAAAACTTTACGCTTGGTGCATAGATCATTATCCTTTTCCAACAACAAAACACCTCATGTCCTTATAAACAGGTATAGTTGGTAAGCAAATTAGTACATTGCAGAAGAAGTTAGTAAACAACTACTGGACGAAACGTTGGGAAACAACTTCACAGATGTGAAACTACAACGTAAACGACAAAGTTCTGTCGTTGGGAGCCATGAACAGTGCTATCAAAGTCAATGCCGATACTTTACTCGTCGATCCATTGTTTTTGTTACAAAGGATTGCGATTGCCAAGAAGAGCGATAAATATTTGACATCGCATTTGGAGTACGAATGAGCTCCCTGTCCATTAGCACTATTCGATTTCTACCAAAACCGACAGTAAAGTAGATTTGAAAACTAGTGCAACGGATATAGATGGCGGTTTTCTTTTGCACCGTATTAAGTGGCATGTGGGCTCCGCTCCTCTCATTCTGATATATATGATCAGTACTTTAACTATATAAAATTTCATCACGGACCCCGTTGTACTGACATCTTTGATGGCTACAATAATATTAGGAACATTACGAAAACGTCAGAGCAAAGAAGAATGGAGGGGACTAAATCGGCTGTTGTAAAAATTTTAATCTGACTATGAAGGTCGCTGTTAAACAAGAGCATTTTCTGTCAAATGCAAAAAACAAGTGCCTACTTATTCAACTCCTGTCAGATAACATTCAGGCCGAAGAAATTGAAACACGAGTTGCTGCAAGTGATGCTGACTGCACAATACGGAACGCTATTGACAAAGCTGCTAAGAATTCTGTAGTTTCTGTTGTTGGTGAAGATGTGGATCTTGTAGTCCTTCTTATGACTCTGACGCCACCAGAGAAAGAAATATTCTTTATCGAGCCCAGAAGCGGGAAAGTCAAAACCAACATTTTTTCTTCACAAGATCTTCTAAACTTTCATTTTGTTCTTCAGTTCTTTTCCTGCATAGTTTCAGCGATTGCGATAAAACTTCAGCCATTTTTTAGGAAGAGCAAAGCTTCGTTTGTCAAGCTTTTGAATGAAATCCAATAGTAAAGGATATAGAAGCCGCATTCTATGACCGAAAATCAACTCTGGATGCCATAGTAGAAGCGGGAGAAAAGGTATTTCTGGCAATATACACTGCGCCGTCTACTCAAACGGATCTTAACAAGCATTGATACTCAGTTTCTTTAAAGCTAATACCAATCTCAAACCTGATATTATTTCTCTTCCCTCTATCAAAGGGTCAGTGAAATATCACTCCTTTAGAGTCTACCATCAAGTACAAGAGAGGCTTGGAAACCAACTGCCCTCTGAAATTTGGGGTTGGAAGCGTGGAGTCGAGGGAAACCTAGAGCCAATAAGGAGCATGGATCCTCCCGCTCCTGACACCGTTTTAAATTTTATTCTTCGCAGCTGTAAAAGTAGTTGTCTTGCAAAATGCGATTGTTGAAAAAATGGCATTAACTGCAGTCTTATTTGTAACGGATGCCTAGGAGCATGTAACAGTGGAGGTCCTGCCGAATTAGATGAAAAAGATGTCGGTGATGGTCATACATAAGTGGATTTAATTGACGATATTATTTAAGACGACATACCTATAAAACATTTTCTTCGTTGAATAAATTTTTCAACATAATTAAATTGAACATCTTGAACAGTTGTGTATCTCCTAAAGTATTACTCCTACAATAAAAATTTATAGAACTTAATTTGTATAAAATTTGATGTTTTTAAATATTGTAGAAGTAATCGTAATGACATTCTTAATAGTTTTAGAGATATAAGCAAAAATCTTAGAAAAGGATTTTCACCCCCTCGCCCATCGCCGTCTACCAGGGACTTTTAGTATTTATATGAGGACATCTCAAAAAATGGCTATACCAATTTTTAAAACTGCACGAATTATTTCGGCTGATTTCCTTAATTTTCCTACGCTATTATTCTACTTGTTACGAATAAAGACTTTGGACGTAATGGACACGACCACACCACCCGCTTGCCACCAAGGTTACACTTAATGCCTGGGTAGCAAAGGTGCAAATAACTGTTATTTTCACATACCTGTTATAATGAATAATGACATTAACAATAACATAATATCATACCTCTAAAAATAATATGTTGGACAATATTGTTAATAACTTTTGGTCAATAGTTCTCGTACGATATGTTCCATAATATTAGTTTTCCATACGAATTTTTTATACGAATATTCGTGTTTTCTATACGAATATTATAGCATTGCACATGGGTATTGCAATCGCGGTTTGTACGAAATATATATTCTGTCCCTTCGTAGCTTGAGAACCGCTAGTTCAATTTGAATGCGGTTCAATAGCAGTAATTAATTTTTATGAGCGAATTTTAGTACACATTTAATTAATCGGTCTGTACAAAATACACTTCGTAGCTTGAGAACCGCTAGTTCAATTTTAATGCGGTTCAATAGCAGTAGTAATTTTTTTGATTTAGTAAATTGTTTTTTTATTATACATTTAATTAATCTATGTTACAAGGAAGCTGGGCAATACCTTTAAAAATAATTACCTTTCTAACCACATAGTATTTTACAGAGCCACGGATGCAATTGCTCATTGTATTCCGTAAATAAGATTATGGCAATACAACATTTTTATAGTTAGATTGTGATTAAATTCCCCTTCAAACTTATTTCAGGCTTAGGATTAACAACTTAAAAGAAGTTGGAATATTTAAAAAAAAATCGCAATATTTACAACAATTAAACTTAAAGTGTTAAAATTCAGAACTGTTTAGTTATCACATTTTTAACTTCAATTTTAAAATCGTTATTTTTTATAAATTGTGTCTTTAGATACACGTGAAAATTTAAACAAATTTGTTTAGTGATTGACGTTGAGGAACATTACTTATTGAACCTTACGTTATACTAATCGCGTTTGTCGATTGGTCATAAGGTTTCCAGTTTTAGAAAACATGCGTTCACAGGGAACTGGCGTGGCCAAGACACAGCAATTAATCTAATAAAATTCTAGAGATTGCGATAGGTTGGTATTTTACCTATAAACTGGCAGAATTTTCAATCTTGGGTAACATTTTGTCTTCACCATATCTTTGTACTTTGTCTTTCTTTTATCTCTGTACCGTAATTGCTCCTCAGTGTGCGGATGCACCTTGGATCCAAAAATATGCAAAAAGCAAATATACGAATAAACTGAATGTTTTGAAGTCATTTATTTAACCCACTTATCGTTTCGTAAATTTAGGCTTAATAATGTCATTCAAATCTTCTTTTGTTAACATTTTTATCCAACTTCAAAAAAGGGGGAGATTCTCAATTCATCGGAATATTTTTTTTATGTATGTTCAACGATAATTCTTTACTGAGTTGACCGACTTCCATGATTATTTTATTATTTGAAATAGCGTACATTAGAAGTGCTCTTATATAAATATGATGAGGATCTGATGATGAAGTCCAGAAACCCCTTAACGAGTCGTGGTAAATCAACTATGATTCGAGATATTTGCTACGGATAGATGTTATTTCGCAAAGTGACTACCCCCTTACCAGGTCAGAATCTGATGATAAGTTTTGGAGATGAACAATAGAACTCCTTAACGAATATTAGTAGAGATATTTGCTACTAGTAGTTATTACTTTACAAAATAACTACACTGTCGACCAGGCCAGGGTCTGACAATGAGTTCTGGAAATAAACAATGGGACTTCTTAACGGATGGTAGTAAATTTAACGTGATTGAAGATATTTGCTTTGGCAAAATAACTACACTATCGGCCAAGTCAGGGACGGTTGATGAATTCTGAAGATGAATAATGCAACTTCTTGACGGATGGTAATAAATCAATCGTGATTCAATACATTTGCTGCTAGTTAGTTGTTACTTTAGTTATTAATTTATAAAGTCTGATATTGGATTTTGGATATGGAGGAGGGAACTCCTCAAGTGGTAGTTGTTACCTTGCAAAATCTGATATCGGACTTCGGATATGGAGAAAGGAACTTCTCAACGGCTAACAACTGATCACTGGTGGCTACTACTGACGCTTCATTTCTGTGTGTTGTTGATAATCAAATTTGGACAAAGAGGAAATTATCTACATACTAGCTTTTGCCCGTGACTTTTAATAATAATACAATATTCTAAGAAAGAAAGTAATTGAATATTAGTTATAGTGTGATGATTAATATTATTAAGCACTAAGCATTTTAAAATAAAATATTTTTTAAAAAACCGACTTCAAAAAGTAGTACTAAAAAATAAAAAAATAATTAACTCAAAATAGCGCACTTAGTTATTCGTTGCGAATGAGAAGGTACCTATTTTAGGTTAATTATATTACACGTTGATTTTAGGGCTCTATGAGCTACTGTCAAGTACAATAAGTGACGTGTGTCTTGACACACGTCACTTATTTATTTGCACAATTCCTGGAATCTTTAAGAACAAACCACATGTCTTTACAAATATCCCACTCTTTAGAAGTCAGTGCAGGCATGGTTCAGTCTATTAAACCTATCGTTCTACGTACAGTATCATGAAGCGTCAAAAATCTATCAAACATAAAATAAATAGAGTTTCATCCAGTTGGGACTTAGAGCAAAAACCGTTTTGCTGAATATTACTAACTTGCTGTTGACATTTCATAAATTTTTCATACACTAGATTAGGTGAAAGATGCACTAGATTCACAGTTAATGATCACCGGACATTTAGGTAGAGTGAGTGAGTCTATTGGTTGTTTACCTAACAATAGATTCACTCAATCTCGTCGGTAATAATTAACTGTATCTCTAGCGCACCTTTCACAATAAGGTTGAGTGTATGCGCAAAACAACCAAAATTATTTAATTATAATTTATTTAATAATTAAAATTAAAATATTTATCTTAATATCGCACATACATTCGAAAATGCGATATATTATACAATATCGCATTTTAAATATTTGGCGCATTATCTGATATTACTGTGCATATTTTTTCTGATAATTACCAATTATCAATTATCCTTTTCAGTTCTTCCGCCAAATTTATACTCGTACGTACATCTAATAGTAGTGCGTATTCAAGAGATATCGACTTAAAGAAATTATCCATATAATGAGCTTTAACATCTATGTAACTCTCGATCAAAGCTAAAGTCCAACAATCTGTCGTCAAAGAAACTGATCGTACTTTATTGGGTATCTTCTTCTGGATTATGTAAAACACTTTTCGAAAACTATTGACAAAATAGCAGACGACAATGTTTGCCTGTTTGGCAGTTCATAAGACGGATTTAACCCTTTTGTAAATTCACGAAATCCTATGTTGTCTATTATATAAAATAGATTGGGTATCTTTGATGAATGAAATATCAGTTTTTCATAAATACATTTCTTTTGCTTAAAATTTATTTTCTTAAATACGTATGTCCCTAAACCAGGATGGGTGCGTGGTTGACGCGTAACTGTGGTTTGAAGAAAGGATGAAGAATTTGTTGGCGGTACTATCGATGTCGTACTAGCGACAATCATTTTGATCCTCTGTTACATTTTCATCAATAGTTTCGCAATGAACTATTGACGCACCAGGTACTGCTGCTTGACTTGAAGTCCCGACAAGTATAAATTGCTTCGATTGTAAATATATCCTTTTTTAAATTAGAAACTATCAGAATACAAGAGAATCGTAAGTTACAAATTGTGCAGGTTACCTTTCGATCACTTCCCTGTTCAACGTCAAGATAGCACCACACTTCACTACTTTTTAGTAGTAGTACCACATCCAATCGACAACGTGTATAAACCACATAATATGTTTGTATTTTAACATTATAATAACGGCTCTTTAATAATTAGGTAAAGTTCGATGTCATTCGGTGATGTTCAGTCGATATGAAACTAAACGCAAGACAAAAAGGAACACACTGTCACCTGGTTTCCCTCTACTCAGACAAATGACGGCTACGTATGATACTTAACAGTAACGCAATATAATCTTTTAACATCTTAGCCAAGTGTAAAATTTATCAATAAAATAATATTTGTAAATCGTAATGACTAGTATATTACTTCTAATCGACAATTATTCATATCTGTCACGTTATTTATATATATATATATATATATATATATATATATATATATATATATATATATATATATATCAACTAGTTAAAATAAATGTCTTTAATACAAATAAAAGCACATTTTACCAATCGTAACATTCATAGTAAGCATACGAAGAACAGATGCGTAGATTTTTTTTATAGATTTCGCAGTATCTTCAAGGTAAAGCAAAAAAAAATTAAATATTGGCATAGTAAATATGCATTACACGCAAATTAGAAATAATCAATTATACACAAATAGTAATCAAAATCGTATACACATAACCAGAAACAGGCGCATATTTTATAGATAAATATCTCAGTTAGAGGTACACATATCTGTACATGAGTAGACGTTATAATTTTCTGACGGTTCGCTGTCACTCGCGACTGCGTGTCAGACTGGAAAGAAATGCCACCACGTATTTTTTTAGTAAATTTATTTAAAAAAAAAAACGTTACAACTTTCCGAACTTTGCTAAAATATAATTAACTTCAAAGTTGTATATAATTAAAAACCAAAGAAATCTCCAATATTGTCAATAGTTTACTAATGAACATTACTACAGTCGAGGATGAAAATTAATTTTGAAAATTTAAAAATTAATGTAAAATATAAAATACGGTCCATTAAAGATCATAAATTTGAGAATAATATTAGTCGCTTCGCATAAACCTAACGATAATAATAAACTCCTGTCTACGCATATATACTGTCATAGCCTAATTCTCACTGCTGCAACCATCCCCCGCTGCAACCCGCCCAAGTCACCACTGCTGCAACTGTCCCTTCTTAACTAACTACCATCCGTACTTAATTGTAACGTTGAGCGTAATAAAAAACTCTGAACTTATGAACTAATTTTCCAACAAACTTAAAATGTAGAGCCAAGTTAATCTTAATTATATGAAACAGCTTATTGAAATATTTAACTTAATGAAAGTATTATTCAAAAACGTCCCGAGACTCGTTCATATTTTTATAAAAATTTTATAATGAAGAAAACGCTATCAGTTGTCTAAAATAGAATATCAATGTGTATTGTTCATCACTATAATGCATTATGTGTATACACTATAACATATTATGTGATACAAATGTAATCATTAAATTCTTTTCAAGATTATCTCAAACATACAGAAAAATGGAATGGTGTAAAATTTATCAATAAAATAATATCTGTAAAACGTAATAACATAATATATTCCGTCCAATCGATATTATGTTATTCATATCTGTTACGTTATAATTTTATCATCACTCCTGGGTAGTAACCTAGTTAGCAATACGAACGGACACATCGGTTTTCTACCATACTTCGATTAACTTGGATAAATCGTGGGAGAATTGATAATAGCATCGGTTTTTAAGAGGTAGCCTTTGTGGAATCCACGCCATGGTTTACATAAAAAGGTAGGTAAACAAATGGAAGTAACCGACAACTCTCTTTTTTCTAAAGTAATAGTGATTTATAATCAGTGATTTCTTTATTCTTGAATACAAATTTGTTTTTACATTCACTTAGAAAAGTTATTCTGTTCTGTTATCAATATTTTTTTATATATTTTTTTTTATTTTTATACTAAAATAATTTTAGGAATTTATACGTTCGATAACGTAGTTTATAAACACCGATATAAACGAATAAAATTGTAAGCGTTAGTAAATAAGAAGCTGATACACTAACATCCTAAAGTAGCGTGTGTGTAGGGTATTAGAGAAGAAAGCGTTAAATCGGAAAAAAGCCGACACGAAGCTGGACGAACTGAGTCGGAAACAGCCGACAAGACGCGAAGCTGACCCAATGGCATCACGACGTGCCTTCAGAACATTTTAACCGTCATCTAAACGCGCCGTTAAATGTTTCCCATCAATAATTGGTCAATAACATAATGGATATACTTGAAAATGAATTAACAAATTGTTTAACTAGCCACTTTTTCAAATCTAGCGATAAATAACTTCATGTATTTTCAAAGGTAGCTATAATTATTTTAATATGAATTGATGTTCCAAAACTTACAAAGATTTTCATGCTGTATTTTAAAAAAGCTATCCCAGCGTTTTTTTACTTTGATGCGACAATAAAGCGAAAAAAATACTGTAATGGCTCCAAAAATCGAAGGCGAAATATTAATGGAAATCAACTCTTAAATATTAAGAGAGTACAAAAATGCTAAATCAAAATATATCTCGGCAGTTTTGTTTCCTTTCTTTAACTAGAAAACTCTGAGAAAAAAATATTTATAATTTGAATGCATGTACCTGTCATAAATAATAAAACGTATTGTCTCAAAAGCGTCTCAATAAATCTCCTTCAAACTCTCCCTATTATTAGTACTTTTTAATCCCAGAACACATTACAGCTAGTTTCCCCGAAAAAAAAATGATGATGGTATTTTTCATACAAATCTTATATAATCTGCGTCATTGAAAAAAGACCTACATATAGATTTATGTTTCGTACGAAATGAAGCACCTATCTTGGTTTTACGGCGCTAGACGAGATAGTACCATTCTTGTTAGAGTCAACCAAAAGTTTTTCACTTGATTCTGTTAATAACATTATTAATTCTTCTATTAGCCTAAATAAGTAAAATGAAGTAAAACTAGATTACATGAAAATTCAAATTAAAAATACAAAGTAAAACTAGTTTACACGAAAATTTTAAACTGTTCAATCAAAAACTGTTTAAAAAATGTTAAGCTTCTTATATTATGATTATAACCTATTAATAATATGCATATAGCATACTATAACATAAGCTCGCATGAATTTTAGTCCTCTTCAATAATTATTGGGTCTTATCCAATTATTTTGGTGGTTTTTAACGTACCTTCTTAACTACAAAGTCACTTCCTGCTAGTACACACTATAATCAATTGCTTATCTTTCGCCGTAATGAATATGATTTTACTCTCAAATGTAGACATTATTAACCGTTAATTAATACGATCACTACCTATTAAAAGGGTCATATCTATTCTTGTGTACGAACCGCTAATTAATACGATCACTATCTATTAAAAGAGTCATATCTATTCTTGTGTACGAACCTTTAATTAATACGATCACTATCTATTAAAAGGGTCATACCTAATCTTGTGTACGAACCTTTAATTAATACGATCACTATCTATTAAAAAGGTCATATCTATTCTTGTGTACGAACCTTTAATTAATACGACCACTGTCTATTAAAGGGGTCTTATCTATTCTTGTGTACGAATCTTTAATTAATACGATCACTATCTATTAAAAGGGTCATATCTATTCTTTTGTACGAAACGTTAATTAATAAAAATTAAAATGGTCATATCTAACTTTTCATTTCTTTAAATTAATTTCAGTTCGTGTTGATAACTCAACCGTCTTGGAATTGGTAACATTTTTCTTTCAGAAATTTTGCTCCAGGGCTAAAGGACCTACATTGTTTATTCGCAGCCTTCACGTTTGTATGTTGTCGTAAGGTAGCCAATTTTTTGTATTCTTTGCCTTATTCGATTTTATATACAAGTCGTTATAGCTTGCGACGTAATCTGATATTTTTTTCTTAATATTGTTTTTTTTCTCTTTTGTTTATGAAACTTCCGATATTTATTAAAGTGTCCATGTGTCCATGTATATATACATGTGTGTATATATATATATATATATATATATATATATATATATATATATAAACATTCAGATAAACCGTCCTCTATTCTGTACCAATTTAAGATTTTGTGAATACCTATGTATACTTGTATAATTAATATTGACTCATTGACTCTATAGCTTCGTTCTGGTTATAAAATATAGCAGCAATGGCCCAGGTCTGACGCGCTGTTGACGTTGTCATGACAAATTATGACACAAAAAAATGTGCAAAAAGGAACCTTTTAGGTTGGTGTCAGCCGAAGGAATCTTGCAATATAATACCATGTATCTAAAGTGAGATCAATTAATAAAAACTCAAATGGTCAGTTAGTTTTGGAAAATGTATATAATGTATATATTTACATTTTATAAGAGATATATAAAATCGGGCCGAGGTTTAGTAAGCGATAGCCGGAGCCAAAGGAGCAGCATACGGGAAGTGCGCAGAGTAGGCGAGCGAGGGTATGTGCGCTCCGTAAGCGTATGGAAGCGCGAAGCGCGCAGCGGGCGCGGCCAGACGCGCGGCCACTACTGCGGGAGCGACGGGCACGGGCGCTGCGACAACGGGAGCGACGGGCGCGGCGGCGATCAGCGCTGCGTCCTTGCGTACGACCGCGTTGAATCCATTAAGGTCATCGGCGGCGTAGTCGACGGTGCGTCTTGTACCGTCGGAATCCAAAAGCGAATACTGACCCTGCACGGCGTCGCCGACGCGCGTCTCCACCTGACTTTTGACGTCGCCGGTGTGCGGGTCCGTTACGTCGTAAGCGAAACTATACTGCGGAACGTGATCGCCGGCAAAAGCCACACTCACGATCGCTGCGAGGACTGCCAACTGTAACATTTTAAAAGTACACTGATAAAAATGAGATTTCTCTCGTTATGTTAGAAACCGATTCGTGATCAAAATACTCAAACTAAAGAGAATACAAACAATAACTTCATTCTTACTCTCGTTTACATTATGTATAATGAATACTCAATCAATACGATGTCTTCTAGTTTAATTCTAAATCATCTAACATACACATGTGATCAATAACTTCTGCAGTACGTTAATTTAAAATAATAATAGCTTGAGTACAGTTATCAATTAATGTTAATATAATTAGCAATCCAAGTAAAATTTATTACTATATAGCGTAAGATAATTATAAACTAAACAAGTCATTATTTTACCTTCAATGCCATTGTGAGAGTTGTAAACCACGGCAGCTCGTGTCGAGTAATGATAACTAATAGTACGCGTTACGCACTTTTATATTATCTCGACTCCCGCTGGGGGAAGTGAACTTTTCATAAACCCCACCCACTCCTACGCACCGAGATTTTAAGGACAAATCGTCGGATGCTAGCTTTATTTAGTTAATTGAGTAGTCAGTTTTTCAACTTTGCTTTGATTTAGGAAGCTAAAAGTATTTCGCTATTTTAATTCTGTATAACTTATTCTCAAATGAACTGTAAATATGTTTTTTTCGAAAACTAACTTAAAAAGGTATTTATTGCATTTGTATTCTATATAAAGAAGTATTTATTTCATTTCTCGCAAATATTCATTTACAGATTCCAATTTCGTCCAGACTATATTTTTTCCTAGCATCATTTGATTTATATACTGAAAAAGTGAAACATAATATTGATTTAACATCGGCACTAAAAAGTTATATTAAAATTTAGTTTCCTCAAATTTTACGATGTCTGAAAAAAGAAGATTATCTTTTATACCAAGTATGGGGCAAATCGAATACACTATTTTATTTGATTAGAGGAACTTCAAGAACTATTATAAGTAAATATTAAATTAACAAACTATATATAATAACAAACATACAAACTATATATTTAAATATTAAATTAACATAGTGTAATTATGAAATAATTTAACGACATGACGAATGAAATAAAACTGTCAAGTACAAGTAGAACTCGCATTATGAACTAACACTTTAAGATAGTCGCGTGTCAATAAGATCCAAAAGTTATTATAAAATGTTTTATTGAAAATTATTTATTTTTTCGAAATATTTAGTTAATATAACTTTATATTAAAGTAGTTTAGACAAATCGCTCGCCGCTTTTTTTAAATAAAATGAAAAGTGTAGTGAAATTACTACTTTTGTTTGTACTTACTTATAATGTTGATCAGCAAATTTCAGCAAATATAAAAGATCAGCAAATTTCGTCGACAACGCATTTTATACGACAACCACCTTAACGTACATATGGATATTAACTTTTAAAAGTACATAATAGTGTTTCTATTAAGCTATTGACAAATATTTATGTTATGTATTTTCGCTGTGCACAACGTGTCTTCCATAAACTTAGGAATGTAGTAAATTGTTAATATATAATTTTGTTTTATTACTCATAACTTTTTTTAAAACTGCATGGTTAGGTCTCTTTAGTACCTTTAATTTTGTTTTTTAAATACAGGGTATGAAAAATATCAGAGTCTGATTATCATTTCCTACAAAACGAGTCTAAAAATGGTAATCAATAAGAAAATGATTTCGAAAAATTTTATAATATCCTATTTTTAATAAATACATCCTTATTACAACTAGCTTAATGACGTATCATAAGTTATAGGAAATTAACAGCAAACATTACGACGGCGGCTGGTCGAACCAGTAACTGCGTTGGCGGCCTTCCAGCATACGGGCGTGGCCATGCTCGACTTCTCGACCGTCCGGAGCGTGGCAGCAGCCAGCTATGCGAAGTTCAAGGACGTCGGCGCACTCCGGTTTATGGCTCGCAGTTCATACCTGGGCGGATGAAGTACTCGCGTACTCCGAGACACGTATTCGATGCTGGCCTTTTGACGCGCAGATACAACAATATATTGATAACTGGTGTAACATAAAAATTTGCTTCCATCAATGGCATCTTAGACGCACAGTTTGATTGGAGAAATTTTGCTCAAATGTTCTATACGTGCAATTCATAAACTTTGTAAGAAAGTCACGAAAGCTGTAAAACTAACATCGTAAAATACTATTATACTAAATATGATAATATATTATATAATAGTATATATAAAATACTATTACATCACAATTAAATAGAAAAAACACAAATATGTTCTACCACAATTAAATAGGAAAAACACAGAGTCGAGTTTTAGTCAACTTTTTCTCCATATTATATAAACTTGCCCTCAATTAAGAAAACGTAAATATGTGAAGATGTTGTTAATTACAAATATTCAGTCACTTGAGATGAGACCTGAATTCAAAAAGAATATATTTTCTGAAGATGTATCAGGTGCATAAATTCGAAGTATTTAAATATTCCTCATTGACTATCTCCTAAAAAAATAACAGTATTTGTCAAACATGGGTTTTCCTTTACATAACACAGAATTCTTGTACAGCTAAAAGAATGTGTTTATTCTCTTGAAGACAAGATTGCAAATATTACATATTTAGCAAAGCAAACTTAAAATTTGATCAATGAGATCCTCAACAGAGAGAGAAACATGAGCTATACGTGCCTTTTAGTTCCAGCTAAGAACCTTGTCCCGACCTCATAGAAAACGGAATGAAAATGTCTGAATTACAAATCATCAATATGAATAAACTCCATAAGGAAACTATCAATAAATACTGAGAGGAAACATTAGAAGAAGTAAAAACCGGGAGATAAATATCCCTTTAGCACATCACCTGTACGGTTAGTTTACTCCGAATAAGTATCTCAAAACGAAAGCAAACACATAGTTATATATAGAAATAGAAGGAAAATGTAATTTGTCCTTTAATTTACGAAATATACTAACGTATTATACTATATTATCTTTCATCTTTTATCTCTTTAACCTTTATAGAACAGAAGTCGAAAATGATGGCATTCTCCGATGCTTTGGAGTCTCCTCACATGAATCCTCAAACAATAGAGGTGCATTTTCAGGTCAGACAAATAAAAGATGATACAGATTATGAACATCTCTGACCAATAGTAGCCATAATGGTGTATACTCCCAGTCATTTCATAGAATGTGCATTCTATGAAATGACTGGGAGTATTCTGTAGACAATGTGACTAACGATATTCCTCAATCTTAATCAGTTTTGCTTACAAGACACAAACAGGGAGACGTAATTGAAGATTGTGCGGTGATATCTCTTCATCGTGCTATCTAATTGGCGATCTGAAGAAATCGTTGCATTTTCGCCCATTCTTAGACGATCACAAAGTTACTTTAAATTTGAATTAAAATTTATCTCTTAATCTGAACGGATCATTAAGGGCACTGCAAAGCGTAATATCTTCCACCTACGCATCCGCTACGACCATCGGTTCTTGATTAGGTGTTGCATAAAATATTAATCGTTTCGTAAAATAATCCTGGGCAACAAGATTGTACTTAATGCCACTTTTCCTCATTGACAAATGAAACTTTTTGTCGCTGGCACATATTTAAAGCGATATGATTCCGACCTTGTGACATCGAAATTTTCCACGACGCGTTTTTTTGGTTTTTCCTGACAATATAATTTTTACATAATTTGCACCACTACTCGCCATTATATAACATTTTGTCTCAAAAAAATCGCTCTCTGTCTATGTTCAATTTCTTAATTAGACGAAATCCTATTTGTACTGGTGGGACCGCTATGAAATTCCTTCAGCGCTTACAAGATTCTCTTAGGTTTAGAGTGATATGAGGTTCCATTGGCACACCTGAATGATTTTCTATCAACAATCTCTCATTCTCTACACATCCCTCCTTCTTTTACTTCTAATGAATTCCAAATAGCCCAATAGCATTAGGCGGTGCGACTACAGTGGGATACCTCCTAAAAACTAGGTTTTCTATTGGCTTTATGCACAAATTCGAGAACTCTTACAATACTTGGCTAGCAACGATCTTCCCCATTGATATCTTACGATAAAACTTACGATACTCCTCCTTAATTACTGGCATTTGTATCCAAGGTGAATTATTTCTATAAATTAGAATATACGGATATTAGTTTTATTATCAAGACTTCATTCAATAAATTAGATACTTCTACGCAAAAAATTAATTAAATACTTCTATCATATGTAATGATTATTATATTTCCTTTATATATTTCCCTAATATTTTAGTCGTGTAGAGTATAAACATATAAAAATTATTTCTTCCAATAGAGTGGTACTGTCTTCGCTGGTGGTGTTTGTACCAGGAAAGAGCTTCTTTTTCTTCTTTTCTTCTCGCTCCATCCACCACTGTGGAACTAAAAAATTATTACTGGTAAAATTTAACCGAAAAAATAAAAAACATACAAAGTTTAATCAATTTTTTAAACACGTGTAACAATCATTTCATTATAAAAATCATATATAAAATTAAGTTATCTTGAACTGCAAGAAAAGCAACTGATAACTCAGATATTGCTGAGTTATTCTAATAGTAAGTAGACCCTATCCAATATGTCTTAACTCATTATCTACAACTACAAATTCTTTTCTTTAAATGTTAAATTCCTTTCACACTTCAATGTTATATATGTTTCTTATTTTTCTTGAAATGTTACATTCGTAAACTATCCTCTTCTGTTCCGAATGCTTTATGAAATGTACACTTCAAAAGTTCACAATTTTAATATGTGGCTTTTCAACTCACTACACTTTTATTAAGCAAAATATACTAGATGAGACTATTCTCCCACTTACGCTTTACACTAGTTTTACTAGTCTAGTGTAAATTTAAATTACAAGAATTAAGATATTTACGCTAGTGTTGGAACTAAATTGTAAAAAGTAAAAAGTTTAATAAGATGAACAAAAATTAAAATTTGAGCTTGATATCACCTTCTTTTAACTTCTAGTACTAAACTAGCTGTTGTGAACTTTACGTGAAGTCCGTCAAGTTTATGTTATTCTGACTGTCTTTAACCGCTCAGCGAGCAATGAAAGGAGCATGCTCCAAGTGTCTCTGAAGGACAAAATGCAAAATGAAGAAAGTCCAACTGGACCAAAAAGTCGACATAAAGTTTAACATCACAAAGCTGCAGTGGCAATGGGAAGGTCATATTTAGGTCATAGGTCAAAGAAAAGATAACGGTTAGGGTGGACGAGTTCTCAGCTGGGAACCACGAACTTCAATATAGACGTCTCCCAGCCAGATAATCTGACAACTAATTTGCGGTAGTGGCCGGGTGCGGTTGGTGGATGTATTGTATCGTAATTTGAGAAAGAACTGTATCCAGCAGTTATTAAATGCAGGCTGGTGATGATGATAATGAAACTACATATAATACAAACTGCTATTATATGGAAAATTACATTCTAAAAGCTCCCTCTGCACTTTCTTTTTTAAACAAAAAAATCTAATCACACATTTCAGCAAACACTAACCGCAAGGCAATCATTTCACCGAGCAAACCTTTATTTGCAGACGAAAAATAATATTTGAAAAACCATATTGTAAGGTTCTGTGTAGACCGATTCTCGAACTAATTAGAATTCTAGCAAAATACCCTTTGAAAGCTAATCAAAGAGGTTCCTGATTCCATATATTGTAAATTGACCAAATGAACATTTATGAACCAAAACAAAATAGTGAATTATAAATAAATCTGTATGTGCTATAAATTTACGTAGAAAAAAACCTTAACATTTAATCTGGTTACCAATTCAACCTAATCTTAAGACCTAGGATATCTTAGGTCTTAAGATTAACATTATCGAAGAAGTTCATTTATCACTTCCTGGACCGATCACTAATGAAAAATAAGGAGATTAATAAACAAGGCCTAATTTACTATATAAGCTAAATAGACTACACAGGCTTTAGCCTGGTGACACGCGGTATTGGGGAGTGAAGCGCTAAACAGTTATACGACGAACAAAGAATACTTAAGATTGGCGCGCCTCATGCGCAGTCGCTTTTCCATGCGTGCCACTATATCCCCGCGGGGGTATATAGCTGATATTCCCAGCGCGATTGCCCGCCGCAACCTGTTTCCATCTGTGCCCGTATTCTTTAGTAAATCACAATCTAATGTAAATAGAACAATGCGTTCTAATCCTATAGTAATTTATTGTTTGTCTTTAAAAGTGTTGTAACGGGATTCTTAATTATTTGAAGTCTTAAGAAGAAGAATCTTAAAGGTCCATAGTCGTTTTGTGCCCATCACAAATGACACTTGAAACACTTATAACCAGGTGATCTTTTCTAGTAGAACGAGCTACAATTTTCTGATTATAATTAAACGTGAATAGGTAACAAATAATTCTTTCGTATCTATTCGTATTGAAAATGACTAGCCAATATAAAAAACTAAGCGTGGCAGCATACAGAAGGAAGGCGAAAAAAAACAAGTAAATATTGGTGAGAAAGATCGATTTGTATTGAAAAAGGCTGATCAATATAGATAGTTAAAAGGTCGATATATGGAAAAGGAAAAAGAAGAAAATATTATGAAACAGATTCAGACATTTGAAGCCTTTTTTATAACTATTAAGTAAGTAATTCTTCAGCCAGTTTTGTTTCTGTAACCCCCTCAGGAAAATTTTGTCTGTCGACTTCAATATCTGTCAGCTATTGCACAGCTCACACGAACAACCCAAGTCTTGTTCCAGTTTACACGAAAAGAAAAAACTAAACTTGTCCACCAAATGACCTGGCGTTGTAGACAGTACAGGAAAACAGACAGACAATATATATCTAAAAATATTTCTAACGAAAAGAATATTTCATAAATTTACTGACGTATTCCGTTACGATAGGTCGTATGTTTTGTGATCCTTTTAAACTATTAGAAGTAAAAATTTCATTTGCCAAAATTAAAGCCAATGACTGGAATAACTGTAACGTAATGTCTCAGCTTGGAATTTGTCTTAAGCCTTGCGTTAGAGAGTTTTGAATAGAATAGATACCGGAGCAGTAAAACTATATGATGAAAAAAATTCCTAGTAGCGCAAAGCGTTACCACTTGCAGCCGGAGATGTCAAGTTTTTAGTCATTCGCAGGTTGCCACTTTACGGTGAAAATGAAGTAATTGGATTGCAAGAAAAAGTGAACTTTTTTGTATTAAATTATACAAAGTACTTAATACAGCCAAAGAAATTATGAAACTGCAATAAATATTTTGCCACCATTTTTATACTTATCTCTGGTAAATAGTGACAATAAATCTTTGACATAAAAATCTGCTGATTACGAGTCAAAAAAATTTACGAATTCGTTTTTAAACCGTATTCTGACTAAATTTTAAAGTTTGTGAAAATATGATATGTCTATTTTTATTATTTTATATGGAACATTGTAGTCGTTTTCTAATTATTTGACGAGACGGAAATGAGTTTAAGATATTTGAAAATAATTTGTCGGAAATGTGAATAGCAAAATAGATTTAAAAAAAAAGGATTCTTAAATTTAACTTCGAAGATAAAAAGGAAGATCATGCTGAATTTACTGATAGGCAATCATTTTGCATATCAAAATGTAGTTTGCCTTACAATGTATTTATAAGACAGACTGTCCATTTGTTCTGAAATAAATACAGATTTCGGATTTTTATAACCTTTAACTCAAATGAGTAACTCATGCAAACGTGGAGGATCTGTCATATTTACGGAAACTTTTGCGAGTAAATAAACGTGAATATTGAAAATAGCAAAGGAAAATGTATTCAAAAACATTAAGTATGTCATCAAAAACAATACTGTAAAAATGGCCAAGTTTCTCTTAAAAGTATTTATGATAATTTATTAACATTGAAATTGGCCGCGATAGTTTTCAGATATTTATCAATTTAACAACCAGAGGTGCACAAAGAAAAAATTTTAGTGATTTTATAGGTTTAGCGTACAACAACGCGATAGAAAGATAAAAAATTATCGCGGCCAAGTTGTGATAGATATAAAGCCGGTGTGTCCATATAGAGGAAAAGGCTGGACGGCTTAGGACTCTCGAGTTTTGGGGGTGGCATTTCGAAGTCACGGGACGGATGAACGTGTAAGCGAGACGATGTATACACATATATGACTTGCGGCTTGTTCCGTCATTAAATTTATTTTGTTATTTTTACGGGAGAGCACAATACTGTGAAAAAATTATATCTTAAACTGGATCTAATTTTGAAGTATAAACGGAAAAATGTTTCTTAAAAATTTTGAAATAAAATCTTTAGGAAATATCGCTCAATTTCCAATTAATTTGACTTCGTATGGTGCTACGAAGCGTGTTTTTTGCGTCTTAATATAAAACGAAAAAAAATGTGATGTTTCGATGTAAAATGATACGTAAAGAGTTACGTTACGAGCTAGTTAGTTACAGCTCAAATAATTATCATTTCCGTCCCATCAATATCATGAAATAATACAATTTAAAAAATCATAGATTTTATAACAGAACAAAAATATATGTACAAAAATATATTCAATAATGATTACTTTCTAAAGAAATTTACACAAAACTATTCCCTAATTTACACTAAATTTACACTAACTACACTATTCCCTAATTTACACTAAATTTACCTAATTTACACGAAATTTACACTAAACTATTTCCTATTTCCTTTAGAGAACGGTGACGAATCTTGCACGATATATGTTAAGTACGGGTTTAATGTTTAATTTTGATTGATTAATGGTATTTTGAATTTTAAAGATAATTTTAATAAAAATTTAGGTCTACAAGGGTCATTGACTTGACTTACTGAATCAAGACAAGTTATTCAAAAATCAATTTTAATCAATGCTGTGTAAATAAATAAGTTTGCATAAAAACTGGGTATTCACAAATTAAGTTATGTGATTACATGGTTTATGAATCCGTTTTTTTTTTGTTTTTTATTACAATTTTTATTAAAACTAGTTATATAACTAAAGATTAATTTGTTTCTCAATTAATGTACTATGTGCTGACTAAACTAAGATTTTCCTTTGAATTAGTGTTCTAATGTCTAACAAGCTCAAAAGGTTTTATTCTTTTGAGTCTTCTAATAGTATTTTGCACATTTGAGAGTCTGGACACTTCTGGATTAATGTGCTTTTGAAGTCTCTTTTGGTGAGAACTAGCAAATTTACTAATAGTATCGTCTACCATCTCAATCTCAAGATCGCGATGGAGATCACAGTTACGGACATACCAAGGCGCGTTAACTACACACTCAAGCACTTTGTTTTGGAATCTTTGTATCACTTGGATATTAGACTTACTGGCGCAGCCCCACAGCTGTATTCCATAACTCCAAATTGGGCGTAGGACTTACTTATACAAAATAAGCTTGTTGTATGTTGAAAGCTCAGAATTACGACCAAGCAACCAATACATTTTTCTGAACTTGATATTAAGTTCGTCATGTTTCTTCTTAATATGTTCTTTCCACCGAAGCTTGGCGTCGAGAGTCATACCAAGATATTTAGCGGTGTTTGCATATGGTAATTGAGTGCCATTAATAAAGACTGGATGTGGTGTTATCTTTTTATTTGTAAAATTGATATGTGTTGATTTGGATTCCGAATCCGTTAAAGGTTATGAATCCGATAAAAAATATTTTTTAAATGTATTTGGTCGTGTACTTATAAACCTTCCAAAGTTGATAATTCCGTTGAAGATAAAAAAATGCACAGCGTAGTAAATTTTATTTATGAGGTAAACATACACTTTTAAAGACATTCCTCATTTCATTTTCTCGTATATTCTACTTTATTACGAAATTGGTGTTTTAAGAGGGGAACAATTAAAATAATTCAAAATTAGTATTTTAGGAGGGGTTAAATCATCTAGGCCGTTAAACTTCTTCGAGCCAAGTAATAAAAGTGGAAGTAAAACTTCCAAATTTTATGTCACAAAAATGGAAGTGGATCTTCCAAATTTTATATAATAAAAGTATAAGTGAAACTTCCAAGTGTTACATAAACACAACCCACCAAAAGACTCACAGCCGATGTCTCTGCCAGAAGTAGTTTTATTACAGAAACCAACTTTAGAAAACGTCAAACGGGCGATAAGGTTAATGGCTATCCCGTTATTCAAGAAAGATTACCACCGTGAATGCAAAAACTACCGCGGTATTAGTCTCCTCTCAATCGTCGGGTAGGTATTCATGGAGATCGTTCAGTCGGGCCTCTAAAAGCATCGAGAATAGACCAGCCGCGAATAGCAATCTGTCTGCCGACCGAACCGAGGATGTATCGAAGAAATTTTCCTACTTAGCCAATTTGTCGAGGAAAGGAAGGACGTGGAAAGTAATCTGTAATCGTCTTTGTCGACTTTGAATCGTAGACATAGTTTTATGGAAAGCCGAAAGACGGCCGTCGAAGCTCGTCCGCATCGTTCAGATGACATAATATAGTTCAGTATGTAACAAATGAATCCGAAATGACCTTTCGGAGGAGTTCCTAATGTAAACCGAAGTTAATAAGGTACTGTCGAGTCGCCTCTCCTCCTTAATATTGTTATTGATACAATCTTGCGGATGGTGAACAATAGTGAATGATGCGTACACATACGACACGAATGATTTCCATACCGATCTAATGATTGCCGATGACATCGCAATTGTTACCGATTCCAATGCTCGAGCATTGGACATTTTCTATCGAATCCTCAGCATCGCCCATGATTGAGCGCTTTGAACATAAATACTGAAAAAGCCTAGGTAATATCTATAGATAAATTATGGTGCAAACAAATCTGCAATCACAAGCAATCGTCCATCTTGAAAAAATCTAATTTAAGCAAGTCCGGGAATTCGTTTAAACTGGATCTTTAAGGCGAGTGAAGAAAGTGTCGGATACTAACAGGACTCACAACAGGGTTGGTTTGGAAGATGTAGCGTACGCCTCTTGGAGTGAGGCAAGACTAAGGCCCCGCCTATTCCTAGCACTTTTCCTATTCCTTCTTTTTGATAAATCTGAAACTTGGACGTTACTAAATAAAATTTGGAAAAAAAACTGGCGGTGTTTCAAAGGCATTACCTTCGACAATCTTTGAGTATTTGAGCGACGCGACGGCATCCGAAGTGAAAGGATTCGACTAGACTGTGAAAATCAGCCAACTGTCACTCAACTAATCCAGAGATAGCCACTGAATTTGTTTCGTCAAATTTATCGAATAAAACCGAATCGTTTATCACTCAATCTTCTCTGGTGGATATGACCAGCCGCGTGGAAAGTTCAACGAATGCATCAAAAAAAGATATTGACCAGTCACGTTAGCGAAGATCTCCAGTACCAACATTAGATTCTCCAAGGAGCTAAAACCATCCCCAAAGATCGCTAACTGAGCTCAAAACCAAAGCCCGGGTATAATCAAGACCCTGGCGCCCTCTAGTAAACGCGCGATCAAAATGGAATACTTACAGTTACATTTTCACCAGTGATTGAAAATTCTAGTGCAAATGGTGCAATTATAAATGATATTGAGAATACTTCGCTTGTGGTACACCCCATGTGGACCGCGGAGTAGACGAGTAAAAAGTATTCATAGGAAGAAAGGGCTTACAAAAATAAAAAAGACAACTTTGTCGTTAATTCGATAATATTTTATTTAAAAATTAAATGTAAATCACAGGATAAAGTAAGTATGGATAACATTTCGCAGACACACACACAACAGAGTTCACATTGGCAATTTTAGTGAGCGTAAAATATATACATTGAAACCCTTGTTAGCTTAGCTTAAGGACCTTATAATATAAAATAATCCAGAAGGCGCATACGCACAAATCTCTTCGCGGTCGCGATGAAGCCAAAAATCGGTGGAGGGGGCACCGCACTCTGCCTACTAGCGCCCCCCCCCCCAACGCGCACGGTGTTACCAGCAGAATAAATTTACACACCAACTTCAGGAAATCGACGCATGTAAATATATTTGCTTGCGGCAGTTTGACTCACATTTGCATCGATTTATATGGTCATAGCTTGGCTTATATAAAGGCCGCCATGTTAAATTTCTAAAATGTTTATTCTGACCAATAGCCAAGGTATTTAGATTAAAATTATTTAAAAACTTTGTCACATTTTACCATTTTATTGATTAAAATGAGTATCAATGGCTATCCCGTTATTCAAGATTATCATTAAACATGTGTGTGTGTGTGTGTGTATGTGTGCGTGAGCGTATGCGCGTTTGCGTGCGCATGTACGCGTGTGCGTGTGCGTACGAGTGTGTTTACACATTAATCTACAAAATTATTTTGCTAATTTTGCAAATATTTTTTTTAATTATTGTATTTTACTACCTTTTTTCTGTAGTAGAAGCAGGAAAAGCATATTTTTTGTTTTCATTTGTATATTCAAATATATTTACAAAAAATTTACTTTTCGTGCTTTTGCATTAGCAAAAACTTTAACGATGTCACTGAGTTCAATTTTTATTTCAATTTCAATACTTATTAACGATAAATTTGTCAATCTACTTTACGACAATGTTATCCTGAGGTAGTCTTTAATTATTTTTAGTTTAGAAAATGAGCTTTCGCTATGTGCTACAGTGACCGGCAATGTGAGATAAATTCTAAGTACTGTAGATAGATTTGGAAACACTGAAATTAATTTATTCGTAAACAAATAATTTAAAATATCCAACGGCGTATTGGAATCGCCTATAAACATCGCTAATAAATCGATTTCATTAAAGAGTTCGAACTTCTCTACATGTGAAGACGCTGCACACACGAACTTCTCTACATCTGAAGACACGGCACAGTTTATTTTCTAAATTTAATTTTTTGTAACTAAGTCCAAATCCTTCCAGTGTTTTAATTTTAAAAGAAATGAAAAAATTATATTCTTTTGATTCAAAAGTTCGAACCGGTCATCGAACTCAGTAACTGCGGTATCTAATTGACAGTAGTGAAAATTTACTTTAAAATGTGTTTCCGGGTCTGCTATCGATTCATCCTCCGCCTCATAATTAAAAAAACTTCTAGGAGCGCGAGGGCGGGCAGGTAGACGATAGGACGTCTGACTTTTGAAGAACCTTGCTAATTATGTTTATCCTGCTTAAAATTTCGAACCAAATAAGTAGAGAGCAGATCAATTTATATGACTTCATTTCTGTAATTAATTTGCCAAATTTCTTGACTCCGCATCTTTGCACCTATCGAAATATATGATAAATAAGACATCATACACTTTTCTTGGATTAAAACGTAAAGCTTTTATTGCCTCAACTCTGCTCTCTCATCGAGTATTTGAGAGTGGTTTTAGAGTTAAAGTTGGCACTTCTTTGGCAAGGATTTGCCAACGTGCTGTTGACGCAGAAAAGAAAACATAAACTTCTTGCACAATTGAAAAGAAATTGACAATTTCTAACGAGCTTTTAGCAGATTTAGGCAGTGTGCCACACAAGGTACATAAAGTACGGGCGGATTTGAGTCTAGAATTCGTTTTTGTAGACCTATATTTTTCCCTTTCATGTTTGTACCCTTATCGTAAACTTCCCCATGCATATATTGAATATCAATATCGTTTGAGGTTAAAAAATTGAATTAAACCATGACCAGTAGTATCTGTCATAGGAAAAAATCCCAGAGGGTGATCTTTTATTTCAGATTTGTTGTTGCTTGTAATTAAAAGACGTACCGCACGACAACCGATATTTGTTCTTCGTGAGCAATGTCTGGAGTTCAATGTAAAATAATTGAAAAAGATTTGGATTGTTTAAATTTCAAAACAATAGTTTTTTTTATTCTTTCTCCTAATATTTGTATTTGTCATTCTGAGTATTGTGTCCAAGGTAATGAGTTAGGCGTGACTCATATTTTTGAATAGGGCAATGTGTCCAGCAAGCACATTATACAATTTAAAGATATATTCATCCAGCTTTAAAAAATTACCATTATCGGAATGGTACACTTTTTCAGTGTTCCCCCGTAAAGCCAGACATTGCCGCGCTAAACAATTAATTGAGTAATTAAAAAAAAGTAATTAAGTTGATTATTCGTTCGACTACTGCCACCCAACTTTTTTTTCCCCGTTCAGTTTCAACTTAGTTCAAGAAATGTATAGAGTTTTCTTTTAAAATACCAGTTTTCAATGGAATATACTTCTTAAGACATAATAGGCTCTGATCTCTTTTCATGACGTTCTGAAACCATAGACAAATGCTAATGCAATCTTTGTAACCTAACTTACCTTTAAAAGGAGTGACATCAGCTAAAAAACAATAAACGGAATCAGTTAATTTGGAGTAAACCAGGCAGTTTCTTAAAACGGTTTTATAATTTAACATATTTTTAGTATAATAAGCATTTGAAAAAGGTATTTCCGAACTATTCGAAAGATAGGAACTCTCTTTTACCTGTACTGGACCGAGCTCTATCAAAAATCTCTATTTGTCAGATAACGTTTGTGGCCATAACACGTGGTCATTCACTACATCTTCTCAGAGTATATTCTCCGAGGAGATTCTACACCGACGGCGGTGGCGTTGGAGAGACGAGTTCTGCTGTCCAATTATGTTGCTTTACTTGCATCTCCAGATGTTCGTCCGAAGAATATACTTTTTGATAGAACTTGTATTCTTTTTTAAAGATACCTTTTCGTTTCTGTGTACCAGAAAGTTTCTTTTTTCCATCGCCTTAAAACTCTAAAATGAATAATAAATTATGTATGTAGGTGCATAACAGGTTTATTTTAGGCAGTACTTCGATAGTACTTAGGCACATACTAACGTACCTAAATAGGTACTATCGATATAAATTAGTGTAGATCAACTAGGCAACTAGGTACGATTATATTGCTGCAACTAAGTACGATTATAAAACACATAGCATTTATATAAAACACATAGGAATTAATCAACATAAATCAATCTAACAGAATTAAAAAAAAAAAGAAGAAAGTCAATACATATTACATCGTGCAATTTAGGTCGTTTAAATCCAGTGACAGAGTGATTTGATTAGGTATCCGTAGTGCAATCAGTTAATGCAAAAACAAAAAACGTGAAAGTCGTATTTTGAAATCCATGATACTCAATAACAAAAAAAACCCATGTTTTAAAACTTCGTCGCTCAGAGGTTGCAAATAAGAATAAGACTTAAATAAATATCTAGGTATACTAGCACTTACCTATTAAAGCAAGAATCTTTAGTTTATCTAGGTATACTACTACATATTAAAGCAGCAAACTTACCGTTCTTCCGCTCTGTACTTCCGCACTGCACTAGAATAAACATGAAAAATTCGAGTTAGGAGGTACGTATCTTCGATATCACTATCACTCCCACTGTTATTTTTGATTTACTTCATATTTATGTGTTTACCCAAACATAATACTTAAACCATTTTGTCGACACTTAATTTCGTAAAATTACGTTGTAGCGGTAAAACACAAGATGCGCCTTTGAAAATGCCGCGTCGCTAGCAATTTGAATTTTATGTCATTCTAATACAGCCGAGTTTGCAATGATTTTCGGCGTCGCGTCTTTTCAGACAGATCAAAACAGATGCCGACTTGCGCCTTTGGTAGCGATACCACACAACGCAAATATAATTTTTAATTATCTGTTTCAGGCTGATTTCACATTGAAACAAAAGTTATTGTGTAGAGGGTGGAAAAATAGTATAACTAAATTATTTATAATTTTACAGCCTTGTCCAGATCTGATGCGTTTTGTAATGCATTGCTCTTTAGTAAGATGTATTGTAAATAATGGATGCAATATTTATTTCATTATAGCGTAGCGAATTCGTTCCTTCTGGACGAGGTTTAAAGGAGCCGCTCGTGGCGCGCCTAGCTACCGCCACCCAACGTCGGCCATGACGGGCGCAGGGTCTTTGAGAGCGCCGCAAGCGAAGCGTGCTCTTTGTGAGTGTCGCGAGCGGCGTTCTGCGCCTCCTAAGACCCTATGCCCGGGTGCGCTGCGCACCCTGCAGCATAGGTAAATCCGTCACCGACACCCACAACAATACATTGGCTAAGGAACCGCCATCCTCCCGAGATCATCGGCTAAGGACGAAAAAAAAAAGAAGATAGGTAAATAGAACATTCAATGTATCTAGCCTTAAAACTTTAACTGAATCAGCTACGCTTATCTACTCGGCTTTAAAAACTTATTTTGCTACTCTACGCAAAGCTCTGCAAGAACGTAACTGTTTTTGTCTCACTACTTTTAAGATTAACTTTTTGAAGAGAAAATTGTTTTTTTTTTACAATAAGGTTTTTGATGAGATTTTGCTTTTTTTGACGAGTTTCTTTAAGGTCTGATGACTGTTACAGATTCGATAATACTAATCGTTTTTTTAGATTTCACTTTTCTTTTTGTTTAATGTTTTCCTTTTCTTTTTCCGGAGATCTTCAGTGCCCTGAATTTTAGTGTTACCCATTCACGGCCTTTCAGTTTTTTTTAATAATTTTAACTACTGTGAACCATTGTGAACCAAAAGTTCTCACTAATAACTTACTAGGTAGGCTTTTTTGACGACAAACCCCGGCCAATGAACCAAAATAGTTTTTTCAACATTTCAAACCAACCATAAAACACCAATTATTTGCAAAAAATACTTTTTTTTTCATTTTTAAATATTGTTAATTTTCAAAATCGCTTATAAAACGTAACAAGAAGACATAATGAAAAAAAAGAACGCAGTATCCGGTAGTACGACTCAGATCCTGACGATTCACTACCATGCACCCAAATCTGCGTCAAAGAAAATATAAATAGACGCTTATTGAAAATCGAAGCTGTGAGAATGAAATACACACTAATTCACTTACTTCCAAAAATATTATTAGTAGATATCTAAGATCATGCATTTTTGCTTAGATGCACCGGTGAGGTTCTGTGTCTGTATCTGTAGGCATGTATATGTGATGTACACCTGTATTATGAGACTTTCATAATTTGCTGATTTTTAATACTAATTATACATACCTGCATATCGAACCCGGGCGATTCATTATTTTTTAAATTGATTCACAAACGGGCAACGTTTATTTGCTAAGAGGATTTTCCTTTTGTGTTTAAAGTAACCTTAAAATGATATTTGTTAAATACTACGACAAAATTCCTATATAAAAGATTAAGTAATAAAACATTAAGTTCTAAATAAGAGCTTGATTTGGAGGCAATATTGATATAATTACATGTGAATATCTATCTATATAATGTAATACAACAAACCATTTTAAATCTCTAAAAGTAGTTGATCTGGAATTTACGTGCCTAATCTCTATTGAAAACAATAGATTCTTATTCACAGTTATAATCATTAGCCCATTCAAAAAAGAGCCTTTGCAAATTTAAAATCACTCTTTATTTAAAATGATTAAACAAACCCAATCACTGTTCTCTCCTCTTTAATCGGAATATCCCAGTTATCAGTATAACTAGGGCAAAAAATACATTTAGAAAAATGCTGCTATAAATATTAAAATTACTACAACTATGTTAGCAACAATTTTTTTATTGAGTTTCAGTACACATGTCAAACCAACCTGTAAAACAATATTACAAATTCATACAGAAATAATAATTTTTCTGCGACAATCTAAAATATACCCTCCTGCCATTGCCATAATTTGGTAGGTATCCTACGAGCCATACTGCCACTTTTCATCAATTTATAATCTCACATATAAGAAGTAATTTAACATCTCTTATTAAGGAGAGGCAAGTAATAAAATATACAACATCAATTTTGTTTATTGTTAAAAACACAAACTATTAACGTATACATAATTTGACTGAGAAAGACAATTACATTCAGATGTAAGTGAATTTACCAGCTTTTTTCATTAGAATAAAATTAAATCATATTTTTGTACTTAGTTTTGAACTACACATGATTTACCTTCACTGATAAAACAATTCAAAGATATTACTGCCTTGATCAAAACGGCAAAATAGAAAAACTATTTTGTAATAAAAAATGGAACGCAGGAACACTGCTTGCCTGCATTTAAAATTTCAAATAAGTCACTGATTTCCAATTCTAGAGCGGCGACCATAATTTTGTGATATTTAGGTACATATTTAAATAAATGCCAAATATTATTCCTGTATCCACTACAAATTGTGATAGAAAATTGTCTACAGATTGAATCAATGGCATTACTTAAAAAAAAGTTATTGGTTGGAAAATATAATTTTTAAACTTAGTTTTTTTTAAATCTGTTAATTCTTTAAGCTTTACATGTCTATAAGCTGATTATTGGGACATTACAAATAATGTTCCAATAATATTTGAAATAGATTTTTTTTATAAAATTCTGTTTATCTAAATACTCATATTTTCTCTTATTTTACTATTTCTCTTAGCCTCGCTTTTTTATAATCCTCTTTCACAAATATTTTTTATCGAGGTTTCTACATGTTTTATTATATATTATATATTTTGGTATTTTTTTTTATAATTTTGACTTAATAATGTTTTATTTAATTTTTTGCCATTTATTCAATCTCCCATAGGCTTTTATTTTCGTAAATATCCTTCTGTTCCTAGTAAATAAACATTCTAAATGTATGAGCACATTCAAGCATCCATATCTATTCCTACAATGACAACAGCAAGTAACATCAATTATTCCTAGTATACCATAGACCAGGTAAGGTTTATGAAGTGCAGTCCTGATTATCGCTTTACTTGCTGCATCTTGCGTAAATATTTTTTATATGCTAAATGAACAGGTGGCTAGTACAGTAACCGCCATCTGTTGACCAAAAAACATACATTTCAAGGCCAAACTATAAGGGGTTAACACGTTCTAATATTTTTTAAATTAACTCCATAAATTTTCATTTTACATTCTTCAGTTAGTAATTGGCACGATGCAAAAACATTCAGGCAATAATCTAAAAAAATAGTCTATACTTTCATCAGTCCACAATAAAACAGCATACATCGAGCAATTGACATTAGTGTTACCCCTTAGTTTAACTCGCTATTTATTTACAGATTACACAGTGATACTACTTTTCCTATATAAAAAAATTATCAACCGCAGCGATGCTATCATAACAAAGTAAATTACACTTCCTTTGTCAAAACTCCTAACCCATACTATACTTTACATCACAAATCTAACCATATTGTGCCTTGCATTCTGCGCGAACACCCCGTCTATATCCCACAAACATTTATCGATCTTTGCTTGGGACAATTAGTATTCCTTGTCAGTTACTAACAAAAGGCTAAATGCTCTTGAAATACTCAAGACACATAATTTTACATACTTAACTTTAAATCCACTTGAAATCCAAACGAATTGCCATAATTAAATTGTTATATATTGATATAAAACGAAATTATAGAAACTGTATTTTTAAAATGGTAATTTGTGTACAAATTCCTCAATTTTTGGGTATGCAATAGGCATTGCACCGTACGACTATACCATCAACTTCGTACAATACAAAAAAGCATATCTGTCTTATGCAAACATTTATCTATTTTTGTCAATAGTTTTCCTATAGTTCATACAATTTTTCAAATTATTTTTTAAATCATTTGTCACTCATGCATTCCAAGATTTAGGCACTTTAAAGATGCAGCACATTCATTACTATTTACATGTGAAAAATGTCTTTCCACAAGCATCCAGCTATTCTAATCGACCATACACCTATTTAATCGTAAGCCATACGCAGCACAGTTCCATCTTATGATGCCGAGTGCCCCATTCCTATTTGCAAATTAGGATCATCACTCTAGAATTAGTACTGTGACACACTTTATTTAAGTTTAATGTTATGTATACAATTAATTTCATTCATAAACACTGTGTACTGGATCCAAGTATACTTAAAATAACAGCGACCATTGTTATTTGGGATTATGTAAAAGATAATGACAGCCATTTTTTGGCAAAATTTTTAGCTGTAAAAAGCAATTTACTAAATATTTCTGGATCAATATTACAAAACAAATTTTGCTATTCATATATCGCCTAGATTTCTGTACAAATAAAATGAACTAATACTTAATGTAAATCACAAATGGTGCTATACTTAAAATTAGAGAATTACGAATATAAAATGTTGCTTGAAAAAAATCACAGACAAAATTCATCATTTTTTTTCAACAGACACAGATCACTGACCGAAATTTAAGTATCTATACTTATTAATATAAAGCCTTATCACTTTCGCATTACCATACAAAACGTCATTAATTTTACAACCGTACTGGTTTTTGTTATCGTTTTACTACAAGAACCCTACCATAACTACCACCAATTAAGAACATACAAAATGCAGTTTTATTTACCCTTTCTCTCCAACTTAAATAATAATAACACCCAGTTACCAAGAACCGACGCCCGTCTCCTAGTCAGCTAGACTACTATGTACACTCGCCACCCACGTCCCACCCCAAAACCGCCACGAATGCTGATGATACCCCTTTACCTCCCCAAACACATTTCAAAAATATTTTTGGCAACACTTAACATATAACCAGAATTTTGCTTTAATATCTTAATTATTTCATTTGTACTGGTAGCAATTAATACGTATAGAGACTTGATTTAATTTGTACTTTACGTTTGTTCTCGTATTATTACTTTTAAAAATTAATTATATAAGGTACATCTACGCTGTAAAACATGATCTCCGGCACGAAACACAATTCCCACTTCAGGTGCTCACCTGCTGGAATTGTGCATGACAATTTTTAAATTTATATCTACCGATAAAAGATAGATAGTCTGTTAACTCACAAAACATTCATAATTAATAATTATCATTAAACACCGATTAATTCAACACATCCATGTGGTGCATCGTACTAGAAAACTGAAAACCATTAATTAATATACATAATAATTAATATTATTATCATAATACACATGTCATTAAGTTAGAGTGCATCGTGTTAGTTTATCCAAATTATCCAAAACATTTAACAGTTAATATGTTTGAATAATATAGTGCATAAAGTAGGTACAATTTCAATTCCTAAAATGGGTTAGCGATGCACGGACACCTTTTAATTTAAACATTATATTGGACGGGCGTAAAGTCTGTTCAAAGTAAAATATAAAAATAAATAGTCATGCAGAAACTCAAGATAAGAAGCGTAAACATTAAATGAAAGGAACCAATAAGGAAAAAAAATAAACAAACGCAAAAATATTTCGTTACTTTTTTAATTTGTAGAATCCTAACAAACAATTATAATAAATTTTGAATTTAAAACATAGGTAACATCTATGCAACATAAATCGTAACGGTAAAATAAAATAATAGGTAGTTTATACTCCAGAACAAATATCGAGAGTTGAAACAAGGTACACATATAGATTACATCAACGACTTGTGGTTAGCTCTTTCTCGATGTCTATGGAATTTTTTTTTTCAATACAATTTTATACTTAAATATACGTATAAACACCAAATGCGTTGCTTAATGTTAACCATATTATAACATTAAATAATAAAATGAGGTAGAATATCAACGAGATTATTTTGGTACTTATTAAGCTAGTTGCAACAAATTTTACACCTTATTACCAATACTTAAAAATTGCTTCAAACTTCAGGAGTCTTGATTTATAGATTATTTTTCAAATCGAATGTCGGTATAAAATTAAAGTAAAATATGTAAATTTCCACGTCATTATAATGACTGCTGAACCAAAAGTTGAAGAATTATTGCAACAATCGAGACTTGTCTAAGTTTGAAGCGGGCACTACCCATACAGAGATTCAAATAAATTTGTTATCCCGTTTGAAGATGTTAAATCTATAAAAACTTTATCTGACCGGTGTAGGAAATCATACAACCGGATAATTACTTGTATTATTCATATTTTATATTGTATAATTATAGCTCTATAAAGTTTAGTTCTAAATAGTTATGTTTTAATTGAGTAATTGATAAAGTTTTCAAAAATAAGTATATCTGAGCCAAATTTTATAGAATTTATATAACGACTGTAACTTTTACACGTCATTATTAAATAATTACTATAATCTGCTTTTATATTTTATATATATTTGTACCTTAGGTAGACATTGTGAAATATCTGTGAAAGAACAAACAATTTTACATGGATATGTGACGAACTTTTAGCGCAGCAGAGTATTTAAAGTTTGAAAGTGAAATTTGATTCTGAATCTAATGTCACAGAGCCCACCGTCGACAGTGGAAGATACTGTAGCCACTCATTAATTGTTCTGCGACAAATATTTCTTATAATCTGTGATTACAACCGTTACGTTTGAAATAATATTTATTCACAATTATCACCATATTTATATAATTATTACGAGCTAATAAAACATATAATATGAAATATTATTATTGAATTCTGAGGTAGTATATTTTTGTACTTCGATTATATTTATTTTTTTATAATTTTTTAACTTATCTTATTTATTCATATAAAAAAACTTAAGACTTATCCCTACTTATTATTAAAAATAAATGTTTGAGGTAGATTATTTAACTTAAAAATAAGGCTAGACAATGTGTCGACGTGTGCATATCCGGATCGCGGGGCACGTTGTAGTGTTGTGCGCCAACGACGGGCGTGCACACCGACAGCATTGCAGAGCCAGTGTGACGGCAGAGGGTCACCGTACCCGTAAAAAATCTTTGGCTTCACCATCACGACATAACTCTCGCGATTAATAATAATAATAACAATATATAGCTACATTATAATACAACAGTTAAGAAAATTATCAATAAAAACTAAGACTCCACATTATAGTTACTGTTTTTCTTTTATTAAGGATGTTTTTCTACAGACTGTTCCCCGAAATTGTCATATTTAAAGGTTTTTTTTTTAAAGTTTTCCTTACAATTAAAACGTGTGTTCACGATGCGCACTCGTGCCATTATTACAAGTACAATATAGAGCTGACCACAAGTCTCGACAGTTTTCAATGCTTCTCAAAATACACCACGACTATTCGTGAAATACACCATCACACCGAGTACAACATTACATCTAAAGGGTTCTACATTCTCTTTAAATTTTATGAATAATTTCATTTCACTAATCTAAACTTTGAATTGGGAAATGATCATAATCGAGTGCAACGTAATTGCTATGACTATGGATTGAATTTCGATGTTAAGATACAATTGTAGATATTGAGTCTTGCCAAACATACAAAACATTAATCACGACACAAAAAAGTATGTTAAATTACATACTAATTCATAATTGTATTCCTTTTATTACGAAACCCACTGTATACTTGACACCGGTGTCTGATGCATGCGCCGTTGAAATTACGCCGTTGAACTCTCACGTTAAAATAACAATACAAATAATGAATGCTCTTCGTTCTTTTTGCACATCAAATCTTCAATGTTCTCTTTGTACTTTGATACAGATAGTCTCAAAACATTGTACTTAATTTTTTGTTGAATTTGGTGATAAACTAGTAACCTATGTACCACAAAAACAAAATTTGACAGAATCGTATCCTATTTATAAAATACGTCATACATTTAAGTGACAAACAAAACTTGTTAACCAATACTACATGAAAATTATTAAATTCCTTTTTATGTCAAATGAAGTACAGTACTCCGACCAAACGAGAACTGATCGTACATGCATCTCGAGCCTGTTTACTATAAGAAAATAATATAATAATAAGGTATAAAATTGTTTTTGTAAAACACATCACAACAACATGAATTTTCAATTCATACAAACATAAAACAAAAAGAAACAAGAAAAAAATAAAAACTTTAAAACATAATGAAATGTGTACACATAATAAATAACCTAATTGTATATATGTTTAGATGTACATCATATAATAAGACTTCTGCTTTTCTGTTATACAGAACTGCTTTTGAAAACTCAAGTTCTGAACACAAAATTTCAATACATTTATATGCTCCTTCCCTTAACGTATCCACGGTCGACGCTATCCAACTATACATACAATATGTTTAAAACTCAAACACACGCAGGCTTCCACGCTCACACTGTTCCGACCTTCCCTTGCGACCAAATGCAGTATCGAGGTATCTGTATGGAAATATTACGAGTCGATGGAGAGGTTCCATAATGCTCCCCCGTCCGACCGCGCCCACGGAATATGCTCTTGTGTAAATTACTTAAAAACATTTCAACTAAGCCGTATAAAACTCCGTACTATTGTAAATATGTTTCAATATGAGTATAAAAATAAATAATATTTGGCTATTGCATTACATTTAATAAAATATGGTATAAACGTGTAAAATAACCCGTACTGTTGAAAATATATGGTAACAAAACTTGTACTATTGTAATAATCTTCATTGCAACTACTATACATAGTATTCAAAGATAGATGATAAGCCTCACAGGCCCCTTCTGAGAATAAAAAATGCTACTGTATGAGGTAATGAGTTCACTGGCACAAGATAACTAAAACGCTTTCCTGTGAACAGTCTCACGATATAAGGAAATCACCATCGAGTCCTGTAAGAGGTGTATCGTAACCTATAAAGCGTAAGATATCGAAATCTTAGCACAATAAAAATAATAAATATGAATGCAACGTATTCCTAAATATCAGGAACGGACACGCAGTCGTTACACTCACTAAATAAATACTTTAATAATATACTCGTGTTTAAATACATGCATTAACTTAATTGAAGGCTTTTGGCACTGGCGGTTTTTCATTTTTTGACGAGATAACAGTAATTGTTAATATTCTGACAAATAATTTTATTGGTATTTGTAGATGAATATCGATAACTGGACAAGGAGCGACTTCAGGCGGTCACTCACCACACGATAATATAATACAATGCGAGCAACGCCCGGCGCCGTGCTCATCGTTGACAATCAGGTTAGCCTTCATTACTTGTTGCACTTTAAATGACTAGTTGATTCATAAACGAAGAATGGTAGGGTAATGTAATCATAGCCCGAAATTCCTTATTGGAGATTAATTAAGCAACGTCGAGGTAACGCCATAACTTCCGCCGTCTCCATGCTTTACGATTACATTCAGTCAGAAATAATGGCGTTAGTAACGGTCAATGGAGACAGTCTCATACGGAAAACTTACTTTACTCTCGAAGTGAGAATGCCCCTAAACGGAGTTGTGATGGCGTAGATTTATTTGCACAATCATTCTTCTGGCTTCATGCATACATTTAATAACGATTACCTAACTACCTACCCTACTGCATTGTACTTTGTACAATTATCTTGATTCGTGATTTTAACACACTGTACAAGTAGAAAACTTATCTTCCTCCAGCCTCCTACACGTGTAATGCGACTATCAAAGTAGTACAAATAATCAGTAAAATGTGGCAAATATCGAGTGTGATGTAGAAATTCCAGAGCTATATATGTATCACAGATCGGTACTGAACGTAATTAATATTAACTGAACAATTATAACTACAACTATTGAATCAGCTAAAAATTATATAAAACAAAATCACTGAGCTTAAAACGTGATTCATATTTGCCACAGTTACAAGCTCCAAGCGTCGACAGAGGCCCGATGACACTTTCACCTATTATTTACACTCGGCCACGGGCATCAGTCGGCCGCTCGCGTCATTTTATCATTGCTAGCTAGCCCCTAAGAACCGACCGTTACTCAATATCCACACGAGATACAAAATAGATTTAAAACTTAAAAGGTAACCATTATTTCACAGTCGACTGGACATTTCTTATAACATAAAGTGGTTCATAACCAAAAACAAAAGTATAAATGTAATATAGAAAATATTAATGTAACAAACGCGGTTAAAACTTTCCACATTGCCCAATGTTTAAAACATGATTCTATATGAGAAAATAATTTCTCTTAAATCCGTGCGTCACTTTCTATAATTCATCTGAATTATCGACTAAGTATTGTTTCGTTATTAAATATAATTATTGTAAGATCATTTGAGGTATATCTGTTACTTGCAGTAGAGTTTATAACGTAATAAATGAATGGAGGACCCAAATAATTTGTGAAAGTCTACTTTTCATACCCCGGAAATGGGGAATTTCCTTTGAGGCGAAACTAGTAGATCGCAGGTATGAGATGATAATTGTAGATTTCGATGACGTATTTTTAACCGTAATACGAGAGCCGACAGAGGCTTTTGCGCGCGCTCCCAAGCGGTACGATGGAAGTAGAGTTTACGCTATATCACAGGGTTCCGTCCGGCGTCGTATCCCCGAGTAGGACTGATCAATAAATTAATAAAAATGCACTCCGAGCGATAACGTAAAAACAAGTCATCGATTCGAAGAAAGAAGTAGCAAACGTGTGGCGTCAGTTGGGTTGGCGCTCGCGCCTCACTGGGCGTGGTTGTGGAGCGGGCCCGAGTGCGTGAGCTTGAGGTTGGCGGCGGCGTCGTGCTTGTGCTCGCGCGCGATGTGGCGCCGCACTGTGTTGTTGCGAGTGAACGTGCGCGAGCAGTAGGGACAAGGTACGCGAATGCCCTGGTGCCGCTGCCGGATGTGCGCGCGCAGGTTCGTCTCGTACCCGTAAAGCCGCTCGCAGAATGGACACTTCAATTTTTTGCCTGGAACCATTAAGTCATCAAGCCGTTTATTAAATCTGGTCGATGATAAAAAAGTAAATAGCCTTCAATAAATTCCATTATTTGACAGTGACCCTCGATAAAATGTGCGCAAATTTTGCAAAGTATCTCACCATCGGCGGTCGCTATTCCTCCAGATTTATTTGACGCCAACTTTGCGGTCCATATGTTAGTCTCGGCGATAGGATTGGGTGGAGTCGGCGACGCTTCGGGCGGTTTGTCGGGGAAATTGGTACTCAGCAATGGGGCAGTCGGCGTGGGCGGAGCGCTGTACGCTCCCGGATGATAATCAGTTTCCAATTTAACTCTCAAGTCTGAAACCACGAACAGAGTGCGTGAGAGAGTAGAATCGATGATTGCTCATTATTAAATAAAATGCGAAAAAAAATCAGACTCACCCTCAGCGCCTTGATCAACGGAAAGCCTGCGCTCGCAGACGGGGTCGTCGGCAGCGGAGGCGCTGCGCTCATAGGCATTATTGCCGGCGTGCGTTGTGGTGGTGGGCGTGGCAGGAGCGTCACGCTGCTCGGGCGCCTCGTCGTAGGGCCTACCGCCACCCGGCGAGGAACGCGTGTCCGGCTCGTCAGCCGGTACACTGCACAGCGAGCTCGAGGAACCCGGCCTGCGTACAGGGAAAAAGCAATCAATGCGGTGTGCGGAATGAAGAGCGAACGGGAGGTGCACGTCTGGCCACTCACCTGTAGTTCCTGGCGTGAGGGCTAGGCGCCGTGGAGGGCTCGTGCTTGGGCGCCTTACTGAGCACGGAGCCGCGATGATCTGGCGGGGGCGGGCGGCGTGGCGCAGCTCCGTGCGGCGGCAGATGCGCGGGCGGCGCGTATCGGCCGGCGGCAGCACCGTAGAGAGGATGATGCGCGAAAGGAGCGAGGATGGGCGCGAAAGAAGCGGCCGGCGGCGGCGGCGCCTCGCCCTCGCCACCGCCCGCCGCCGCCGCCCCATGCCCGCCCACCTTAACTTTCTGCCCGTGCCGCTCGCCCACATGCTGTTGACTCTGCGCGACAGCCAGCTTCTCATGCTCTATGCTCAACCCCTTCACCTACCATAAAGATGACATTTTTCATTATACTTGTCACGCACACACTATTTGTTCTATATTTATTCAACTTCAGTTATACTAAGCGGATATTCATCTACATAAATCGTACAACATCCATAAGATGCTTAATGAACTTTGTTTTTATATGAGAAGTACAAAATACCAAAATAAAAAAAGAATCAACTGTACCTGAAGACTCTCGGCGCTCTTGAGGAAACTGGAGAGGGCGTCCTGACTGACGTGCACCTCGCCTTTGTACATGAACTCGAGCAGCGCAGACATGTTAGCGGCGGTGGTCGCCTCCAGGATGACATAGCAAGCGCCCGCATGACTCGGCGGAGCAGCGTCAAACAACTCCTGGAAGTGTTTACTACATGCGGCCAGGATCAGCCGGTGGGCCTTGAACTTTTGACCTACAAATAGATATAAGACATCACGTCATCAATGCTGTTATTAAATCTTCGTTGCTAAACATTCTTTATACTGACAGTATTCCAGGTTGTACACCATATATTCCTCTATTAATTGAATAGTACCCTAAAAAATATTTAAATAAGATCATCTCTCGTAATTTTATTTGACACGCCACACTTTAATGTTGCCCTCATTCTTTGGAAATTGTTTATTCTAATATTTAGCTACCAGCTTTAAGATGTAAATCTCAACTCTTTTTATTTATGGTATTTTCTACTCCACTAAATACACTTTACTCCTTTCAAGTTTGAACTATTATTTATATCAAAATATTGGGAGTCCGCCCCTTAAGGTTTCGAAAATATGTCCGTTGCAAAATTTCGCGGTGTACATGGCGCCCTTTGATCAATTTATACATCGGAATCTCAACACAGTAAAATTCATGATTTACTACAATAATACATAATACATAATGTTCAATTCGTATACAGAAATAAAATCCTGAATTATTAATTTATTTCTACTTTCTTTAAGTTCTTTACCACGACCTAGGTTTCGTTGTATTACAACATCCTCAGGTGGGCTATTAGCAAATATGTTTTAATACAACGAAACCTAGGTCGTGGTAAAGAAAATAAAGAAAGTAGAAATAATACTACATCACGTAGCTGCGTAACAAGTATTTATAAACGTATTACATAACGCGCTATTGTCATTGATTTACGGAAGATGGGAATTTTCGGTGTTTATCATTTGCGCAGCATATTCTCATTTCGTAATTTCATTTAAGTAATTTTTCACGTGGAATCAACTTATAAGATCAGCTTCGTTTCTTAAATCACTTTGAGTACGTCTGTTTGTTACCGAAACGTTTATGTAACTGTGAAATTATAAAGTAACCAGGTTTACACAGTTTACAACAAATGTCATGCCCTTCTCTGTATTTTATATATAAAGGATCACAGTACCTTATCACTATCTACAGTCATATGATAAATAAGTTGCAATCCTAATCGCATCTTGCATTTAACGCTTTTCGCTGAGATCTTGACATAAATTATTTTGTGAATCTAATTCGATCATAAATACAAGGACTCGTAGTAATATTATCAAAAAGTATTTAATCTCTAAATGGAATATTATAATTCTCATCGTGTAATTAAATTCGTAACTTGATAATAAAAATCTATGATGCCTCCAAATACTTGAAGGACTTTGTGTTCGAGTAAATTTGTGGATAATATTGTATGCAAACGGATTCGAAAAATGTCTGATAGAGAACGTAAAAACTAGTGATATTTTGTATATAAGACAAGATGGTGTATAAACATGTATACATCTAACGGTATATTAATATCAATTTTGAGCTAATTAAAAGAAAATTATATTACTGAAATCCACTAATGATTTTTGAGATAAACTTCTCGATAATCAGATTTACGCTGCAATGCGATATTTGCACAGGGGAATCTTACAAAAATAAAAAGACAAATCTTGAAATGTTTTGACCATTACGCTCACGCATATAAAGAAAAACAAAAGAAAAACAATGACTAAGGAGAAAAAACTAGAATGAAAAAGTATGTGTAACTACAGGTGCGTGACGAGTAGATCTCAGCCACATTTTGATCCGTTACGACGTAAAAACGATCTTCCAATAATGTATGGCTGTCCAAAGCTACAAGAATTGTTTTTTTTGTAGCCGGTAAGAACGTTTCAACCTTCTCTTTTTATTTTATGAAAATAAGTAGATAGTAAATTATTTTAAAAACCAACTTGAATTGACCGATGTTCATTAAATGTTTTTTTTTATGGACTTTTTGCTTCTGAATAGGTCGTGTACAAATACCACATTTATCCCACCACCACTAAACCAATTATTGTATTTGAACCTCATTTTGCTTGGGCCTATTTAACGTGACTACGTCATTTATAATTTTTGTTACAATGTAATAGTTTGTTAGATCGAGTTCAATAATTTGAAAAACACATTAGTTACTGCATAAACGCACCGATATAAAAACAATGTTAGCACAAGTTTCATTCCAACCTCGAGCAATTGTTTAAAGTGAGTATCGTATAATTATTGAATAAAAAAAGTAATATTAAAACGTTGCATACTCGGGCAAGATTACTAGCGTAATTGAATGTAAGATATACGTGATTACATCAGTTATAATTTATGTTATACTGTAATAGGTTGTTAAACATTAATTCCTCTAGCCTACTTTGTAAATGTATCGATAAAAAAAGTTAGCAAAAATTTCATTCCAACCTCGAGCAATTGTTTAAGTATCGGACACGGTTACTATTCATAGTTGAATATAGAACATATCTTACGTACACCCAGACGTACCTAAACACTAATCGAGCCCTGCGAGAAGATGGGATGCTGGCTGAGTACATACATTCGATATCCTCGCCTCGTATACCGACCTCACTGGGCAGCGCCGTAAAGGCGCAAACAGATGCAAGCGTACAGAATAAAACAATTTTTTTATTAAGTGTCCTGCAGCTCAATGTGAATTACTCGACGGTCCCCGGCTATAATTATTGAAATGACGTCAACGAGTTTGTGTAAGCGAGATAAAGGTTAGAAACGTTAGCGCGCAGCGAGCGACGGACAGGTGTCGCGGCGCGCCACGTCAGCGCGCTCGGTCCCTTCCCAAGGCTAGCCGCTCGACTCGCTTCCGCCTTGCGATATGCTACGCAGTCAGCGAGTATCGCGATACGGTTCAAGGTCTTTCTAATTACTAATTAATTCACTATCAAACACATATGCATAATTATACGTATAGTTATTGCTTCCGAGCGTGACATTGGGAACGATTTATTTATTCGAAATAATATTTGTGAACGAGCGCGTTGTTTGCTTCGCTTCCTCCGGCACCGCCGTGCGCGCGCGCGTCCCGCGCGATTGCACCACCGCCGACATTGGCCTCGATTACGTCGCGCGTACTGGGTCGCCTTATCGAACGCTCCGCTACGCCGTTTTAGTGCGACATGTTATTATTACGAGGTGCGTCTATTTGTTACTTATCTTATCGTCCCAAATAATCTCCCAAATCTTCATATGGGTACGAATAAATTGTACTGCATATTAAATCGTTAGCTCGCCTCAGAAAATATCCCGATTTCTATGATATTTTAGACTGATTCAATAGCATTTTAAAAGATACTCGAGAAACGCAAATTATATAGATAAATAATACCGTACGCCATACGCGGTAACTAGTAGTTCCCAAAAAATATGTGCACTTCACATCGCTCCCCCGACACGGTGCTTCCGGCGCACGGCAGCCGAGAGTATCGCTAGACGAGCGAGCGGAGAGGAGAGGCAGGAGGCGGGCGCGCGACGTGCAGGGCGGGCGGTAAGCGCGAAGAAGTCGTACGACGACTAACCCCATTCTCACGGCGGCAACACAGGCGCATCGCGGCCTGTAGCTATAGCGACGGCGCCATACAAAGGCGGCGCGCCCGAGCCTACTTTCAAGGTCGGTGCGATGAAAGCGAAAGCGAAGCGGCGCACACACGTGCGCGCCCCCCGCCCGCCCGACATCCTTGACGCGGCCCCCGCCCTACCCGTCTCACCCCATTAGGTCTGCACCGTCTACTCTCGATATTTTACCACAGCTCGATAGATCAGTCTCTACTTTATTATAGATTATATTAATATTTTATATTCGGTTCAGCGTAGCAACTTTACCTAAATTATATTAGAGTTTTAACTGAAAATCAGAAAAATCAAAATTTAGGCCAGAGTATGAAAATAAGATACTATGTAATGTTTCATTAAATTAATATTATAATTACTACACGAGCATGACAACAAATAAGGTTCAAATAAAAACCATTTTTAATAATCACAAAATACCACCAACCGACAGAGAATTGCTCGCATACAGAACAGAATTTCTTCTTTCTAAAACCACCCTCGCTATATCATTACACGTGATATAAGATCGTCAGGTCATATGGCCGTCCTTTGTGGAAAATGTTTTTCAATTGCGGTGACAATTTACTTAAAAAAACATCGAACTAGTGGCTAAGGATCGACATCGGGAATAGTGATGTGCGTGCACGCGCGGCGCGACAAGGACGGAGAGCAGGCGGGCGGCGCCAGGCGGGCGGGGTGCGGGTGGCAGCGGGCGCGATGCCGGCGGCGGCGGCTCGTAGAAAGTGCAAGCGAAATGCGTTGGTAGTGGAAAATCAATGTTGCAAGGGGGAGAGGAGATAAAGGCGCTACGTGCGGAGTAAAAACTAGGTGAAACGTATAAACGTATTACGTGTGCAGCGCGGTTGGGCTCCGGCCCGGGGTCGGCCTCGCCTAGTAATAAAATCCATCGCGCTCTTCCGTCGCCACCAGCGTTAGAACACCTCCAATTGTTTTACATTATTAAGGTTTTGTGATTTCGCATCGCAAGCAATTAATAAGAGTTTCACCCGAGTTGTGAAATGGCAAGATTCCAGCCACGCTTTATTAATTTATCGCGAAAAAGCATTTCCACTGAAAATTAATTAAGCTATAGAAAGGTATATTTTCACAAAAACATCAAGAAGAACTTAAATTTGTGACGGTCCGAGAAAAAAATTGTTTTTATCGTTTTCAACATTAAAGTATGGTCATCAGGGTCCGCGTGAGAGTCATATGACAAATTGAAAATATTTTCAGGCCAGGCATTCCATAAAAGACCGTCGGAACATACCAAGAGATTATCTGACAATCGAGCCGAGTGTACTGTTTGTCCACTATTAGAATCGTGCGAGTTCAGTCTGTGGAGTAAGGCTGAATTTTGGAGTAAGACGAATGATGTGACAGAATTCCCCATTCATCGCTCGCATATACACCATATCCACACAAATAAATTGAAATCAACCCCGCGCGTCTCCGGGCAACGTGACCCCCGTCTCGACAGTGCGCCCCCGCGTATCAGCAGTATTATGCTCCAATAGTCGGGAGGAAGTGAATAATATGAAATTGAACGCTTCAAACTTGTACTTCATAATTATGCAAAATTGAACTAGAGGGTTAACTCGTAGAATGCACGAGCTCTCTCCCTCCGGCGGAGCGCGCGCCCGCCCAAATTCGTACGGTCCGTAGAGTATATATTATGATAGCGCTAAGGTTGCGGGTTGATATGGTTATATTTAGGTAGGTAGTGCAGGCAGGCGCGCGAGGACATTTTGCAGAGCCGGGGTGGCATATTGGCGCCGTGCCCGGGGCGACTGCGGGAGCGCTCCCCGACCCGACGCCCGCCGACTTAATACTACCTACCTATAGATAAAAACCAGGATATCATTTTCACTTTCGTTAAAATTTTCATTGAATTCATGTCGACGGATTATCGACGGTCCCCCAGAAACACTTACGCAACAGCCGACAGCGAAACGCACTCGTACGTCGATCGTGAATCTACACTAAGTTTACTAGGGATACCATCAGATAGATCAGAGTTCGCGTTTCTCAACTCCTCACATTGAGAATAGATTTATGTGGTCAGAATTGATATAGTACGTCGACTGGTCGACTCGCGCGAATAATCGCTAGGAAAGGAAGAATTTAATGTTAACCAAAACTATCGCTTCATGTGAAGAAAGTGTCCATAACATCCGATTATTTCTAGCGACCGATATTTTGACATTTAACTGCGATTGCTGAAACAGTTGCGACGCATCGCGCGCAGATTTTCTCAGAAACATTACGCCTCTATTTACAATAAAATAATAAAAATACAAATAGTAACGCATGAAATAACTTTGTCGTTAAATCCGCCGAGAATGAAGGGAGGGCCGGTGGGCTGTGGCCAGCGACGGGGAGGACCACGAAACAAAGGCCACGCCGGGGAGTTGCAAGCCGCCCGCCCAGCTACTGTGTTATTGGCTTTGCGTTTTGACGATACCAAAGTTTATAGCCGCTATACCGATTTAATTCATTAATTATCCTTTAATTAATCCCATTACATGTGAATCAAATTATCATCACATACGCAGTAATTGTATTGATTTCGTCTTCTTAAAAACTTCACTACAAAATTACTTATTAAAATCAGTAATAACTATACATACTCGCCCGCTAATGTGGGCTTAAATTAAACGATCATAACTGAATACTAACTCCCCGAACTGGAACGACGGGTATATATTATAGCAGAGTCGGAAGCTATTCGCACGTCTGCACTAGCCCAACGTTTACGTACGCACGCGGGTGAACTTGTAAAAAAGAAAAAGTGCAGAGTGTCGGAGCGTGCGTGGAAGCGTGCAGGGGCGAGCGGAGTTCCGCATTAGTAAAGCCGGTTCGGAATAGATCAATACAACTAGCACAAGGTTAATGAAAATAGAAAGTGTGCAGAGGCGGCGGCCGGGGCGCCGACGGGGGGCGGGCGGCTCGGGGGGCGGCGGAACGTGTAACCCAGTCGGCCGGGTCGATAAGGGAAGCGCACCGCGACGCACTCGCGAGCACGCCGCTCCCACACGACATCATCTAGCATTCTCCCCGAGCACCGCGCTCCGGCTCACCTAGGCGGGCGCGCCAGAGCGACGGACGTGCCCCCGCCTAAACGTCGCATCACCCGCGCATTCCATAATACCTTACTTCGAACAGCCAATATTACCTACACCGGGCCACGCTGCCTAAATATATCGACATAATAAATGCGTTTAGTATAATCATCATTGCACGCACTGAGAGAAATCTTATGATGCATAGCCCGAGTGTACAAAGATTTATATTACAAAATAATCTAATTTACTTAGAGCTTAGTGAACTTTAAACGAACGTGTAACACTTAATTCCTAATATATATTATATGCTGGTTCAGTATTATATCATTGTGTCACTACTTACTGAGAATATATTTTTTTTAAATAACCTATCCTATGTTCTTCTTTACAATCGTAAGTTTCAGTCTGATTGAAAACTGATTGAATTTAGCTCAATGGAAAACAACCGTAATAATATCGATGAAACAAACTACAAAATAAAACACGATATCGGTATAATAAATTATGCCAATGTTGCGAATACTAGAAACTGTATCATCGAATAGTCTCCCAGCCGTTATAGTTCCGGCAACCAGATATGGCACCTAGCAGGCATTGCACGCACTATCACTAGCCCGGTTCATGATGAAAGACAACTTTATACATTTTTACTTTCCCCGCGACAGAAATATTTCTTACCCAATAGTCAAATCTTTCTTCATTCAGTCAGCGACACGAAATAAATAGGACACCATCAGTAATTATATTCACTATTAAATGAAACTACGTAACGTAGTATTATTTCTACTTTCTTTAAGTTCTTTACCACGACCTAGGTTTATATACAACGAAACGTTGTAATACAACGAAACCTAGATCGTGTTAAGAATTTAAAGAAATTAGAAATAATACTACATCACGTAGTTTCATTTAATTGTGAATAATGAATTTTTACAAAATTAACGCCAAATATATTCAGTAATTATATTGTTCTTGACAATTTTCCTTGTTCAATGCGCTATATAAAATACAAAATACAGTAAATAAACTATCAGCTGATCCGTGATAAACTTGCTTTAACCTCTATGCTTCCGTCAAATGGTTCCCTCTTCAACCAGTCATTAAAAGTGACCACGTCGACTAAATATATGACAATTATATGAATAATTTGAGAAAATATATAAAAAACGTTTTTAAAAAGGCAATCGTTTTTTTAATCAGTTTTTTACTTGCAATAAGGTAATATTGATCATTTACAGATCTTAATTAATATTAAAGTATTGAAAAATTGCGAACCTCCATGTACAATTTATTGAAAATATTTATAATAATTTATTTCGATACAACACAATTTAAATTGTCACTCGAATTACACAATTTTGTAGCTAAATTAGCTTTCCGAAAAATGACTAACAACTCCAGAAAACCAATTTAAAGATAGGTCACGGATACGTTCTGCGCTGTCTATTTCCTATTATTTCTTTATCTAACTAAACAAAAAATGAGAATACGACCTATAAGAAAGGAAGACGATGGTATAGATTTAATGAAACCGCGATTTTCTAGCTCTTTTAGCTAGTACATTTTAAGCTACTCCTAAAAGAGAACAAGACTACTTCATGACAAATGGGGAATTAATGCATAGAGAGGCTGCGCGAGATATTGAAATAATACGAGCGAGTCGGTTTAGATTGCAATACCTACGCCAACAACCTGTCTTTAACCAGTATTCTTATACTAGTTTAAGTTTCTATATTTTACCATAAATTTAAAATGTATATCTAGTGATACCAAATTTGTTACTATTTAAATGAATATTATCATTACCTAAATAGCGTTAATTGTGTCGAGAATATGACAGTTACTGAGATGTCCAGATGACGTGCCCATTTTATACGCACTTATGTGCAAGTTTTACAACTGTGCTAAGAATTGTCTTAGTATTTAGTGGAATAGTCTAATGGCTCCACCATTCTATGTAATTATTGTTTTCTAGTCATTATTATTTAACGAGCTCAATAGAAGCTAGGGATAACGTATATTACAATTCTTTCTTATATCGCATATTAATTTTACAGACTAACCTATACTTATCATTAAAAGTAATTTAACATAGTGTGATTCTGGTTCACTATAAAACGTGATACTTTTGAAATATCAAGCTGGATATCTAGTTTCTGGAATATCAAGCTGGATATCTAGTTTCTGGAGTGGGTAATTATTATTATAAAAGAGTTTTCAAAACAAACGTCAACGTATATGTTTCGACTATTCATAAAGTGTCGACCGGGTTGTGTAAAGTATCATGCTATCGTTTAAAAAAATAAAACGCGATGCTTTTGAAGTGAAAATCAAACAGGATATCTAGTTTCAGGAGTGGGTAATTATTATTATAAGACAGTTTTCAAAACAAATGTCAACGTATATGTTTCGAATATTCATAGTGTCGACAAGGTTCTGTAAAGTGTCATGCAATCGTTTAAAAAGATAAAACGTGATGCTTTTGAGGTGAAAATCAAATAGGTTATTTAGTCTCTGAAATGAATAATTATTATTATTCAACGTATATGTTTCGACTATTCATAAAGTATCGACAGGGTTGTGTAAAGTGTAATGGTATTGTTTCAAAAAATAAAACGCGATGCTTTTGAAGTGAAAATCGAACAGGATATTTAGTTTCTGGAGTGGGTAATTATTATTATAAGACAGTTTTCAAAACAAATGTCAACGTATATATTTCGACTATTCATAAAGTATCGACAGGGTTGTGTAAAGTGTAATGGTATTGTTTCAAAAAATAAAACGCGATGCTTTTGAAGTGAAAATCAAACAGGATATTTAGTTTCTGGAGTGGGTAATTATCATTATGTTAGTTTCTGGAGTGGGTAATTATTATTATAAGAGAGTTTTCAAACCAAACGTCAACGTATATGTTTCGAATATTCATGAAGTGTCGACAAGGTTCTGTAAAGTGTCATGCTATCATTTAAAAATATAAAACGTGATACTTTTGAGGTGAAAATCAAATAGGTTATTTAGTCTCTGAAATGAATAATAATTATTATTCAACGTATTCGACTATTCACAAAGTATCGACAATGTTGTGTAAAGTGTAATGGTATCATCTCGAAAGATTCTGTTCCAAAATTTCAGAAAAATGTTACTATTTGTTGAATTTTCATTTCACTTAATACTGTGATGAAACTTTTCTAAAAACCGAAATTCTGCCATAAGAAAGCTGTCGTTATAACGTTACAGGTCTGTTGCCGTGACTAATTTGCAGACGCTATTGTAGAATTTCGAGAAGCAATCATGGTAAAAGATTAGGACCTTTATTTATTACACCAATGTCAGAGAAGATGAACTAATTATTATAAAGTAAACAATAGAATATTAGGTTGTAGGAATATTAGACTACGAAGGCCGTAGAGTGCAATATAACAAATTAAATATAAATTATAATGTACACATATTGTCAGAATATATTATATATATATATATTGAAATAGTATAAACATGGCTCACGTTCATGGTACTGTCTACAGGGATTTAAAGACATAAATAGCGAAACGACAAGCGGCCGCCGACATTTACGGCCTCTGAATTCATGAATTCATGATTGAAGGTGTTGTACTTAAATAAAAACAGCGCGTTATAGTAGAAAGCAGTCTCTAGTCGCAGTCACAATCGAATCAGAGTAATATTAAATACAACTGAAGAAATCAAATAAACTTACCTTCGCAGAACAGCGTCACATCAGCGAGGCTGTCTGATTTGAAGAGGTTTGAGAAAGCTGTGGCGAGATTTGAACCGAAGCTGTTCCACTTTAGACAAAATTGCTGCTGCGAGTCCATCCCCGGGCCGCCTCGAGAGTCTTATCTATAAAGGAGAATGTTATTTTTATTATATTCATATACTCAAAGTTACAATCTAGGAACTAATTAATCGCGTATTTGAATACAGAAAACATTACATAGCAGCAAACGAGACTACATCAAAGCCTTTCGATACAACCGCATAGAAAAGCCGCCGGTTCATGAGCGCGGCAAAACGTCGGATTCGCCATTATGCGGAGAGAAATGAAAATTACTTTTATCAGTATCCTTGAAACTTTCGGCGAGCAGCATAGCGACGAACAATAATAATGATTACTGTAAAAACGATAATCGTAATCGCCACAAACTTTCACAACCGCTAAGCCATCGACCTTTCACAAGTTCAATGGTATCGGGGGGTGAGCGGCCTATATATATAACGTTATCCCGATAAGGAACTCGTCGGCGGACGAGGCGCGACGGCGCCGCTACATGCTACCGTGGAAGTGAATATTAATCAAGACATGAAAACAAAAATAATAGGAGTGAAAGTGATCGGGGAGGCCGGGCGAGACGGGGGCGCGCACCCCCGCCAAGGTCGCGAGTTCAACGTCCGCGCCGACTTCCGACCGGCCTTGCACTGATCGATACGGCGCCTCGTCTGCCTCATGTTCATTTTTAATGCGCAATAACCGGCAGCGCGCCAATTTCTCACACTTATGATAAACGCGTACGGCTCGAGTGCCACTCGTCGTGAACGTTTCGATCGTCTACACCCTGGCCGCGATCGAATCGACGAACTGCCGACTGGCCCGGATCGATTTAAGTCTTTGTTCGGCCGACTGGCGGCGACGCGGTTCACCTATCGATAAAAACTCTATCTTAGTTTTTCCTATGTGATTACTTCACCGAAGTAGGTTTATCTGTTCGTTGCCTATATATACATGTATGTGTATATATATATATATATATATATATATATATATATATATACACGTCTATGTAAAAGGGCAAAGGTCGTTCACCCAGTACTTTAAACAAGGGTTACACTGTAACTCAGTCTAGAGGAGGTCTCGTCTGTACCGTCGTCTGTATCTCGTCGACCGGCCTGACCCATTTAAGTATATTCGCGAGAATCTTTGTAGCGTATTCCGTAATATTAACGTCTGGAGAAGTAGATAATGGGCCTTTAAAAAGGCCGTAATTTATGGAATTCGTTAATTTGAGTTAAACAATGGTACGAAATTTACTTTTATCAATATTGTGTTGTCAAGTTTTAATCTTCTTCTTCTTGAAAGCGGTTCGATCATGTCATTGCATTGCGGTATATTATTGTTAAAACATATAGTGTCATAATTCGTTTCATTTAATCGCTTTGATAATGCCGCGTGGCATTATCGAAGCGACACGACGCGACGCGGCGAACTCCATTTTAGATTTTGAATTTTGAACAAATTTGGTTATACCAGTGATTCAGTATTTTTCTTAAGATGTCATAAAAAATCTTAAAGATTTACGTGTCATCATATCGGGAATAAACCTAACTGCAACATGACACCCGGTCTATATCAAATGCAGTATAACATAATAGCACATGCCTTGGAAGCAAAGCATACTGCCCGTGCAACAACCGCCCTAAAATAGTATACCATCAGTGCACGTAATTTACCAGTGTTACTTTACACGTTATAATATGGATAAATTTAGCAACTGGACATTATAAATGGGAACGCGCAACGCTAAGATAGTCCTCCAAATTTTAAATAAATTAAAATTTATTCAGTCTATATTTAACAAAGATCCAAATGAAATAGGTACATATAATAAATTACACTTACGTTATAAAATATTTTCATAACAAAGAAATTATATTTTCTAACCTAAATTTAACATATGTATAGAAATAATAAAAATATGATCCTGTGTATAACGATGCAAATCCCCGTTTTTCGTACACGTAATATAATTAATCATTCATAAAGTTTAATAAAAGTTAATCTAAGTGTAAAAGTTAATCTAATCACAAACAGATGAAATTTATATTCGTTATCAATATGTGCAAATAACTTTACTACCTCTCAAATATTTATATTTTTTTAATTATGTTTTATTCCGACCTATCCAGGAAACTATTTGGCTCGTTTTTATATGGCAGTACTAAGTTTAGTAAATATGATATAGCAAAGAAATATAAAGTTATGAACAATTTAAAGAAAGAACAATCAATCGTTCGCGTGTCATTCATTAATGTCAGACGCTATGATGATGCACTCGGTATAAGAGGGGCACACGCTCGGTAATAGGATGGGATTAGCTGTACTGCGAATTTATGAACAACTTTGGGAAACCAACAGTTGAGCGCTGACGTATTCACAAAACATGAAGCCTTCTTAGCTCCATTTATCTCCGAGCGTTTAATGCTCACAAATAGTGAGCAGCTGTTTTAAACGATACTGGTACGCAGGTCACACTCAGTCGTAACGAAAGTACGACTGAGTGTGACGAACGAAGGGAAAAATTAATTATCTAGTAATAATAAAGTAATAAAAAGAATAAATAAATCAAACTATTAGGCAAACGATCAAAGTTCAAGTCAGCCACTCGAACAAACATTCAAGTGAACAATTGCTTTATATTCTACTAAATAATAGTTCAAAATTCCAACAATTATAATTAATTTGGAAAAATCTGTAAAATGCAGTCGTATATAAATTACTTCAGGAATGGAAAAACAATTAAATTAATAACAGTAATAAAATGTTAAAAAAGCAAAACGATGACACAAAAGGGATAATTACATTAGTATTGTCGCATTATAAAATTGTAAGAATATTGATATCGTCATATGCTTGAACATTCTAAACTCCGCATCGAAATAAGCAACAATTATTTGTAAAAAGCTAAAACAGTTACTCGCACAACACAGAAAAGAGGCGGCAACAGAATTCCGTATCGCGGAGCTGCACAGCGGATATTGTGTCGGTGCGTGCGGTCGCGTCTCGGAGAGCGGCGGCCGCGATGCGAATGGTGTCACGATGCAACGCACGCTTGCACGCGCCTTGCGCAACATAACGGTCACCGGCGAGCCGCAACGGCAAACCGCGACGCGCCCTGCTCGATCATCGATAACGCCGTCCAACTCTGAAACTAGTAGACTTCTAGACCTATTCAATTAATATTTCATGTAACTTGGTCGCCGTCGAAGTAGATGTAATTTCAACCAAATGGCGACCGAGAAAAAATTTAGATAAAGGTTTCCTGCAAATAAATTTATAATCTTAAACGTCTTGAAGAATTATGATTTTTGCGGCATAATTCTCATCAAACAGTGAATATTCAATATACAGACAGGTATTGTTAAATTAAAATAGCGAGTCGGTTTCTATGGGTTCTTTTCCGTTACAAAAAAGACGGTTATACAACCTTAACGCAAGAGGTAAGCGCCTCTTCAATGCACGCACACAGGGTTATATCGCTTTGATAATGTCGCGTGGCATTATCAAAGCGAACTCGATTATACTAGTATTTCATTGTTCTTCTTAAGTTTTCTTTTCCATAGAATTTCCGCTTAGGGCGCAAAAACTTAAAAATACAATTATGATTGAGATAAGGCGAAAAATAAAAATCATTGAAAAATAAATAATTTCTACATTCTAAAAACCTGAACAGAAACGCTATAGATTATTTTGATGTGAATACGTCTTTAAATTTGCTACCATACCAATTTGGAGGCAATCCAAAAAAACCTAATGATAATCAAATCGGGGCAAACAGTTTAGCGTTGCAGTTTCGAATCTACCCTCTACATCAAAAATTAAATTATATCACTGGATAGCTAAAGGATCAAAGAATTCATTACGATAAGCGAGAACAGTGACGCATCGCGCGCGTTGGAGGGGCAAGCGCCGCCATTTTGAGGTTATTTTGCTGCGTATATATTTTGATTCGGTATAGTTTAACTTTTGATTCGGAAAAGCTGTAATGTTCGTTTAAGTTTTAATCGTCAGCTGTCGTCAAAATCTATCGATTGTATTTAAAACATTAGTTTAAAGTAGTGACAGTGAATATAATAAGGTGTTAGAATAAAAAAATATTATCAAAAATATTTTATTTAAAAAATATAACCCGTTACATAGACGTATTCACGTACAACACACGGCCGTGTCCATGACACTGCCACACCCCTTTTTTTTATTTTTTTGAAGAGGAAACTAGAAAAAATCTTCCTAAATCAATTAATCAAAATGCTGATATGTATATATACTAAAATTAAATGCTAGTAAATATTTCATTGCATATCATACTGATAAAGACTTTAACGATGATATTATCGCAAACGAATTTTTTTCTCCTTTCATTTTTGACTAACCAAAATAATTTGTACTGTAGAATAATACGATCCGCGTACGATTTCGATCATAAACGCAAAACTCTTTCCTAAACCTATGTCATCACACTAAGTTTTCGCCGCAAACATCAAGTCAATTTCTGTAAGTGAAACGATAATCATATCGATGGTAAGCAAATAATTTCGAACCTCCACTTTTAAAATTGTATACAAATGGCGGATAGCTTATTCAACTACCAATAGCCGCTTGACTGTCTATTTGTAGTTGAATAAACAACTATTGGCGACAACGCTCGAAGCAAAAGGTATGAATATGATAAAGAGATTCGGATGGCATTTATTGAAATATTTAGTCACATTTAGCACACTAAAATATATCGATTAGACGAAGGTCCTCACTAGAGCGGTCGTCGGCGGCGATGGGCCTCGTTAGTGCGCTAATGAAACGCATTGTTCGTGCGCCTTTGTCGGTCGCGATGTGAAAGTCGCTGCAGCTCGCTCCATACACGCAAATTAGCATTCAATGAATGTGAGAAAGATATCGCCCCGAACATCATAGGCCGTGATCTTAATTTGCTGTGGCCACTTCGGTTAAGACGTTAGTTTATTGCTAACGCCCGAGTTTCTCGACACGCTGACGGCAAACTAAGTGATAGCACCTACTAATCCCGACAAGTTATTCCGTACTCGGCAAGTATGAGACTACTTTTGTAAGTATTTATCAATCCGATATCGCCAACCACAGACAGCATACGTGGTTGAATAAGAACTATCTTCTGTAGAAGTAATGACTGAGGATATGTGGATATCTGAGGATATGTGGTATTTTTGTTGCATGTCTATCTATATCACTTACTGCAAGTCGATTAATCACATTATAACTTTTCACATTATGTTACACTAATTTATTACATACATTTTTTTAAACATGTCGCGCTTCATCGTGTAATATTTATTTAAAATGCATCATTACAATTCAATTCAATTAAATTACATTTTCCTTAGAACTTCACTCCTTTAATATTTTCAACATAAAGCAACGTTATATTGCTTAATGACCAAGACGATGTCTGTTGAACGCAAGAATACATTATGTCAAATATTTATTTTATCACTTATAATAACTTAAATGTAGGTCACCTCATAAAATATGTTTAAATAATGCTGAGGTCGCGCTGAAAATCATTGACATCTGTTTGTTTTAACATTACGCTGCTCATTCTGCTCTAGAGTTGCTTTCCTTCCAATACGGGCATCTATAATTACGTTAAAATTAATCACATTTAAAATGTTTAACTTTTGCTGTTGCATTGTCTAACAACAAATAACAATAACCGCTCTTATTTTAAATATAACTATCAAAGATTCCAAAAATAAAACGACACAAAGGAATTAGAAAAAATGTCAAACAGTGAAACGTTTGTTGCTAGTTTTTAATTGTTTCGCTGATTTTCTATTAGGCGAGCTATCGTTTGCTCGGTTCGTTGTCCGGAGTTGGCGAGTATACTAGTCGAACGATCTTGACCATCCGCCAAAAATATTGCCACATAGCCAACATTCCTGGAAGTGACTGCCGTACTGTATCACCATCCCAATAAATCAACTCATGTCCGCACAACAATAAAATAAAATATATATATATATATATATATATATATATATATATATATATATATACATAAATTTTATTATATATACACCTTTTTAAGAGATCTAAAAATTAAAATTTGAACATATCATTAAAATTAAGCGAGATGGTACATAGGGCAGCACATGTGATATTGCATGTCTACATTTCAAAGGTTTACTGAAGAATATCGTTTGCGCCTACGTACGATAATTCTCCGTAGAGGGGTAAGCGGGCGGCACGTGGGCGGCTGCACGTGCAACTGCACCGCTACAATAACGGACCGGTCGTGCCCTGGCCCGCTATACGTTCTTCATTACGTCATCGGAGTGCAGCAACCTCTACACATTTAGCACACCAAAATATATCGACTTCTACTTTAAAATAACGTAAACTGATAAAGAGGATCATTATTAGTTTAGCAACAATAGCGTTATTTGCGTTCTCTGAGTCCCCTCAAAATGATCGTTACGAGACACCTTACCGATCAATACATATTCTCATACTGTACACGAAAGACATTTATCATTGAAGTAGTTTTGTGTCCACTTCCTGCAGGCGGGAGCAAAAAATCAATATTACCACTGTACTTATAGGCATCCCCTTTACCCACAAAAAGGGAAGTTAAATGGAAAAAATTAAATATGCATAGTCACCGATTGCAGCGCAGGTATATAAGTATGAGTATTATTTTCCACTACTTACGCGAGGAAAGGCTACAACTTTCAATTATCTTTGGACTACTAGAGTTTATGCTTTAATTGAAACATGTTTTACCAACAATTCGCGTTAAATAAACAATCATACAATATTTGTTTTCACTCCTAAAATTATAATAAATTTATCATCATAGTTTAATTCTTACAAAAAAAAATCATCTCGCAATAAATGTTTTTTTTAATCCACGTCTCGGATTATTTAAATGAAGTCGTGCGAAAAGAATTTGTTTCCTTATTCGCTTTCGTCCTTCGTATTTACAAATTGGATATTAAAAAAATGCAAAACAAAGTAAATTAAACAGTAATTAAATAAAAAATAAACTGAAGAAATCAAATAGTTAAGTTAGAGGTGTCATGATTCAAGTCATATTTGCATAAATACAGATACGCAAGAACAATGGGTACAATTGACAAACCTACGGCGCCACACTGACACAGTTGTCTGTCACTCAAGCCTCGCATAAATATGGCTTTTAATCGGTTGTTGTTTGTCTAGGCGTTTACCATTTGGACAATGGTGAGGGCAAAAATAGTCTAAATGCCACTACTATTCCAAGTAAATTTAACACTTTGATTCCTTCCTTCCTTCCATTCTAAGTAAATTTAACACTTTGATTCCTTCCATACTTCTTTGATTCCTTCCTTCCTTCCATTCTAAGTAAATTTAACACTTTGATTCCTTCCATACTTCTTTGATTCCTTCCATAAAAATAGTCGAAATGTCACTACTATTCCAAGTAAATTTAACACTTTGATTCCTTCCATACTTCTTTGATTCCTTCCATAAAAATAGTCGAAATGCCACTACTATTCCAAGTAAATTTAACACTTTGATTCCTTCCATACTTCTTTGATTCCTTCCATAAAAATAGTCGAAATGCCACTACTATTCCAAGTAAATTTAACACTTTGATTCCTTCCATACTTCTTTGATTCCTTCCATAAAAATAGTCGAAATGCCACTACTATTCCAAGTAAATTTAACACTTTGATTCCTTCCTTCCTTCCATTCTAAGTAAATTTAACACTTTGATTCCTTCCATACTTCTTTGATTCCTTCCATAAAAATAGTCGAAATGCCACTACTATTCTAAGTAAATTTAACACTTTGACTCCTTCCATACTTCTTCCTGTCAACGACTAATTAAAATACCATAATTAACATTGCACCTTTCAAAAAAATACTTTGCAATACATAAAAATATAATTATTACGCTGATCGGTCGTTTCTGTCGAAATCACGCAATGAATGGGAACTTGTAAAAGTGACGTGTTATCTCGCTTATCGTACGTGAATTCTGCGCAAAAAAACAAGTCGCCTGAATATATCGCCAATCAATTTAACAAACGTATTTACAACGTGCCGTTTTTAAAATCCGAAAACATCAATTGACTTATTGAGCCATATGACCTGGCGAAAACTAACAAATAATGTCAATGAATTACAAAAAAAATATTTCATGCGTGCGCCTCGTGATAGTTTATGTACTAGCGATTATATTATTCCCGGAAACAATTGTCTATATAATGCTTATCAAATCACTTTAATTCAAATACATTTTGAAGTTAACCTTCAAAATTAAATTATGTGACAGAAACGATGGTTTCAATGTAACCAGCGCAATATTTAACGTAGAACTCGTTCAGTATATGAATATAATATGTGACATTTCGATTGACAATATCAAAAACAGGCAGAATTGTTTCTATATAATTCTCCGCAGATTTATTATTATTTATAATAAAATACATTGACTATTCGCACTATATTTGTTTATTTTAAAATAACTTTAAATATAGCGTCCTTATTCGTGTAAAAAACCGCGTCAACGTTGGAATCATCACAAAGTACCAGTCATTCGTTTTTCCTGCAACTTTTTATTGCTAACATTTTGAGTAGATCTTTTAAGTATTTAACAAGAGTGCATTCAAATAATGGTGCTCTCTTTAAGTCGGTATTGCTCATAAAATTATCATTCTGTGTACTTGAACCACTTCACGTGTACACCTAAAGGCCATCCTACTAAACTATCCAAATCAAGCGAATTTGAATTAATTTTTGAAGCATTTCTAATATCAAATAGATGCATGATATGATATTTCGTTTAAAATTATCTCCCCCAATATTATAGGCCCTATTTTAAAATTTATTTTCCCAAACGACACTACGGGTACTTAAAATTTAAACCGTAAAATTTCGGCATTCAATTTTATTTTAAAGAAAGTTAGCCTCGACTTACAAGATTACTATAAAAAATACTAATTCTCGTATTCCATCTGTTTTGTCAGAATAAATGCAAAAAAAATTCACTATGTATTAATTTTTTTGGGACTTTATTTCATAAATCGTGGATGAGATGTAACGGACACAATGGCTAACAACGTGATATCAATATAACCATTGTGTACATTCCTTATGAAACAATGGCAAATACAAACGTATATCTACTTATCATTTACCATCACGACTTCAATATGATAAATAGAAGCTGACAACCTGAGAAAAAAAATTAATGATTATGTAAAACACTTCAAAGCATACAGAACATATGTCAAATTAAACACTTTTCTTTGGCATTTTTTTTCAATTCCACTTATCAAATTATACGTAATCTCGATTTTTTTCGCAGATTCCCAAATTCTATTTACCATATTAATATCGTTCCTTTCGTAACGGTAAGGCAGCCGACATCTTCCTTTATAACAAAACCATTGCGTTAAGAGAGTCCCATTGCGCAGTTGTCTGTTCGATCACAATCCACGGTCGCATGTTACGCACATAATACGTGCACATTTTTAAAATACGTAATGCTCTGTAATATTACTATAATATTGTAAACATCAATCGAAAATGTTGCAAACTAAGTACAAATTTGAAATAACGTAAACAGATATCCATCTGTTTTAATGTACTAAGAAAAAACTATTTACGTATAATGATTTAAAAGAAAATATAATTAAAGGCAAAGCATAATTCAAGTGCAAATATGCTTGTCATTTTAAAGTGACGGATGCTCAGTCAAGTTTAACCATTTCATTCGCCGACATACAATTCGCGATATATTACAAATATTGTATCCACGCGCTAGACCTAGGTCGTCTTATTGATGTTTCTCTAAAAAAAAATTAAAACACCTAATAAGGAACAACATATTTATCGATGTCGAGAAAAACACACAGCCATTGGGTGTATCGTGACTGGACGAATAACGAGAAAACGATACGGTAATAAAAGTAGCCAGTGGCGCGGTCCGACGCACTTAGATAAAGTAAGCTTCGCTTGTAAAGCTCTACCCTCGCGACCGACCGCGATAAGGGCTAAGACGGAAGACAGCTTAGTGCGAATGGTCACCCGGAAAGCCGTTCCACAGGAGATATTGTCGGGCGACCTTGACCTACATCAGACTCAGCTTCTGAGCCATAAATCACCGGGCGCGGGCGCCGAGACGCCGCCGCGCGCGCCACATCTCCGCTCCCCGCCATTCATATTTCATTACGCGCGACTGAAAACGATTTTTTACTGCAACGCTTTTATTATCGTGTGTACACAAGCGATTGATAGAATTGTGGCAAACGGATGGAGCAACGGGCTCCGGCCACTCACCGACGTGCTTCGCGACATTGCGAGATATCGCACATCAGTGTTTATAGTTGTCACCGAAAAGCGTCAAAACTTACAAATGTATTTACAACGAATCGAAATATAGAAAAAAAAAGATTTTACAAGATACATCCGCTTTGTTGCACATGAATTTACGGCCGTGCAATCCTTAATTTATTACCCGGAAAAAATTAAATAAAATTGTAACACTAATATAGAGCGTTCTTACGTTTAATTAAGTCAAGTTTTTACGCAATGGCTATAAAAATAATTCGTTTATAAAAAATTAAATGATCAAAACCGACAATTAGAACGATTTGGTATAGGCATTTTATAACTGTACGCCATTTGTTCAAGTCAGCATCTTTTCAGATGGATTCAATTGCATTTTTAAATGAAAATGCCTGGTACGATCGAAGGGTTAATACTGGAAAGGTCGATCGAAGAGCTCCAATACCTGGACCGGAAATAGATGGTATCGTTAAATAACAAGAGTTACGCAATACAACTCGGTAACATTGTATATATATATGACTTGTAGAGACTCAATAATTTGCATAAAGTGTAAACAGCCAACGATTGACGCTCCATTCATTATACTAAACAATCGAAATGTCAATAGTTGTATAATGTGGTGAAAAATAAAAACAAGTTTAAGACTGAGTGGCGGTTTAATATTTATTCAGGAATATTTCAGGGCGTAGTTGTAGGAAGCTACCGTTAAGAGTTTAATACGCTCGCGAAATGCAACACGTCAATAGCAAACGAGCAATGTGAAAAAGTATGGAACCTGTTTAATTTATTCACCCATTTTTGTCAAGATTTTGTACGAATCCCATCACTGTACACCGCAAATCGCATAACTTGCCACGCAAAACGGAACTCGTTCGCTTTCGTTTCCGCATTTAAACTGGTATACCAGTCGAAACCCGATGGACGGCCCAGTTTTGTATCTCGAATGGGGAAACCAATTTGTCTTGCGAGACAAATCTTATAGAACAGTGAATGGACATTCAAATTTATTTTGTAATTATGCATTATCTATATCTCCCAAATAGTTACAAAAATTTAAAATATTACTAATTAATAGAGCATTTGAAGATGACGCAATGGGTCAAATTATTAAAAATAATACAAAATAAATCAAAACCGTAATTATAAAAAAATTCTCGTTACATTCCCAAAATCACCAGTAGACTTTCGGAAAGACTGGTCATGGAAGATTTGAGGTTAGTGAGAAAATTAAACTACATTAATGATTTTAGACAAGTAATCATCTAAAATGTGAGTCATAATAATTAATTCCAATTCTGTAAAAATCATTCACCTAACGCTTACATTTATGTACCTCACCCAAAAAGCAAATAACTCTGAACAAATCGCTCGCTCGAACGAGTGCCACGCGGCGGAATTGCCCAAGTTCTTTTAATACAACCAAACATTGTGTCATGATAAATATATAGTCTTAATAGTTCGCCATCGCAGCACCCACTCGAAAGACGCTAGTGTCCGCATGCACATTGTCGTTAAATTGCATTATGCATTCAGTAAGTGGCCTAACTATGGCTACGTCGTAGGTACCTACTGTTACGTTACCACTAATATTAACAATTACGAATAAAGATTATTGTTTCGCGTGTGCTGATTCGCATAAAATGATATTTCGCCTTTCACTTAAAATTATCGACAACGTTGACTGAATTAGTCTCGAAAAATATTTCGTTATACCAAAAATATTTTTAAGACTATACATAATTGAAAATTGAAAAATGATTTCTGGTATTTTGATAGCATCTTGAAAACAAATCCGAATAGGTGACCTAGACCTATCGCGTATTCTTTAAATAATGTTAAATTACAAACCATTTCGGAGGCGATATAAAGATTACAAAAGAAAATAATAAAATCACAAAAATAGAAGTTTTTTTTTTCATTTTACATCGCCATTGCGCCTATAATTTGATCGATAATCTTGTACTTGACAATTTTATGTGTGTGTGTGTTTGCGTGTGTGTGTGTGTGTGTGTGTGTGCGTATGGTGTACATATACAGCACGCGTCTATTATCTGTACAGGTGATTCTATGCATAAAACCGATATATTTGAAGCGTGTTTCTGCAAAAAAATGTAAATTTATTCGTTGGAATCGCAATTTTGACAGTAATTTTTTCAAAAACCTTACTTTAATATTTTTCACGTATTTTGATTAACAGAATCACCGTTATGACTAATAGATACATTCTTGGTTACAATCTAATATAAATATATATATATATATATATATATATATATATATATATATACACACACACACACACACATATATACATGTATATTTATACGCATACGTGTGTTTGTGTATGTGTATTTAAAACGGCCATGGCCAAGGAAACATACAAATTCAATAGCGCGTAATACTTGTGTAATCGAATAAAAGTTGTGAATTAAAATAAGCATTTAAATGAATCAATAGGTGACGTAATGGTGCAGAATGTGCGTTAAAATAATAATGCGGAATGCGCAGACGAAGAGCCGGCGAGGGCACGCGACAGGAAGGATTAAATCATAGATGTATTATGCAAAGAGGCACAGCCCTCCTCGCGAGCGCGGTTCAATAGCCGAGCCAGCACGCGTCTTCATCGCGCTCCATCGCGCACATTATTTCAAGGTCGGCTATCGCTCGACTACTCACGTTGCGCATACCGAGAGCGCGATCTGCATGCTACGCGGCCCGAGTGGGAACGTAACGCGCGGCGGCTCCTCACCGGCGACCCGCCTGCGGTGTCCGACTCTTAATGAGGATCGTTTACTAACCGGTCGAAACAAAATCCAATAAACATATCCCCTAGGGCGAAGAGGATTATTGCCGTCAAGGCCATATAATCCAAAAAAAAATCGTCCACACCACTTATTTATTTGACGAAGCGACGATAAATCCGCAATCACTCGCACAACACATAAATAAATTAATTATTTCACGACATAAACGAAGGTCGAGACGCACTAGCGCGGCCGACGACGATCGCACTGCGACGAACGATAGCCGAGAGAGGATCACATCCGCGACGCACGCACGAGCACAACTCGCAGATTGAGCGGGAGGTGTGGAGGTAAGCAAAACAAAAACACTGTTGCAGGAGTGCAACGGCCCACCAGGAAATGAAGTAAAGAGCCGCGCTCGTCGGTCGCGCACCGCTCGCCTCGCTACTCGGACTGCCCGCCGCCGCCGCCGCCGGCGACACCGACGCGATGCAGAAAATTTCGGTGCGCGAAGTGGGGAGCGGTGAAAAAATCCAAGGTTAGCGCGCGCGCGGCCGAAAAAAGACGCGCGCTCCTCGCCCGCGCCCCGCCGCCGCGCCGCCCCGCGCCGCGCCGCCTGCAGCGCTCGCGCTGACGTCACGCGCGCCGACGCCGGCCTGCGCGCCCGCACTCTGCGTAAACGCACTTCGATACACTTCCGCGCCTACACGTGGACCTCTACGGCGTACCTTCCGCGGCTACGTGCGACGACACCGGACCGCGTCGCTCTACAGCTCGCGATATTAATAAAAAAAATTAACACACCACCCGAAAAGAGCGCCTAATCAACGTTCGTTTTATGTAGCATGTCCGCTGTACGGCGTTGATAACGGCATAACTAAACCTTGACATAAATACGTTATTTACGAGTTAACGCGTGAATGCAGGGCGGCACGGCGGTGACGGCGTACGCGTCATTTTATTGCCATAATCGCATCGTGTTAATCGAAAATTCGAATAAATCGTATAAATCGAAATTCGCTTCACTTAGATGAAAATTATACGTAAATTGTAAGGGACTGCGCAGTGAAACGCAGTACATCAGGGAACCATACCTTCTAAATAAAATTGTCAAAAATTGAAACTAAAAATGGATATGTAACTTTGTTTTACTTTTAAAGTAACAATTATTTTAAAAAAATGTATATATTATTTATAAATAATTCTCCCTATCAAATGACAATCACTCACTACTGAAAACATTTTCTCTACCTCTAAATAAACACGAAAACAGTATTCCACGAATAAATATTACACAAAAACAATATTATCAAACGTGAACGTAGATAAAATTCTAAGTCAAATCGCCCGGATACGCACACACTCGCACTATTTGGGTCACAACAAACTGCAGAACCACAATCGAACGAAATATTAAGATAAGATATGAACGTAACGTTTACCATAGAAAAACACAAGAGAAGCGTGGAAAGCCGGACAGCGGGCGGCGCCTCGCTCACGCAGAGGTCGCCTGCGGCCCAGTGGCTCTTCCGCCGCCTTCGACTTGACTCACCGATCGATAGGTGGTACTACGAGCACTGGGAATTTATTACATACCTACTATAGTACTAGCCGAATCGAACGAAAAATTATTTCTAAATAATATTAACGTTTTGGAAAACTTTCAAAATACCGATTGTCGCAGTAATCACTATTATTAGACAGAGGAGACAGCTATATCTCTAAAGGTTGTACTATTAGTAATTGGTTTGTGTATGTGTAAAGCATCGAACGTTTACGTATGTTTACGCGAATGACCGTACGCGATATGTAAGAAGTAATACTCGTTCGAGGCATTTAAAAGTATCTATGTTTTCGTCAGTTGTATGGAAAAATATAATAATAAAGTGATAACAGAGTGTATGTGACTTCTGTCTTTTTTTCCCAAGCTTTGTTTTATCAATATGCGTTTTTATGGGTCAAAGAACAAAACTTTACGATGCTGATGGGCGATACTCGTCAGTTTTAACCATGCTCACTTGAAAGGTTACATAACGTTAATAGGTGTATAGTATATTCCAATCGTTACATGTTGGCAGAGATATCTTTATGGGGAAACTCGTATGTATATTCGCTAAAGTTTAATTATTGAAAAAATAAACTATATAACCGAATTATATTTCAGAACCATCATTCATAAAATAAAGAAAAGTTAAACATAAACGGCAAACAATAGCCACGCCCACCGCTAACAATACTCTCACAACTAAACCAAAATATTTTTTTTATTCAGGACTAGTATTTATCTTACTTAGTTAATTTCATAAAAAGACAATATAAAAACAATTAGTTAACTGCTTTTAACTACACTAAGTAACCGTGCGGTGTACGAGAGCGATGCTAGTATCATATGAGAATATGTAAAAAATGTTGTAACAAAATCTCATGTATGTATAATGTGATACCCCATATCAATTAATAGAAATAAATATGTGTGTGTGTGTGTGTATATATATATATATATATATATATATATATATATATATATATATATATATATATATTTATATACACAATAATTTGACCTATTATAGCAAGATAATTATCGAGCCTACGCGCCATCGCTTATCCTAAATCGATAACGTTAATTTACGAAATCTGTAGCAAGTTAAGTACATTTTAGAACCGCTTTATACGCTTTAGGATAACTTAATAAAATGGTACAGCAAAAATTTAGGTACATATTCTTGTAAAGGAGACATTTTATCATAAGTTTACAGTAAATGTAATGTCTGATAGTGCCCACATATCGATAATTCGACATTCAATTTAGACTTAAATTCCAATAACATGCTTTAATCAATAAACATGGGATTATGTGTAAGTATTTTTGCCTCATTGTAGTGAAGTTAACTTACTGTTGCTGGCGGACCAATAGAGTATGAAAATTTCAATACCACATTAAAGACCATACATTTCACAGTATCGTACTATATTTGATATCCCTCATTTGCACTGACGTATCAACATATAAACCTGATCTGATCTTTAAAAAAGATACCTAACTGACATTCGCTATGACGTTCCGGTCTTAATTTCAAGTTACGTCAAAATATCTACTTCATTGACATTTTACCTCATTTCAGCTGGACTTACATATAGGTCTTTATGTTATAATAAACCTGAAATGGCACGTAAAAGAGAGAAAAAATAATTAAATCGTAGAAAAAAATCGGATACATAGCTTGTTAATAGAAAACGTGATTAGATTAGGAATAAAAGAATATAAATAACACATGCTTAGACAATCATTTCAAAGCCACTAAAAAGTTTCTAACACTAAAAAATATTTATTCATGGCTAGCTATGAACGTGACTTTATGTAGACTTGGAAAATATTAAGTCCCCAATATTACCCCTCAGTATTTCTTACGTGATACACAAAGAAATGGACATAGTCACAGACAAACAGAACATTCCAAAGACAACATTTTTATCTTCTATTACATTTATTATGAACAATTCCCCCTTCCCTATCTTCCCCCATACCATTCCTTTATAAATACTTTTAATTTCTCGACAGTTTCATTATAAGTACAGATAGATTTCTGTACGCATATTTCCCAAACGCATTACAAAATATTAACCAGTGTTAATTACCTAAACGAATAAGACGACTTCAATTTACTCGTATCTTATAAATTATATACGATGTTCACATAGGTAGTTTACAAAACAATACTTTTAATGCAAAACAAAATGAACGAGTTCGAGCATCTTGCATACGTGCTGTGTATGTAATCGTCCGCATGCGGTGCAACCTTAAAAGGTCTAATGCGATAATTACATTACAATTTGAGCTAGGCGAACATTAACGCGGTCGTTGTTGTGTCTAAACTTTTCGAACAGAAAAGTTTCTTCAAGAGTAATAACGCGCGCGGATGTGTGCGGGCGGGCGGCGTGCGCACGGGCGACACGCGCCCGCACAGACTCGGCCCGCCGCTACATGTCGGCGACGACCACCGACAAACTTCTGTAAGGGATAATAAAACCGCCATTTTGCAAATTCATTATTCGACGGTTACGATTTCCAAAGTATTTTGAGAGAAAAAATAACACGATACCTAGTTGACATAATAAAAAGCCTTACGTAACGGTAGTCTACTATTAATACATACAAGTAAACTTTTTAACGTGGAACTATTTCCGGTTTATCAATTTTCTTTAATTAAAACAACAGTTTTTATACAAAATTGGATTTAAACTATAACAACTCAATTATATATAAGTACGCACCGTTAGTATCGTAGAAAACGTGAAATCCTGAAATGATACTTCTATTACCTACTCAATTTAGATACCGATGAAGCCTTAATTTTTCCAGCATACCGTGGAAAATTAAGTGAAAAAACACCACTATATTGACATATCATCAAAAATACAAAGTCATAAAAAGACTACAGCCGAAGGCCGCCGTTCTATCTTAATCAGACGGTCCATTGCTGTAAGTCAATAAATAAGATATTCTCACAAAATAGTTCACAATATAATAATTACATACATAATTTGATTTCGGAAGACTGACTTCACGGGGAACGTTTATATAATATGTTTTAGTATAATAACGAATTATAAAAATTTCAAAGAATAAATTTATTTTTTTAAAGATTTCAATGAAAAAAGTTACTCCGCGCTTCTCTAAAATTAAAGCTCGTTTCACTTTAAAAACTTTTACAGAAGGCGAATATCTAATAAAATAACATAAACGTTATACGGACATATGTTCGCTTATTAGTGTCGACACCATTCTTAGTTCAGCAAATATTACTACACTTGTGTAACTAGTATTATCAAAATATACACACGAAAAAGGCGCCACTAAGCCACAGACGAAACTAAAATAAATGTATTTAATAAAACAATAAAAAGAAAATAAATCAACCGGCGAACCGGGAAATATCGGTGAAAAGTGAGCGGGCGGGCGGGCGCGGGCGAGCCGCGACAGGTGTAAAGAATAATAACGACACAGATAATATGTTGTAATGCAACTTACGAGTGTCCACATAAATCGGTATGCATGTGCGTAGTAAACAATGATAGTGGCGGCCGAGTGGAGCGGCTCGAGGAAGTGAGGCGCTGGAACTGTCACCGCATGCGGAACTCGCCGGGGCCGCGCGCACGGCGCCTGCGCGCGCCGCCCGCCAACAGCCGCGCCGCCCGCGCTGCACCCTCGCCTCCACGCCGCCACCCCACATTCCGCTTACACACACTAATTCCTACTTACTAATCATTTACTTACCTACCGGCCGCCCTTACCTACATCCCGCCACTTCATTTGCCATCCGAGAATGACGACAGACGAGATCACGTCGTCCTGTCAATCTATGCCGCGCTATCGATACAATACGTCTTAAATGTTTGCAGAATTCGGTATAATAGTTTCGAGCATAGAGGTCCTTAACCGTAGTTTCTAAATGCATCAGACAGAAAATAGATCTTAGCTTAACCGTAGTTTTGACATCTAAAAATTTTCTATTTTTCATTTTGCAATAATTAATATGAAAAAAAATAAGTCTCTATATTTTTATACAGTATTACTATGCAGTGATAATTTACAGCCGCTTAATTATAAATATAACGATTTTAACGTTCTATTAGAACTCTATCATCTACACGTATATTCGAATTCATTTAAATTTTATGGTTCCCTACATCAAAAAGAAAAAACAACATCCTTACGAGATCATTCTGTGTGTCCGTACGTCTATCTGTCTGTCACAACTATTTTTCTCAGAAACAGTTCTGATGTAGAAACTTGAAATTTGCCATTTCAATAAAGATAAAATTGGAATATTAACTCGTATATATCTCACACTCTAAATTATTTATATGAAAATTTTGGACACAGCAAACTGAAAACTTAAATTTGTTTTCCGTTCAAAGTGTCGTGATGAACATTAAAAAAGTTTAATTATACATTTAAGTACCGCATCGCTATAGATATGCTGAAAAATACGCGAAAAAATATTCCCGCTCCGGAAATATACCAGTCCCTAGAAACTTATTGGAAAACTATACCGATCATCTTAGGTCACACAATTTCAGAGAAATTCACGATGTTTTTATGCCTGTAGTGAAAACTAATATAAATATCTTAATATAAATAATATCTAACCTTTAATGTTTAAAATTCCCCATTATACAAATGTACCATTATACACCATTATACAATGGTATATCAAAATACCATTCCTAGTGAGACTTCTACTCGTACTTAACACACTTTTCTGGCACATTTTATTTTTTAAATACCTCCTAAAAAATGTTTAAGAACCCATATACATCAAATCAAACTAAATTAAAACTGAATTTGTTCTTAACGTCACTTAGCAACGGAAAAGATAAATTAAAATTAGTTCGTATTTTAGTTCAATTGTTGAGCGAAAATTTCCTAACTTACACGGTTTACAGGTATAATTGAGAAGCTCTATCGGCTGAGATTCTACCATTGGTTCGCTCAAACAAGACGCCCTACCGTACGCCACCTATATCGTGCATTCTATCGATTCATACAAATTCTATTTTTACATGCGCATGCAATTAAAATTTGATATTGGTTTTACTAATGAAATTAAATATAATTAATTTTCACATTGGTTAACATTATAAGATTTATAGTTCAAACAAAACCTTTACATTCGAATGCTATAAAATAGTTGGAAGAAAGAACGACGAGTCCTACATTTACTAACAACTTGACCAACCTCGCTTACATGCCAATGATGCTGGCATACAAATGAGGGTAAGAAAACATTTTTCAGTAATGCTTGGTGGTGTCGATATCGCACATCAATATCAACCGAGAGATGTGACTTGAACAACGGAATAAACTAGTTTAAGGGAGTAGAAGCTGAGAGAATAAAAAAAAACAATAAAGAATTATAAGGATACTAGGGTGATGTTGTAACTGGTGAAATGTGTAACTATGACGGATCACCAATACTACAAACAATAATAATTCTATTAGTTAATGATCACTTGTAGGAAAGGCTGAACCTGTGCTCTTATACAGATGTCCCGGTGATAAGGCAGATGTCCCGGTGGGGTGCGGGTTATTACACATACGAAACTATAAATTTTATTATCCTAGGCGTAATAGTTTTTGAGAGACACGTTTTTAATTTTTTTTTTTAATTTTATTACTGCGCATACAAAAACATTTCAATTACAAAATATGAAATGTGATTTAAAAAAAAAGTATGGCAACCTATGGAACTTTATTTCAAAACTATCTACAATTAACACAGATTCCAAAAAGGTAGGCAGAAATGCTTACGATTAAAACAACCGCTTATCACAATTATTTCGCTATGTCTTTCCCACTCGTATGGTATTTTTATTATTCTCGGCTATCAAGCGACCCCTCTACTCCTTCCCTCAACAACTTCGTTACTTTAGTGACTTGCTTATCGCTCAAAGCTACAACGTGTTTTGTCCCTACCACTGTTTTTATTTGTTGACCTACGCTTGAATTGGACCTTGTTTGTACTTGTGATTTGGATGTTGTTTGACCGACTGAATTGCAAGATGTCTCAGACCTACACTGCTCATGAATATGCAGAAATGTATTTCATTTACGGGCTATGCGATGGGATTGCCCGGCAAGCCGCACGTATGTATCGCGAGCGCTATACTGATCATAGAATCTTTATTCGTGTAAATAACGCTTATTTATAGGGTTGAATTTCTGGAAATTTAGTTCCTGAAGGAAGACCTAGATATGCCTCAAGTGCGGGCCGAAGTGGAAGAAGCTCCTTTTACTAGTGTTCGGCGGATTCCTCGACATACTGGTGTCGTATGAAGTACAGTACACCGCATTTTAAGAAGAAATCATTTGTACCCGTACCATGTACAACGAGTGCAAGCACTGCTACCTGCTTGACAACAAATATATTTCTGTCGGGAGATGCTGCCTCGATACAGGCAAGATCTGTTTTTTTTTTAATTCAGTATTATGGAGCTATGAATCATGTTTTAAAAGAATGGGAGTATTTAATATGCACAATTTACACTGGGCTGTCGAGAATCCCCGCATAGTAAGACAAGATAGATTTCAACATCAATTTGAAGTCAATTTGTTGGCTAGAATCCTGGACGGCAAAATTATTGGACCATTTGAACTCCCACCGAGGCTTAATGGTGTTCGTTATCTATGGCTTTTAAGAGACGAACTTGGAAATCTGTTGAACGAAATACCACAAGATGTACATGACAGGATGTGGCTACAACACGATAGTGCACCGGTCCACTTTTCGCGACAAGTAACTGAATACTTAAATGCAACTTAATGCAAACCAAATCGATGGATAGGACGTGGCGCTACAATTGTACGTTCGTCAGACCTCAATCCATTGGACTATTTTCCATGGGAATATTTGAAGGAGGCGGTCTATGAGACTTCTAACGATGATGGACAACAATTAAAACAAAAATTACACCATGTGTCTGAAGTGGTAAAAAACAATGAAAGATCCTTACGAAGTTCCTTAGAAGAATAAGAGCTAGAGGAAGTCATTTTGAGCATTCGTTGTAATAAAAAAAACATAATAAATGCGGTATGATCATAAACACTACACTTTTATTTTACCATGACCGAAAAAATGGTCAATAATAAAATACATATTATGAAATTACTTATTACTAGAAAATTATATCTTTTTGGAATCTATATGAATTGTAGATGTTTTTTAAATAAAGTTCCACAAGGTTGCTATACATTTTTTTACACTAGCAATGCTCAAAAATAATTTTTAATTTTTTGTAATTAAAAAAATGCACATATTTCAGCGTTTAATTTTTATGTTGCCAATAATAACATATGAAAAACATTTTAATTAGGAAGACGAATGTTCTCTTAAAATCTTGGATAATAAAAAAGCAGAAATAGTAAGAATACCTAATTAAAAAAAATTAAATAATACAAAAATTTGAAAAAAGATTTTAAAAATCATATCTCTAAAACTAGTAGGCCCAAGATAATAAAATTTATTGTTTCGTTTATTTAATAACCTCCTCTATCACCAACATTTCGTTGGTCCACTCTTTACAGGACACCTATATAAAGGAAAATGCAACAAAAATTATTGTAAGAATCAGAGTTTTTTTCACTGAGCATAGGAAGAAAATCGTATGAAACTATTTCAATTAACGGAGTGAATTATTCACAATTAAGTGAAACTACGTGATGTAGTATTATTTCTACTATCTTTAAGTTCTTTGCCACGACCTAGGTTTCGTTGTATTACAACATCTTCAGGTGGACTGTTAGCAAAGATAGTCTTTGCTAATAGCCCACTAAAATAATAACGTGTCTCTAAAATAACAACGTGCTCCTCCAGATGTTTTCTTTAATTTTTTTTTTCATATTCCACACATTAAGCTCTAACAGAACCAAAAAGTATAGAAAGAGGCATATCGTTTCAAATCTGGCAATACAAGTTTGGAGAATATGTTTGGAAGAGGATACTATCGTACTTTGACGATCGGGCACTTTTGGCGGACGTGAAAGAGGACTAAATCTTGACAACCTGAATGTTGAATATTTCAACGTCGACCATTCCCCAATTATTTGTCGTAAAACACCACTACTATCCGGGACCGCATAAATTCTCCAACAGAATAAAGCCAAGCGAGTTCTAATTTTCATCCACCTACTGCAGAAAAATTATCAAACCCCATCTGAAACATTTTTCAGGTTAAACACCGAAGGCGTATCATTGAAAGAAAGCAATGCTGTTGATAACTGTTCTAACAGCCACTGCTAATAGTGAAATAACAATAATCAATGTAAGAAATGGTGAATTTCAGAAAAAAAATAGCAAAAAGGCAGTTCAGAATTCACAACGACGTTTATCCGGCCAAGGTCGATCTCCTTCTATAAATATCAAAAGGCTACGTAAAGAAAACTAAATCGTCTTCCATCATAACGTGCGTTCCCACGTCGGGTGTCGCGTAGTCTGGATTGGATCTGAACGAATGAGATCTATTATCTCATCCGTCCTACTCTCTCACAGAGCCTCTCAGACTATCTCATTAACCGCTCGCTGAAATGCTGGCAGGTGGGCAAAGTCTACAAGGATTTGGGTCAGACTGTGACTAATATCGAAGCGCATAGCCTCGCAGGACCGACATTCCTTCGCCCACGAAAATAATCATCTGCCAAACAAATACGAAATAGTTATTAGATTAGACTATTAAAACGTTCCAAGGTTTTCTTTTAAACATGCCTTGAATGTACATTAATACAATTTAAGAAACGTCAGGTAACTATTGACAACGTCAGGTAATTATTGATTTCTTCAGAGAGTTTTCATTGCGTCGTCCTGACACAGAGTGCCGGTAGGACTCCGACATTCATTGACAAATTATGTAGTTAAAATATTTTCTTTTTTCCGTAATCTTTTAATTTAATATGTTACACGCTATATACTTTCCAAATTATTATACTCCCTATCGGTTCCGGTTTTGCACGTGCAAAAATGAAACCGACTTCATTTTGTTTTAGTCACTTTTTTAAATATGAATTTATTTAGGTTTGATTTATTAACAGTATTCTGAACTTTTTTGTTTATGTATCTAATCTGTGCTTTAAGTTTCGTACGTTAAAACGAACCGCTCGTATCAATATTTTAATACAAAAACGCTTAAAATAAACTCTAGTAATTAGCCATATACATCCTGGAAGTTTTTTACGAATATTTTGTTCTGTACAATACTTTGAAACATTTTTTTGATATAGCTATAACGGTTTAGTTTCTTTACCCGAAAATTGGACTACGGTTTAATTTTGAATCAGAAAAAGAACAAAATAGACAATCTGTAATAGGATTTTTATTATATTCATGTTTTCTACTATATTTTAAGTAAGCTACAACGAATTAAAAGTTTTACTTCTAAAAGCATCGAGCACACTTCAATTCTCTTTACTTAAATCGTAATTGCTTATTACTCATTCGTTCTAAAATACACTATGTACTCTATTCATTCTAAAATACACTTTGTACAAATACACTATGTACTCTATTCGTTCTAAAATACACTTTGTACAAATACACTATGTACTCTATTCGTTCTAAATACACTATGTACTCTATTCGTTCTAAAATACACTTTGTACAAGTACACTATGTACTCTATTCGTTCTAAATACACTATGTACTCTATTCGTTCTAAAATACACTTTGTACAAATACACTATGTACTCTATTCGTTCTAAATACACTATGTACGCTATAATATGGTGAAAGTTTTATGTCAATCTGATATGCTAATTTTTTACCTAACCCTAAAAAACAAACAAATATAGGTTTTACTCTTTAGGAAATTAGTATGATTTTTGATGCCGAAAAATATAGTAGTCAGCTAGCAAAATGTGCATGAAAAAAAATCATGATTTAGGTACATTTTTTAAATATTTTTTAAATAACCGGATTACATTCACAAATTATTCAACAAGGAGGTTTTGTATCAAATGCGGTGTAAAAAAAACTATGGTACACACCATATATAGTTTTGAGATGTCATATAATCTATACACAATAAATTTGTAACAGAGTGAATTCTATGCATGGAAAACATTTTGAAAAAAGTTATTGAATTAGTGTAAAGAATGAAAACAGAAGCCAGCAAACCTGTTTTAGAATGTTTGTCTGTATGTTAATTTGTTCGTCAATCATGCGAAATTTACTGAACGGATTTTGATAAAATTTGCTGGGGTAATAGTTTATACTCAATAGCATATACATTGAGAAAGAGAAGAAAAATTCTAATAATTTTTCTTATTCCGAATTTCATTCGAACAAAATCGTAGACACCGCTAGTTGTGGTTATTTTTTTATGTTTTTAAACGCTTTCAATTTTAGGGGATTGTAACAGATTGCCGGAAAACATTACGTTTTTATTTTTATCGATTTCGATATCAGTAAGTAAAAAATACTCCTCTTTAAGGTCAGACAAATCTTCATTACATTGAGAAATCTCTTAAACCACAAAGCTATTCATACTATAAGTATTATATGTGTTAAAACTAAACTAAAGTAGGTTAAAAACTACAGGTAACTTGACACACGAAAGTAATTATATGTAAGGAGAATTACTTTCTTTAATTATGAGATTTTATCATGCAGTGTGAGATTTTATCATGCAGTGTAGCACATCCGACTATGTGATGCAAAACTGAGCGTATGTAGGATCATCTCAGTTCAGTTTTTCATATTATCCCTTGTACGCATGCCCCATCTCAGCCCCCCCCCCCCATGGTGACACCCACGTGTTGTTAGCTTTGTCTTGTTTTTTTTTAATTTTTATTAATTTTGTTCTTAATTTTGGAAACGCTTATGGAAACGAATTTCTAGTAGAGCTAAGGACTCACTTTGCGGCAGATATTTTCGAAGAGTCAGTAACACAGCAAACTATTTTTTAAAACTATGAACACCTTCTTCGATCAGACTACGTACAATTGACTGACCTGCTGACTTGATGTGAGTATACCATACTAATCGTGTATGGTGCCTAAGTGTATAGACGTTACGGATAAAGTTAGGAGAATGGATAAATTTAGATTTACCCAGATAGACTTTATATTACTCAGTATCGCTGGGTAAAGTTCGAAATATGATAGAAATAAGTAGCCATTCGGATAAACCTAGATTTACCCAAACGCTGGCTAGGTAATGTTAAGTGGATATGATAATAATACAAATCTTAAAAGTATAGGAATCTTTTATTTATGAATAAACTTAAATTATTACCATATAACAGTTAAAACAACTGAATGCAAACAATTAATATTAGAAAATCAGAAGAAGCGAGTATTATTTATTAAATTATATTAGAAAATCAGATGACATTATAAAATAAATTACGATTGTATCTAACGACTACACGGTTCTGAGTAAAAAAAACAAAAGTAAAAAAAGATGTTATAACAAGTTTAAATTCTAATGCATTATAAAATGTAAAAGATACATCAGACGACAGTAATACTGTCACAATCTTTGAGTTATAATTAGATGCAATTTACTTGAAGACTAGAAACTCCCATGGCGTTTAGAATTGCAAGATTTCCCTGCAGCCTTGCATTCACATCTTTTTGTTCCACGTTTTGTTCTACAATTATACCTCTTATAGTCATGGCCTCATGAAAACGAATGTTCATTATCAGTAATGTCTGCAACAGTGATCAGAATATTACGGTTGTCCCCTCTTCCTCTATTAACATCTGAGACGTTAAAACTGTTCTCTGATTCATCTGAGACGTTAAGACGTTAAACTGTATCTCCCACAAAGTATCATAAGTATTTTAAATTCGATACGAATTTAATTTTTCAGCTTGACTTTCCAAATTTAGCAGAGCTTCTTTTCTGGTTGAATCGACGTCTTATATATCGATATAAAAATTTCACACGATGAATATAATACTTTGGCTTGAGTGCCTTGTTTCTCTCGAGCAAATATTATGGTGTTACTCGCACTATTAGTATTTCTAAAAAACAACAGGGTAAGTATACAAGTTTCAAAATTCCAGTGATATTTTTTAGCTGTACTATACTCATACATAACGCTCAATGGCACATATTATTAATTATTTATGAACAATTTTGCCATGATTTAGTTGAAAGTTGAGAAGGAATGTTATGCTCTATATTTTAGTTTACTAAAGGACTTTACTTTTACTTTAAAGACTGTTTTCAATTAATTCATTGAAAAGGAATAATGTTATGGTTCTATATTTTAGTTTACTAAAAGACTACTTTTAAAGACTGATTTCTATTAATTCATTGAGAAGGAATAATGTTATGGTACTATATTTTAGTTTACTAAAAGACTACTTTTACTTTAAAGACTGTTTTCTATTAATTCATTGAGAAGGAATAATATTATGTTCTATATTTTAGTTTACTAAAAGACTTTACTTTTACTTTAAAGACATCATAAGATTTAGACCTAATAAAGACATTCTTAAAAAAAAAATTATTTCCAAATATATACGTAACAACCCTGTCCACTTTATTATTTCACTGCAAAGGCCGACCTCCCCTGACATGCATTTTCCCTGACTGCTCTTGAAATTTATTTACATTTCACTCGCCCTTTCTCTACAAGATTTACTTGGACAACAATGTATAGAGAACCTGTGCTCTGATAATTGAGAACTACTCATATATTAATTTATATGTGAGTGTGGGCGTTTGAGGGTGTTTATATATATATATATATATATATATATATATATATATATATATATATATATATATATACACACATACATATATACACACACAATCTAGGCTACGACCACTGCTCACTCGTTTTTTGTGACGCTAATCAGCGATATGATTCACACGAACACCGCGCAACATTTACAATCTTAATGTTATCTATAGATACGGGTGTAATCGTGAATCACATAGTAATGCACTAGCGCCACGACTGTGAGCGAAGGCTCGTCTACGGAACGAACAGCGTACTCGCTATCGTCGGCACGAAACGGCTAAAAACATAATTCTTTCAGCTCGTCATGTAGAACTCGTTTAAGTAAATAGCACAATACAATACTCAGTGCACAATACTCAATCAAATAGCACAATACGGTACATATCATAGTGGCAGAATAATTCTGAAGCAATCGCCCCATTGCCTTTTAATACCCTGTCCATGTTTAAATTTTGTTAAGAGGTCATTGTGATAGTTTTAGTTACAAAACTTTGATCCTTTTGTTAATCACTTTCCCGTCACCTTCGAAACGTATTTTATTTAAAGGTATTTCAACTACTCATTTCTCAGAGCCACATATCCATTCTAAACTACATACTTTTATCTATTACGCCTCTGTATTTTATGTCCCATCATATCTTACACCTTTTGCCCACTCCTTACAACAACGCTTCCCAAACTCGCCACTTCATTCGACTCTTCCTTAGAAAAAATTGGTTGAAGCTCCAGAAACTCGAAGAAAAAGTTAATTGACGTTAAAGTTAATTTAGTTTGTTAAATAAAATCCTTGCAGGGAACGTTAAGGAGCGTTCGTTTCCCACCAGCCGTAATCTTAGTGACGCGCTCTATTGCTCAATAGATTAAATTATAATTTGGGCAGAGTGCGTCGCATCGTGGTTCGAGTTGCGGCCGGCGTGTGCGCCGCCGGCATATGTAGGGCAAGAGTGGAGCCCATCGTCCAGATGCAGAGCAAACGAGACGCTCTCGACCGAAATAGTCGACCTCCTGCCGCACGTATCTAGGGCAATAGATGCGATTTATGTATTGACTCTATTATAAGCACAAGGCGCGACCGACGCGACGCCGACGCGCATAGTGCGCGCCGCACCGTTTCATCGATGCTCATGTCGACGTCACTCTCTACCGTCATTTCCCGGCTAACTATGTATAAATAACATTTAAAAACAAGGCGAAAAATGTAAAATACTAATTTAAGCAATACCCGTGCAAGTTTTGTATGTCTTACCTTGCAGAATTAAAGTTATCACGCTTTTCCCATTAATTCACTATTATGACTAACTAAACCTCTGATTCTGAGATATATAATTTCCCTTCTTCACTGACATACATCTTTCCACATAAGCTTGTTTATTCTAAGAACTTTTTAACTTTAGGCACCAAAATGGTATACTCGTCTATATTAATTTCCAAAAATTATATCCATTTGTCAGTTATCACCAATAATCAAAGCCTTCTCTATTCCTAAAGATGAAAATAAATCATTATACGTAATTGATGTTTCTAACCTGGCTTCCTTTTTTAGCTGCATCTTTTCACCACAACTGCTTGTGTCTCTCGCAAATGAATTGAAGTAAAACGTGAATTAACGATAAAATAATTAAATATATGGTAGCCTATCACTTGAAAAAGTGCTATTTCCTACTTACTTTTAAAGATTACTTAAAAATTAACCATCTGCCAAAAAAAATGTTGGTAGATTTTTCCGTGCATCTAGCTTGTAGGAGCACTAGTCATATCACTGATACTTAAAGGGTTAAATAAGAAATAAATGAGTTTATATTCACTTGCAACAATTCCTGGATCTGATCCAACTTCATAGTTTACTGCGTATTCTTTTATGAAATGCAAGTCACATGTAAACATATTTATCTGTATCAACCGCACACGGTCCAAGTGTTACACGTGGTTGAAACAATTTATGCATTTTTTTGTTTTTAAACTCTTACTGTCGTCGTATGCCAATATATTTTCATTTATGATATTCCGTGTCTCGCAGCGTTGGATTCCTTGTAAAATCACTCTTTGTTTGTATGTCCGTCTGGCCGGCCTGCAGTAATTTGGCACAACACTAACTGCCCGTAAAATCAAGTAAAACAAAAAATGTTTTTGTATTAAAAGATATGGGGATAAAGTTGAAAGTAACCGTGACTGAATACCAGAGCAAGTATGTATGCTTTTACTCTGTTTTTATTTTGTTGGATTTGAGGAAAATACTGAAAAATGTAAAAAGGTACGTCGTCTCACTCCTTAATTTTCAAGTATTTAGTTAAAAATCTAAGCAACAATCACAATTTTTTTTCATTTTTCCGGTTTAAAGTAAAAAATAAACCAAGAAATACATTTATTTATGAAAAATTATAATTCACCGTTAACTAGATTTTTTAAACTAGTTAACTAGATTTTTGATAAATAGATACAAAACCATTGGTAAACAGTTCAACTAATTGGTTTGTTACTCATAACATTTTATTTCTTTAACAATATTTCATAAATCTTACAGGTCTTTCCCCACTATGAAAATCAAAAATAATTGTAACAACAAATATGACGTTTCAATTATTGGAAATAAATTGAAATACCTATCGGATGGTATAGCAGCAACCTAGCGAGGTAAGGTTGCGACAGATTAATCTGGTGGAATTTGTGAAAAATGGGAAATGATTAAGAGAAACCGATACAAATACTTCACAGTCCTTGTATACAGTTTCCTTGTATATATACACTTGACTTTGAATGACGTCAGTTTAACAAAAGTATAAATAATTACACATTGCAGACGTTACTTAGTAGTGTTGGTAACCGACACCCATACAGCTGACGGTATACCCATACAGCTGACGGTGAATCCCACAAGTCGAGTAAATACATTAGACCAATTTATTTCCTATTATAATTTTTTAAGAGCTTTATTTTAATCACTAGCTTTATAATTTTCCCTACTTTCAATCTATCGTAGTGTCGTACATTGAATTTAACTTTCATTTATTTTGCAACTGTACCGGATTTATGACCTTGTAAAAACCTTGATAAAATTTTAATGCTACTATAATATTAAATGAAACTATTTATCGACGAAAAGTTTGATTGGCGTAACTCGTAAATTCTCTTCCGTAATACTTTTCAGATCGATCTAATCGATTGGTTCATCGTCTTTAGTGGAGTCTTTAAACTCGGCTTGATGAAACTGAAGAGCGTGACAGACGAAACGTCTTGCTCGTTCATATCGTGTTTCGACGATGGACGTTTATTATACTACTGAGTTATTGACGAATTTATCGTCATGCCTTTTTCAATATTTATATAAAATTGGCATAGTATAAAAATGAACTTGCAATACTGGAGAAAATAAAACAGTAAGATCCTACCAACATAGCATGCAAAATATACACATAATTTTAAATATATATATCGAATTTATGGACAAAAAAAATCAATTTCCATTCCATATCCAAACATTTTTTATTTTCCTTTCAAAACTTCACCGGAATATTAATATCCCGTTTTCCCAAAACCACTTTTTGTATCCAACTATTTTTATCCAATTATTAATAGAATGATTTGGTGAAAAAAAAGATAAACCAGAGCCTGGGACAATTTCCGTATTTTTATACATTGCGATAAGGAATCCCAAAAATTCAAAAAAAGGTTTACACAGGAGTTACAAGACGAATTTAATTAAGGTGGATGAGAATACATGGATTAAAATTTATCGTAAATATAACAAATCCTAAAAAAAATTTAATACCAATGAATGAAAATGACGCTACGTCCGTTTTTCCTGTACAATAACAGCCAGAATAATTTGACATAAGGAAATCAATCGAACGAGTAATGTCCTCACGCTATTGCATACATTGATAAGAATTATGCGAATAAAATAACAAAACATGAATGGATAATAAAAATAGTACATAAGCCTCGTGTATGCAAGATATGTTTACATTAAAAGCGACTGAAGAAACAAGATTATCTCAAGTGTAAACGGAAAACAATATTTTAGCGAGCAAAAAAATTTAATTAGTTTCAATTTTTTTGTTCGTTTTGAAATTTCATTTTTGTATTGAAAGAACTTTATGGATGGTAAGTAAAGTAATCAATGAAATGAATTCATTTTCTTGACATGAATTAGAACGAATGGTGAAAACGTAAATATTGATACGTGTAAAGTTATTCAATTGCTTTACGCGCATGCAAAATGTATAATGGACTAACATAACATCGACGTTCCTGAATATATTTGGCGTTAGTTTTGTAGAAATTCATTAATTCACAATTAAATGAAACTACGTGATATAGTATTATTTCTACTTTATTTAAGTTCTTTACCACGACCTAGGTTTCGTTGTATTACAACATCTTCAGGTGGGCTGTTAGCAAAGATTCATTTAGCAAATATACCTACGCTATTGTATAAAGCAGAAAGACATAATTTAGCATTTTTTAACGTTATATTAACAAAGGTAAATATCTTTATAAAGATCTTTGCTAATTGCCAACCTGAAGATGTTGTAACACAACGAAACCTAGGTCGTGATAAAGAACTTAAAGAAAGTAGAAATAATACTACATCACGTAGTTTCATTTAATTGTGAATCGACGTTCGTATTGGGATTTAACTACTGCGCAGATACTTTCAACCTGCAATAAAAAATTAAGCTTAAATAATATATAATTGGGAATTAATTATTGTCAGGGCAATAAAGCAAACTTTTTCGTATTACTCTCTGTTTCAAATTCGTTTCCTCTGTCATCATTTTACGTAGCAATTACAATAGAAACACCTGCCCATTTAAATCCATCTATCTACAGGACCGCCACGAGTAGAATAAAGGTAATAATCTGAATTACTCTTTTACTTACTCGCTGACAAATCATTATACTAGTGCACTTTACAAAGTAGAGTTGTCACTTTTCATACGTTTTAACATATATCAATTTACGTATGAACGTTGACAATGCAAAATAATTCGTTTTACAGTGTCACAATAGCGTACCGAATCATTGAAAATATTTAAATATTCATATAAAATCCGCTACGCATTTTAGGCATAGAAACAAGAGTATATACAACGCAATGGAACGGTGTGGCACTGAATTATAAAAAGGTCTATTGTTAAAAGCTTGTTGCCTTAGAGCGCGCATACATTTGGGGTTACTGGGCCATTCTTTATGGAATATCTTATTCTCGTTTTAAGAACTGTCTTGCCAACATTTCCATCTAGCCTCGAGGCCTTGGCTATACACACCGTGCATATGTTAACCGCTTGCAATAATGGACGACGAATTTTAAATACATCTCTACTTCCGGTTCGATTTGACGACGCTAAACAGAGGCACGCTACATATTTTTACGCCGATTATAATTTAATTCATTTTCAGCAATAACAAAATACACGTACATATATGCATACACGTACGTAAAGGAACCAACAAAATGCGCAGTTAACTAGGTGCGTCGGAGACGGCATCGGTTGCGATCCGAATAATGCACGTCGAGTCGATGAACGGACGGCCATACCCGTGCTGACCTAGCTGTAGGTTCGTACTTGTATATTTTATTTAAACTTGACCCGATTTAACACGGCCGCGATCATATAACAAACATAGGATGGAATGCAAGCGGCGCGGACGGGCAGCACATTTGTGACTTAAAAACGAAAATAAACAATTATGATTAGTATTCGAAAAGATTCGACGGATGACAATATCGGTGATACTAAATGCATCAATGATCGGTTAATTTGCCTCGCATATATAAAACTATATCTAGAAAACCCGCCTTTTACTAACTGAGAAGAAACCGCTTGTTTCTGCATTTGCACTTGTGGCGGATACGCGGAAAATAACAATTGGGAGTTACAAGGAGACATCGAAGTCTGTTGTACATAACAATGACGAAAATATGAAGCTTATGACCGGAAGACAGATCAAACATGCTGCGTCGCGACTAGCGATCCATGGTTCGTTTACTCTATTGCTAGGAGCCACACTGGTAATAACTTCGTAAATTTATCGAGAGAATTATCAGTCACAAAGGTATACTTTATGCCTAAAAATACTACGAACAGGTCAACAATAGATAAAAAACAACCTCATAGAATTTACTATTTTATAAGAGTAAAAAGTGAATATTCTTCTTTGGGGGTGTTTGTGTAATAGAACATACTAAGCATAGGTGTAATTGGCGTTCGTGGTCATAGGCATTACATCCTTTGTATCTATTGATATTATTAATTGAAAAAGAAAAATATGACCGTGATTTAAACCAACAGAGAATGAATTAATACTTTTCCATGCATAACATTTTCAGATAATAAATATGTTTTTACCTGAAAACTAACCACGCTTTCAAGTCAACATTTAATTGATTCCCTGGTCAAGTACCGTTTAGAACAGAAAATTACATTTAAAAGAAAAATAATGAACTTCCATTTTGCGCAATTTAACCGTTGTATATAATGTATTATATCAGCGATACTTTTCTATTAGGATCAATATATATTTATATTATAATAGATAGAGTCAATATACTTATTAGGAATCGTGCTCACATTAGTGCGCCACTCGAGTGCACTAGTCTTTGACACTGTAATCCAATTGATTGCCAAAAAATAGACGTTATTAAATGCTCTAAAGTCGTTTAAAATCCTAATACAGTTGTGGTGTGTTTTTAATGGCTCAAGAAACCAATTATATGTCTACTTTTATATGTGACCACTGTGACGAACTCAATATGAGACTTCAATGCCTATAAGTGTGATAAAGTCCTTTAGTTTCCAAAAGAACGTTCCTCCAGGCTGTTCAAAATGAGTATAAATCGAATTCCCGCATTACTAACAATTTGATGATAGGCACAGTAACAATATTAATAAAATTTTAATTTAAGGGTCGTTACCCTTGTTACTATCGAAGACAATATGTCCCAGACGTAAGTGCTTGCTATGAAATGACGCCGTTTATTATTTAAGCGACATATTTAAACATTATTTATTTCAAAAAAATTGCGATCAACTTTAGGCTACTTGTAGTGACGAGATAACAGATGGATATTTCCACCCGCCCACCTTAGTAATATCGACAACAACGATACTACGCCATATACGCGCACCGTTTTCCCTTACATTTATCAATTTTGGGTGCGCATAGATTTTCCAAGCCTCCCTTGACTGCTTAACACGCAAAAGAATACCAGCATTTCCGCAGAAATTTATTTTGCGTCATCCATCTTGCACCTACACACATATACACAATGCAAAGCATATGTAGCAGCCTATTTATTTTTGCCTTGGCATTCGCATCGTGTTAACACTGCAAGTGCAACTCTTTCATCTTCAAATATTTAATAATATAACTTTTACTATTGCAGTATATGTATATATATATATATATATATATATATATATATATATATATATATATATATATATATATATATATATATATATATATATATACATATATCGATGTTTACCTGACAGTGTTACAATATGAGCAAATTTAAATATTCTGAATTTTGAATCGGCATCTAATGATTAAGTAGAATTAGAGTCGACTAGTGCTACTAATCCTTGGAGGTACTAGCGCAAATGTACTTGGGCAAACAAAGAACTATGCTATGTTACTATTTCCAACGAAATACTCCATCTTCCGCACAAATTTGCATACCTATAAATTACCAATTTTGAAATGCATACCGTGTAACGTATTTACTGCGATAGAAAGCCTGCTTTGTAGAGCAGCGTCATACATTTGGTTAGGACACCATTATGGTGGATGACCGTAATTTAGAAGGATTTTGTTTTATATCGTGGATACAATTTATATTCTTCCAATAGGGTGATCCTGATTGAGGGGCACTTTAGAACAACTTAGCCTAAGCCCACTAGGGATCACTCGCGTCTTTACCTAACGTCTATCGCATTCAAATCGTTCAATGCAGCGCGTTTTAATTTCATAAGCTTTATGAAAATTATTATTTATTTTACTGCCATATATATATATATATATATATATATATATATATATATATATATATATATATATATACATATTTTTTATTTCTTTTTTTTTTAATAAGAATTTCTAGTAAAAAAGAAAAACATATTAAGTAAAATAAAGTAAGGATATATCCAGCAATGCAAGCATTTAACAACTGCATACGTTAAGGTTTATTTAAAAGTATATGCAAATCTGCAAACAATAGAAAAAAAATTATAGGCAACATCGGATAGGCGGAAATGCCACAGGCTGCGAAAAAGTGAATCGCATTCGAAAATAGTAGAGGTGGAGGGCGGGGGCGAGGGGCGCGGGTCGACGGGCGCAGCGCGACGCGGAAAAAACACCGACTGCATGCAGTGACTGCCAAAAAATCGCATCGTGATAACAAAAAAAAAACTATGGCGCGTGTAACGCCAGGGACGAATTGGTCGAATAAAGAATTATGCATGCAGCAACGGGAGAGTGCAAAGTTCTCGGGCCCGCCTCTCATTGCGCCGATTCTAAGCTGCAGTTATATATATAACAACACAGGACCAGAATCGTAAGCAATTCTTTAATTTCAGTATCGCAATTAATTGCCTATTGAAGCCGATCGCGCTACGGCACCGTTTTGCCCGTAGGCCACAGATACTTTCAAAATATTTGATGAACAAACAATTATTATTTTCTGTCGCTAAATAAATATTGAACGTCGATACGTAAATGGCTCAACATCTGTTCCGTATTTGGATAATATAAATTATCTACAGAAATTAATATCTGTATGCACCACTATTACTCCGTAACGGCAATTTTAAACGGTCCACAATATTTTACGTGTTAAGTTTTGCTCATTGCCAAGTATCTATGTCGTTCATAAAACAAATCGGAATATACGACGATCGTTAACGTAAAAAAAACGGCAGGTCAAGTGTTCACGGGCAGAAATTGTAAAATAAATAAAAACATTTCAATATCGGCGAAGCCTGGCCTGCAAGCGAGCGGCGTAAGACAATAATAAAGAGGTGACGTAGGCACGTACATATGTAGTCGGATATGTCGCACTCACACAGATAATTGTGCGCAAGTACAGTGTGTAAACAGGCCCGCTAGAGCGAAAAGAGAATACGAGCAGGCCGGAGGCGAGAGCGGGACGCCGCGATAGGAGTTACATAATACGTTATTTTTATAATTAACACGCAAATTTGAGATATGGCAGCGATGGCCGTGGCCGCGGCCAAAGACCCCGCTTCGCGAAATTTGCACGGCGAATGTGGGCGACCTCGACGAGCTAGCTGCACGCTCGCTAGACCTCGCACCTTCTCAACCGTCCTCTCGGATCGCTCCAAACCCGTATCGTTATCCTATAGCTATGACCTCATGCGGTTTACATATTTCTCAAGGTTGCCGCTATTTCTTTTACCTACTGCTGACGTCGACGTATCGATTGCACTCGGATAAAAAACACCTGCGAAAAACTGTTCCGATAGATACAAACTAACGACTACAACACGTCGTTAGTTAGCGGGTGGCCGATTTACTTAGATAAAAAGCTATCTACGAATATCACATTCCGTACTCGTTAGATAAATGCGGAAACGAGTACACGGTGAGCAGATCGTGTGTGCGCATCACGATGCTACCCGTCATATTTCACCGATATCGAAACAATGGCGCTCCGAGCGACCAATACCGACTATGAATGAAACACATTTTTTGGTAAGTATTACAGACCTAATTTGAATAATTACCGAAAGAACAATAACATTTCCGTACGTTTTCAAGGTCCTTGGATAAATTGACTTTCAATAATTTTTATTTCTACTGCATAAGTAAGATTCTGTTTTCTCATTGGCTACTACATTTGAACAGCTGGCGCCCACTTGGAATCAAGGATATAGTGAGTACATTATGTTTTTCAATGTTTTCTTCAGTTTAAGGCCGTGTCACTTCGTTTATATCAATTTGCTTCTTCACTTTTGTTACACGTATTTGACTTCTATTGATTGTATTTTATTATATATGTGTGTGCGTGTATGTGTATGCGAGTGCGTGTGTGTATACGTATAATATACATATACATTATTATACTATAAATTAATTACACAACTGAAGTAATTGTGACCCAAATGTATTAGTATGTTATTACCTCCTAATTTCTTCAGACCGTGACTTTGAATTCGGCCCTTGTGACGACAGATTTGAATTTATAAATAAAATGTAAATATGTATATAGATAATTGCTAACGTCATGTTATCGCATAGAAATAGTAAATTTGAATTCGGCGCGAGAAGAGAGTGTCGAAAGGAGCCTCGCGTTCGGGACGAGTTCGACGCGAATGCTAGTTGTTAGTGAAAAGAAGCTCCTAGTTGTTGTTTGTCGTCGCACGAAATTAGAAACTGTACCTACGCATCGTGTGTGTGCGTGCGCGTAGGTGTCGGTGCGATAGGCGCGCGGGCACACTCGTGCAAACATTACATTCGGAATAACAAAATGAAATACACGATCGGCGCCGCGTGCTCGCCTATCGTCGCGCGGTCGAGTGTCACCGCGCCGCACCGCGCGCCGCAGCGCTGTGTGCGTCGGCCCGAGAACGGTAATTACGAGGCGCATAGTTGTGCGTGTGTGCGTGCGCGAGTACGTAACGGCTCGTACGCGCCGAATTATCGACAATTCCGTAAGGCATGAATATAATAAAAAATGTGATAATGGAATGGATGCGTGCAAAGTTCGGAGGCCCAATGCCGCGAGCGCGCACACAAATAGCACACGAGTTGGCATAACATCACCGCGCCAGGGGCGTACTCGCCTCGACTTCGCCATTGTAGCGGCCGGCGCGCGCTATCGATCGCCGCCGTCGCGGACAATCATTCTCTGCATATACTATTCGCAATCGCACTCTCGTCCTTCGATCCAAATCGACATCGACGATCGACACTAATAATTTTAACCATCATCGACACTGCCTACCGTCGAATGAACGACACAAAAATTATTTCCAAGATGTATTAAATTACCATTAAAAACTTTACCATAGTTTCCCCTTTGCATAATGCTAGAGATGTAACTGCATTAACAGCAGTTATATTTAATTACGGACCCTTCTAACTTTAACATCTGTGTCGATTAAATGTCGATTAAAAGGAAAAACTTCACTTTGCCCATCTGGCAAACGTGAACATCGAAAATAATCTGGTTACTGCAACTAGCATTAAATTTTTTTTCAGTAATGACATAAAATATTATCGGTACAAATATTTATTATGCTTCAATCAGCAACACTACTAGATTATCTATGATATTTTAGGTACAACAAGCAACGGAGCCGAACAAACAAATAGACTTAAAAAAAGGCAATAATTTCATACAATAAATAAGTAGGAGCGACGAAACGTTGATTGTATAATTTACTTTCCCACGTTCAGCGAACTTAGTCTGCCCGCTGTCTGAAGCGGGCGGGCGAGCCCAGCTGAGTGAGGGACTATAAAAGAAAACTTCTGGCAAAATTTCCGCTCGCATCCGTCAAAGGGAAATGAAGGGTGGAAGCGCTCAAAGGAAAGCAGTCAGTTCCATACTTCACAAGAGTAGATTGTCGAGTATTTCCTAAAATAAAAACATTTATGCGTAAATTAAATGACATAAAGTTATATTTCAACCGAGCAACCGGAACCCGTTTAAAATTAAATTATTTAAATTTGCAGTATAAACTTTTAGCACATTGAAAAATTGATCGTCTATCCAAAAAAAGATTACAAAAATAATCACAAAAAATATTTGTAGATAAAAAATTACGCATTTGTTACACATAGATTTTGTTTTCGACTAAATAGTTTGTGTTATTAAATCATGCCTGAACTGACCACGCGTCATAAAATCATTGCTAGGTTAATATTATCAATTACTCCGTTAGCGAGACGATTCAGAACTTCATTTTATTATTCAATCATCTCGGGATGAGTCTAAAACGTATGTTAAAAATGTAAACAAGTGACTAATTTAAAAAGCAATATATAATTGTTAAAGCGAAGGACACGTGTCCAAAGATACGGATAACGGGATACTTACAAAATAAAAATTATCAGAATTGAGATTTCACAAAGGTACAGTTGTCAGTTAAACGTGTCGAAATCTAGACATCGCACAGACACCGGCGGAAAATAAAAGTTGTAGGATTTTAGCGGTAATTAAGGGTGAATGTCGCTGGAGGCGCTGGAGTTTAGGGCCGGGGTGGCAGGAGCGGGCGGCGCGGCGGCGCGCTCGCCCACGCGGCGCGCTCGCGACATCGCCATGGCTACAGCCCTGGCTGGCCTTGCAGTGGAGTGGGGAGGGCAATACCCCCGGTAGCGCGGCATGTGCAAAGCGCCGTGAGCCGCCGAAACGACGATAGATAAAGAGGCCGAGTGATACACTGCGCCCGCGTTATCGCCGCGCCGCCGCCTCGCCCCACCCCGCTCGGCCGACCTACCTTCAAAACAGCCTCTTTTTTGTCTTCCATAGAAAAAAAAATCTAACTTTTATGTTGCCATTCAAAACTCGTTTCAAAAATAGCCGTTCGTATCAAAATGTTACTTAAATCTATGTTTGACTATCGTCGGCCTGTAACAGTAATCGATTAAACTATACGTAAAATTAATTTATATTTCAAACTTGAAATACATTTTGAAACAATATACATCCTTAACATGTATAATCAATTACCTAAAACGCCTAAGACTACATACATATCAGAAAATAAACCAATGTAGATGTTTATTAAAAGACCAAGGGATTTTACTAGTTATACACATGTATGCTTATCTTGCTGGCAATGATAAAATAGGTGAATTCGTCTTTTACCGATAAATGTGTATTCGTCTTTTACAGATGAAATAGAGCACGTGCATTCAAAACTTTAACAAGTTTTCCTATTCGAGCATACCCGCGATCGTTACGAGAGATACCTACATGAAGATAGTTTCAAGATCCTTGCAAAAATGCCAACGTAAAAACTATAATGTAAGCTTGGAAGTGGATGCGGAATGCCAATATCCGGCGGTCGCTCGCGAGCGACCAGTCGTTCCACTTACTAATATACTTGTTTCACATTCGCAGCGCTGCGGTTTATGCCATAGGTACAACTCATACATAGCCCATAACGACTACATTGATCAAATCGCACGGGTCTCTTGTTAGGGTTGCCAGATGTCCGGGATTTCCGGGATTGTGATGTCCAGGAATATAATAAGTTTGTCTCGGAAATGTGATAATTCGATAATTAATAAATTGCGATAATTCTTAAAATTGTCTTTATTGGCATTTTTGTCGAATCTATATATGCCATCGCTTCATTGCAGTTTTACTACTTGATCAAAGGAAAGACGGGAATCGAATGATCATGTATCTAATCAAGGCATAATTTCAAATTCAAATAAATTAAACAGTCGCTATTAAATAATTCCGATAGCAATAAATTGATTAAAATAATTAAATCAAAACATGAACATAATAAACTAAATATTATAACCATTATCAAACTACGAAAATTAAGCTCTCAATTGAAATTAGATAGGATTAATTATAGAAAGAGAAGCAAATTTTTTCTTTCATTTCTTTTGACGAGAATATTAGTTATTAGCTTAACCTGTTAGCTTTTAGTGATTTGATTAAACATAACGACTATTTTTGTATTCAATAATTATTTAACGAGTCACACTTTGTTAAAAAGTTTACTTTATATTTTGGCAATAAAAGATAAATTTTTATTTATTTTTATTGGTCTGAACGTTTTATTGGGTTCAAAAAAACCTTTTGTTGGGTCAAACAACTTTTCTTTTCTTAATCCACTAATAATGATGGTATGTCGATGTGTACAGTACAGTACAAACAAAAGGGAATCAATTATGTTATTTAAATGTTAATTTTGTCTCGAAGATTTATTTTAAAACTTTGCCTTAAATTCCACGCCTGTATCGCGTAGTAAAAATGTCCTGGGAAAAGCGATTTTACATATGACAACCAATATCTTGGCGAGGGAGAACGGGCTGGCCGCTCGGAACACCGAACAATTCAAAATGTTACATTTTCTTTATGTATTGAATTATAAATTTCAATAATTAATAGAATAGCCCTTGATTTGTCTTTCACTTTTATACTTCTTTATACGTTTTTTGTCTCGTTTTACATATACAACACAATACGTATAATAGAACACAACATATAGAAACAACGATATATATATATATGTATATATATATATATATATATATATATATATATATATATATATAATATATATATAATTAACAATTAGCGGTGTTACATTCCTTGAAACTATTGAATTTTCGACTGCAAATATTGTTGTAATCAATGTTCACACGTTGATTCTTGCATCAAAACATAACATTATATTCCTGTATCGAAACTCATGTCAGATATAAAGTTCACGGATAAGATACTCACAAAATGTATCATAGCTATATTATTTGTCGCGTAACGAATTACCCAAAGACGAAATAAGTAACCAAAAAGTTATTATTTTTATCAGTATATAGTTATTTGAAGAAATCGATTAATAAGAATATAATAATACTGATAAATCAACTAATTATATTTTTTTAAACCAATATAATTTATGATCGTGCTTTCAGGTTTGCTAGTTTCGTGCTTTCAGTTTGCAACATTTGTAGATCGTGCAAAAAAATAGAAAGCATCTAATGGAAGTAACTGTGAAGTAAGTCAATTTTAATGTCATTATATTTTTTCATAATAAGACTTAATTCTAATTTCTAAAAATTAACAAGTTAAATTGAAGAATGAAATATTCTCACAGCACTTGTGATAAGTTTTCAGAATCATGGATTCAATTGCCCCTACCAAAATTTCGTTTCGATGACCTCAACTAGTTAAGAATTCATATATTTTACAAGCCTTTTATACGCATGAAATAAAATTGTCATGACGATTTATGTCGAATGTAATTCAAAGCCGAGGAACGTTTGCGTGGCACGATTAATGAATGACAACAAACTGGAAACATAACGAAATCACCAACGATGGCAAATTCGTCGTAAGCCTTGAATATATGGTAAAATTAAAATATACGACAAACGAGTTTCGGACAACCTTCCATAAAACACTCGATCTTGGAGTAAATATTCCGTTTGGATCGAAATGTTACCACGAGCCCACGTGTGCGAGCTGTCAAATTCCGAACGCGCACTTCACCGTGAGAAGTGGAAGCGACTCGCTATAATGGACCAAAAGCTCAAGATTCTGTTCACGCACACACAGAGACGCGGCCGATGAGCGCGCGAATTAAAAAAACTCGCCTGTGTACACGTATCGTACTGGGCTATGACCTCCAATACTTGTTATCTAATGATCCGAGTGTACCACGAAAAAATGTTGGTGCCACGTGAGGAAATATCGGAGGCGCGGTTATGCAAAATATTCACCAGGACACTAATTAAATGAAATCATTGTGGTATTAATAGTTCGCCGCCTAAGTGACAGCAGCTAGTACAACCTGGTTTAGCTGATTGTTATTCTCAGTGTCGAGAAGAAGAGTGGCGACGCGAATGCGTCGGAAGAGTCCGGTGGTGGTTGTCGAGCAGGTCGAATTTCGTCCACCATAATTTAACTACGGTGACTGCTTTCGACAGTACGCGGCGGCATGCGACTGCACACGCAACCTTGCCGGAAACGATTCGTCAACATGTTATTGCAACTTGACCTTCAAATCCATTTTTTATTTCATTACGACGCGCGTAATACTTATGAATAATAATGCTATATAACCTGCGAACAAGGGGAAAATACTGCTATTAAAAGTAACACCATAGCATGAACCAGAGAATTGGTATTTTTTATCTGGGTTTAAACTTAATCGGTTTTAGGTAAGTTTATCTCTCTCCCGCTAAATATACACCCAACTTTTCGCAACCTAATAACTATCTGCCCAAAAAATATAATCATGTAATGTGATAAAAATATGAACATGGATAACTTATCAGGCGAGATAACGAAAAATACCGAAAATAGTTACGATGCAACAATTACTACGAATTCATAGTTTTTTTTCTATATTAATATAACAGAAACAAAATTTCATTTAAAAATAAATTATAAAACAAAAAATATTTCACTTGTATGTTTGAAAAGGTAATTAAATAATTATATTTTTTTTAGAACTATGGACAATCTGGTCCACAATAATTCTCCTAATTATATTTCAGACATGCAAAAATTAATTAACATCTGTTTTTAAAGCGGTGCTTCACTAATTCAATTTAACTCCAAAATTTCCGTTATTTTAAATTTTTCCTTTTTTTTTTGCACACCAGTTATGTAGATTTACTGCAGACTGCGGATAAAAATCCATGTTGACACGAAATTCCTAGCCATACTACTGTTACTAATCTAATATTTTGTATACAACATCATCTTCGAAACTCGAACATCATACGATTTTCAATCATTAGTTTATTTTTTTCCAAAATTAATACATTTTAAAGCTATATTAGAATACATGGTGCTTAAAATTATATAAATTTAAGGATATATTTAAGGAATTATATATAAACCTATAGTTAACCAGAAAATTTATTTTCCGATAGTTTTCTTTTATTTCAGGCATTTTTTATTCTTCCTAACAAAAGTAATGCAAAATGTGAGTCGTTAGCCGCATGCGAGACGAGGTCGTTGTCCTATAATTCGGCAGAGAAAGGTAACGTGTATGAACTACGATTCCAAAAGGCAACTAAAGTTTAACGCCACATTAAGGTGCGTTCTCCTAGTTACCATGTTATCGATGCGTTACTAGCGCAAGTACCATTACTCACGCTTATACTTGTATAAGGAAAAGAAACTTGCTTACATACCATAATAATATCAGGGTAGAAATAAATTCATGCGGTTTTTTCTTAGCAAATAACACAACTTTTTTTTATATTTAACCAATTTCATTCAACAATGCAGTAATTTATAATTATGGTAATTAACCAGCCATTTTAACACACCGGAACAAATGAAGCCCTATTCTTATTAAAACTGATCCAGGTGCCGTTTCATATCGTCATCGGAATGAAGCATGTTTCCTCTTAAAAATTCTAAAGAGAGCGAAACAAGCGAAAATCTGACGGTGGGAGGTGTGGTGAATAAGGAATATGTGGTAACATTATCCGGCAAATCTTTAATTATGTATGCAGTCTGGCATTATTTTGATGAAAGACAACTTGTTTGCACTATTTCTGGACCTTTTTGATAAATGGCATCACTTAGTTTAGCTATTGAAGGAGCGTTACTTAATTTAGCCATTGAAGTGGCGTTACATAGTTTAACCATTGAAGAAGCGCTACTTATTTTAGCAATTGCAGTTGCGGTACTTAGTTTAGCCATTAAAGTAGCATTACTTAGTTTAGCCATTGAAGTAGCGCTACCTAGTTTAGCCATTGAAGTAGCGTTACTTAGTTTAGTCATTGATGTAGCGTTATTTAGTTTAACCATTGAAGTAGGGTTACTAAATATAGCTTTTGAAGTAGCATTGCTTAGTTTAGCCATTGAAGTAGCGTTACTTAGTTTAGCCATTGAAGTACTTCAAAAACACGATGACTTTCTTTTTACTTTTGATGAAGCTTTGCTTTGTTCGAAGCACTGATACGCACAATTTAATTTTTGTTCATCGCGCTTGCCCTTCGATTTGTTCCCTTCATTTTACTACTTGCAAACGACCCATTTTTCATCTTCTGTTATCTCGCATTTTAAAAGTAGAACATTTAACTCGCGTTAAAAAAGTGAAACAAGTATGGTATTTCGATTAACCATATGAATTTCGTTAAATTATCAGTATCAGTTAAATATTCAGTATCAAAACATCAAGTTCATTCCCGTATCAAAGCGTTTTTGATTCACTTAATTGTTATGTTTAGAAAATTTCCCATGTCGTGTAGTGACGATTTGCATTTACCAACGCCCTTATTTTATCGATATCTATCTCCACTAATCGCGCAGCTTTAATGTTAAAATCATTATAAACTGTATCTTTGGTAAACAACTTCCAAAACTCTACCTTTCTAAATTGTAAGTCCTATAAACTGTAGAAATTATAAATAACAACTCAAAAGAGATTAATCTAATTTAATGCTGCGAAAGTAATTTCTAACAGCCAGCCACACATCAGTCCAGCCTCGCTCGACAAGCGGTCAGACTTCGAACCCGAGTGAGCAGCGCAGTTAAAAGTACGCCAGTGATCAACCAACACACCAAAGCGACAGCTTACACAATTTGCAGCAGTGCCTTAGTTTAACTCCTTGCTCGCGTAGCTGGTTCTCTTAATTTAGGTCAAAGACAATTTAGCTAAAAATTATGATGATGATACAGGACAACATAACTTGAAGGCATTTTGCTTTCAAAACTTGTTGCCTGCACGTAATCAACATTTAACCCTTTACTAAGCGCACTTAGCAGTAGAACACTTCCAATTATTGGTAATTATTCAGCAATTTGGAGAAAAGATATAAAATAAAAAAATGTGAGCAGTCATGGGCGCCAGATGTGAAATATCTAAAAATTTTTTTAGGCACTTTAACTCATATTTTAAATTAATAAAGCCTTTTAACGTTTTAAGACAGTTTAATGCAATACGCCGATACATACGAGTAAAGTTATAAGCGTTAGTAAATATAAAACAATGCATGTACACTAACACACACGTAAGTAACCTGTGTGTAGTAGAGGGAATTGTTAAATCGGAAAAAGTCGGGAAGACGCGAAGCTTGCCGAATGGCACGTCCCGACGTATCGTTAGAGAAGGTTTTAACTTCCATCCAAACGCGCCGTTAGATGTTACTCATCAAAAAAATACATTAATTAGAAACGTATACAGCAAGAACGGTTTACTTATGACATAGAAAATACTGCGCCCTTCGTACGACAAAACAACTTCGATTGCCGTACACTATTCCAGCGAATCGGGCACATGAAAGAAACGTAAATTCTTATCACAATAATGTTTATGATTGGAAATGTTGATAATTACGTATCAAAGAGGTATTTGATAAATAAATAGAAATAAACCAAATGAATAGTCGTATCACAGAACAAACGTTTAAAAACACCAATTTATAAATTATATATTTATATGTGGAAATAACAAATGAACGAAGAACAGCGAAGTGTGTGTTGAAGTTGAACATGACAAAGTAGCATTTTATAGTTTAAATCTTCTAAACATGTTGATATGAATTGACTGAAATAATCATTTGAAAATTGAGACACATATGCCAGTGCCTAAAGTAAACTAGGTTTAAAGATAAAAAAACCTGTCAAGCACAAGTGGAACTCGCATTACGAGTGTTCCCTACATAATTTTTCCTTTACTTGTGCTGTGAGACCTTGCTTCTTGCCAAATTTCATAACTAGATCACCGGGAAGTGTCAAGTTCAAGTTATACGGCACAAATGGCCGTAGCTTTTTATTGCATTGACTTAAAAGCTTGATTGTTTTACAGTTCCAAGGGATCATAGATCTTATTTGATATTAATTTCAACTTGATATCTCAACGCGTTCTTCAGAACATTAATAATATTTTTATTAGAACGAAAATATATTGCCTACTCTATTTTTCATATGCATATTTAAAAAAAAATGTATATGCCATATAACTGCAAATGAACGATTTTCAGATTTTTCCTTTACTTGTGCTGTGAGACTTTGCTTCTTACCAAATTTCATGATTCTAGATCAACGGGAAATACTCTATAGATTTTGATTTATTTGCGAATATCAAAATATCCGGCTTAAATTACCGTATTTTTAGGGTTCTTCTTGATTATGTTGACTTATAAGCTTGATTTTATGACAGCTCCGATGGATCGTAGTATTTTATATTACTTTCAACTTGATACTTCCACGAGTTCCTGAGAAAAACGGTAAAGACTGACAAACAGATGGACAACGAAGTGATCTTATAATGGTTCCTATTTTCCTTTTGAGGTACGGAACCCTACAAATAATAATCTCAATTTCGTTTTAAAATATATATCCAATGTTATCAGCGATAGAGATGTGTGGAAAATATTCGTCTCCACTTTTCCACTTTAAGTGAAAAAGAAGAAGTAAGAAGATACAAAGAAAAAATGTTTTTGCCATATTTTGCTACATATTAACTGAGATTACTATACGATATATAAACTTGCAAAATATCATACGCATAAGATTGAATATGTAGAAACTGTGAGACTGTGAGACTGGAAGACGGATGGACAGACCCTCGATGAAATTATATATATCCGTATATTGAAGCACGGACAATAAATGCATTTAATATAGATGTATTTTAGCTTGATATTTAAACGTTATTTATTAGTTCTCCAACTGATCGCGTCACCGACACTATCGTCGCAGTGGTTAGAATCATAACAGGCGGATTGTTATAACTATTTGTACATTAAGCCATGTCTCATAGAGTAGCATGTATAAGTATTGGGCAGAGTTTCATTACCGCCTACCTTGAAGGACGTTACGTGAGCCATACGTACTAAAAATCCAGCGGCAATTCAAGGTTAAAGCCGGTAGCGGTATATAGAAGATGTCGAACATTTGCGACCGGGGAACGAGTGTCGATGCCCGATTCGTAAATCGGGCCCGCTCGGGTGATGTCAAATAAACCAATGAGACTATTAGGTTTGCTATATAAGAATGATTTAAATTCCCAGACGTCAACAGAGAATCGAAAGACGGGAACTTCGAACTCGATGAAAATTTGGCACGGCATGCCCGCCCAATTCCCAAGCAGTGCGACCGCGAAGGACGGAATAAGTTATAGCGATAATGCGGCGAGAATCGAGGTCGCCCTCGGGCGGCGCAGCACTAAACTAGCCGAGATCACGCACGGCCCGCACGCACATAACGCCGCCGCCGCACTGCCTCTACGCTACTTTTATTCTGACTTACATAATCGACGTATCCTTCGGCCGCCGCCGCCGGCAGACGGCCGACCCGATTTTCCTTAGAACTACGCCCTCGTATGGCATGCCAAAAAAACTGCTAGCGATTTAAAATGTGATACATTAAACCTATTCGAATACTCTTAAAGATTTGCGAGCGGTGGAAAGATAACATTTCTTCTTACTAGGAAATAATATTCTCGTTATAGTTGAATGTAACATTTGATAAGTGTCGGTAGGTGTCAATAAACTCATTATTTTCGACGGGCAACTTTATTGAAGTCATCGTTGAAGTATTTCCAAGTGTAACAATAATTAATATTCAACGCGGAGAGCAACGTGGCACAGTTTCTATATAATCAGTTGGCACTGGCGGCCCGGCATACACGGGTATACGTTGCTCCGCTGTTTACCTGCGCCGCGTTGATAGGACCTGAGCCACATGACCTTACGCAATGCGTTTTATCAAACTACGGCGCGGGTCGGCGGGGAGCGGGAATTATTGTGGCCTCATGATTGACATTTACACGATAAGACAAGTATAACGTGATTATTTAAGTTGCCTTCGAATAGTTCTACTTGATCAAACTGTACTCGTCCCATGTATAAAATAGTCTCCGCATTTTCCTACTTACCGACATCTAAAAGGCGTGAGCTCCTTAATGGTAGTATATATTTAACCATAGCATTCGTCTTTAAATTTGCGATGAAAGACAATTAATATATATTTAACCATAGCAATTTGCGATGAAAGATCATTAATATATATTTAACCATAGCATTCGTCTTTAAATTTGCGATGAAAGACCATTAATATATATTTAACCATAGCAATTTGCGATGATAGATCATTAATATATATGTAACCATAGCATTCGTCTTTAAATTTTCGATGAAAGACCATTAAGATATATTTAACCATAACAATTTGCGATGAAAGACCATTAATTTATATTTAATCATAGCAATTTGCGATGAAAGATCATTAATATATATCTAACCGTAGCATTCGTCTTTAAATTTGCAATGAAAAACCATGCATGAACAGTAGTATGATATTTACTGCTAAAACTATTCGTCCTGTTCTTCGTCGTTATCTATGGCCATAGCTATTCTAAGGTTTCAAAGAAAAATACGTTCAATGGGAATGAAACATGGGCTGATGCTAAATTCCATATCTGCAATATAGGTAGTAAACTCCAGTGGAATTATTAAAACGTTAATACGGTAAAATACGTTTACCAACTTTAACGTGTATTGATATTATTATCCTAAAATACATTTACCAACTTTAACATATATTGATATTATCCTAAAATACATTTACAAACACATGTATTGATATTATTACCGTAATGTATATTTACCAAGTTTCCCATATTTAGAATTAAACATAACCCCAGGACACTCAACTATACACTTAACATATTCGTTACTACTTTAATTATTCGGAAAGTTTTCCACAACCCAGGGGTAAAACGTAAAGAAACAAAATCAAGGTTGGAGAATTAAAACTTACGAGAATTAAAACCACGAAGGTAATATCTGTAGAGAAACAGTTTAAAGTAAAATTTAAAAAAAAACAAGCTCTTTTCCAATATTTTTCTTATCACATCGGTTGCTAAAATATATGTGTCACATAATTAAGCTATACTAAATTGTAAATTTATAAAGTATAAAATATCAATCGTTGCAAATCGTATGTTTAATAACAAGTAGCGTCAAACACTACATACACTGGCAGCGCCTACGATTTCCATCGCGCGAAATTCGGAATAAGAAAGTTATTAGAATTTGTTTCTTCCCTCATATGTTGCTCTTGGATATAAAGTGTTACCCTATTAAATTTCATCAAAATCCGTCCAGTAGACTTCGCGTGATTGACGAACAAATTAACAAAAATTCTAAAAACAGGTTTTCTGGCTTATTTTGTCATTCTTTACGCTAAAGCACTATTTATATATATATATATATATATATATATATATATATATAATATATATATATATATAATATATATGCAATCGATGTGATAAGAAAAACAATTATTTGATAACGCAAAAAAAACTGTTTTCCATTTAAAAGTAAAAAGATATCTTTATTCATATTCAAGTACAGGAAACAAACTAGTGTTTATCCATAATAATTACATCGAATGATGAATATTAAATAACATAATAAACAAGACATGTCTCGATGCGAAGCTACTACAAAACAACAATAATTACGCGAGTGAAAATAGAGCACTCGAAGATAACTGGGCCGGCGAACGGAGAGCGGCGGGCGGCGCGGCGGCGGCGCGCGCCCGAGGTGCCGCGCCGGAACACATTTTCCAAACAAAAAAAGAAATGCGAACAAACAACGGCGGAAAATTGACGCCGCCGCCGGGAGGGACGGTCGGCCTTGAGAAAAAGGAGTTCTTACAAATTGGGTTATTAATAGGGTAACCATGTGCGCAGTTGCAGTGCTAATTTCTCTGCGAAGGCGGCGCGACGCGACGGGCGAGTGGATGGCGAGCGTTCCAATTTGGCGCAGGAATCGATTCGTTTCAAAGTTAACAATAAAGAATGATGATATAGAAAAAATGTGATTAATACTAAAAAAATGTTTATCGCTTTTCTTTCGATACAACTAAATAACAAAATATGTCAAAAATGTCTTATTTTCTATATTTAAGTGAAATTACTTACTTTTCACAACACAAAACTATTTGGACTTCTTCGACAACCTAATATAACTTATCCGTAGTTTAATCAGTACCCAATAAATCGGCATGAACTCTCTTATCTTTCTAAATTGTGAGTCCTACATACTATATAAACTGTAAATATCTTCCCGAAAGAGATTGATCTAACTTATTGATACATATTATTATATTAATAATTATATATAATTAATACATAGTATAACAATAATAACTATATATAATAATATTAATATAATTTTAACTAAAATTAATATGAAATAATATACCCACATAAGAAAGCCGAACAAGTCGTATTTCATGCAACCCTTTTTAAACACTGTTATCTCTGGAAGACTATTCAGAATACTTAATGAAATTAAAACTAGCGTATATTAAAATACCTAAAATGTTCATAATCGAGTTAAAAATCAAGCAATTCATTTAATTTATAAAATCTATGTATTTTTAGAAAGTTGTTTGTGCATAAATTCATTGTTAACAAAGTAACGAGGGACGTCAATGTTCTGAAGGACCAATTATGGGTTAGCTAGCAATATGTCCTGGCACATTAAAAACACATTTACAAACTTTTCCAATTATAATTCTACAGTACAATATAGAAAGAATATTTTTCTATAATATTACTATCAAATAAATCAAAATTTATCACTGAAGTAATTTATCACTCATTCTCAGCTTTCAATCAAATATTCTCCAAAAGTTTTTTTTTAATATACAATAATCCTTTTTGTCTACTGAAGTTAGTCTCGCATAAAAAGAGTGAGGAGTGTCGCTACGCTAGATCGGTAGCGACCGATCGCGTCAAATAATTAAACGAATCGTGTCCCATTAAAGGGACAAAAAGATGTTGTCCCGAATTATTACCCCGAGCGACAAGGAGGCGCGCGCGAGCGAGAGGTCGGGGGCGGGGCGCCGGACGCACCCCGCGCGCCGCAGCCTATCACGGCCGCCGCCGCGCACCCCCCGCACTGCCCGACGACGGCGATTTTGTTGACATCACAAGTTGCAAATCAAATAATAGTAAGTGAACTCGCTTACACTTGGACGAACACAGGATGTAGATGCTTCTTTATCGCAGCAAATCGCGTTTCAGCGGCTGTCATTTTCACTTACTCTCCAAATTGTTGGAACGACAGTAACAGTTTTAACCTTTGTCGATATAAATAATCTTCATTATAGAGTCCTAAATCGTATCGTTTATTCCAGTTATTTCAATTATAGGAACGGAATTATTTATGATCACGAAAATTATAGATTACGAAAAAGGATTCGTGAATATTTTCTTTAAGTTTAGAGAATAGCCAACTTTACTCAAAAATGCATTTTTTATCTTACTCCACTCTTGATGACCTACGCTCTCCAATTTTTTATTTGATTTAAATTAAATATCATTTTCCCTCATAAGCGCGTTTAATTCTCGTGTCTTAGTGTCGTATCCGTTAGTCTGTCACATACTCACAGTTTCTACAACTTTAGATTTTGATATATGAATGACATTTTACAAATAGATGCTTCAGATGAGACTCTCAAATAATACGTAGTATAATATTAAAAAAAATTAGGACCTTTTTATACATATAATTTGAAAGGAAAACAAAATCCCACCTTTCAAAATTAAAAGGTGGGAATTTTTTTCGACGCGGCTCATCGAGTGTCATTAAATAGGTCTTTTATTATGAAACTTAGCTTTCATTTACCATTTTTAATTTTTAAATTCCGTTTTGTGAAACATTAAGCTTCATAGTGATGTACGGTGTGTGTCTGTACGGTGTGATGTACGGTGTGTATAGCGGATTTGAAACATCTAAAGAAATTCTGGATACTAACATTTAATTAAAACTTTCAACTGAAATTATTTAAATTTAATGTTCAAAACTAAATTATTTCGAAATAATTTCGGTTAAATCGCATCAACGAACGCTACTTTATGCGTCTTCTGACAAACGTTTGGTTGATTTTTTGCTCAATGCGGCCGCACATATCTCTTAGTAGATTTAAGCGAACACAATACATACGTTAGCATAACATACCACGCACATTGCATTATGCATTGTCAAATCTTTTTATATTTCTTCCGATCATTGATTAATTGAAACATAGGTAAGCTTGCTAACCATCTTCTCGTTTTATGGTTCGGAAGAAGGTAAACCAAACCAAGTTATTGCTGATTAGATTAATTTATCAAGTCTAATAAATTTGTCTCTAGAATCATAGTTTTCAGACTTAAATAATATGACACACAGACTATAATAATATATTACTTGTGCATAAACTAAAAAAAATATTGGTTTAAATATAATTGTGCACCCATATACGGATTTTTGAGTTAAATAAAAATTTAAACAAATAACGTAACTAAAAGCGGCACTTTTTGTTACACAAAAACAAACAATATCGTTTCATTCAAATGTTATAGGTTAATTTAGGGTAATATGGCCATATTTTAGGAACCATTTTGAAGTAAATTAATGCTTTAATTTTTTATTAAACCTAAATTTAATCATCTTTGAAAAGTGACGTTTTTCGTAACTGTAAAATAATTATTTATGAAATATAAATTAATAGTAAAATCTTGTCATTGACTATCTCATTTTATATATAGAGATAATATGGCCATTCAACTAAAAATAAATTGTCGATAGCATAACCACTTGTTTGGCTCATCTCTTAATTGTGCTGCGAGTCGTTCTGGCGCTAGGTACATATGAATCAAGAAGCCAAGAATTAATATTCCTACCGACAGCGAAGAAGGTACGATGAACGACCATGCTTTCATACTGTGAAATGGAATCACATTAATTTATATTTTTTATGTAAAAATACTCACAGCACAATAAAACATATAAATATCATAATTAAAAATTAGCCACTTATCCAATCGTAGTGATGATATGGTCACATATTCTAATCTGGCGCCACTCACTAATTTACGATTAATTTTGAGCTTATCTAACCGGTAAGGCTTTAAAACTAAAAATACTAAAACCCAATTACTGTAAATAGGAAATAAAATGTGGGACTATTATACTTTTGATTTAAGAAATACTTACTTTGTATTTTTTTTATAAATAACCATATTTGCAACAGTTTCTATGCATTAGTAGCCGTCGTTTATTTTTTTTTATTAATTGAGGGCATGTAATGAAAGAAATATTTTGACTTTTCCGACATTAATCGGTCTGACCATATTACCCTGAATTATTCTAAACCATTACTACTAATGTGCACTGATCTCAAACCATAAATTATTTTCAATGCACACTATCCTCCATCATATGCGCCCCCTAAAAATGTACCCTAACAGTTATATACAAATTTCCAGAGGACCACTAACACAATAGCAAATATTTATAAGAACAATACCAATAACAATTATTCAATGCACGGTATTCCCTAATAAAAATGCCTAAATACGTACATAGAACAGGAGAAGTAAAGAGAAAATAAATAAATCTAAATTCCAAGAAAATTTCTCTTAATATAAAGTTAAATAGGAAAATTGCATTAAGTTAAACATATGTATGCAAAAGAAAAGCGAATGGACGGCTAAGAGAATATTACATAAACTAGTTTTTCCAAGTTTCCTTCACACAAAAGTTAACTCTTTCATAACGATTTGTATCACATTAATGTTCATTAATTCATATATCTCGTATGTTTCTATACTTCTAAATTAATATTATATAAAACTTAACAATATTTTGTATAAAATATGCTGTATGTAGAAAACATCTTCCTATCGACGTAGTATCGTAATAAACTGTTCAAAACTCTAAACGCTCGATTAGTGAAAATTCACACGCATCAATAGGAAACAATCGAAAAGACGAAACATGTTGTCAACATTGTAGTAAGATTACCGACGACTATACAGAATGAAGTGGCGAGGGTAAACAATATCGAAGTTCGTTTGAATAAAACGTAATTGTAAAAACAACGGATCGATAGCGAACCTCGAATTTCACATCTAGTTTTGTAGAGGAAAACAATGAAGGAAGGAGAGCTTAGGACGGGAACGGGCGGGCGGCGGACGGGAACAACTTTCGGAAGCTCCAATGGCTTGAATATTATTACGTTCGGTTTGATATGGCAAATCGTAATTGGATTACGGTGGCGATATCGGCGCGCGCCCTCGCCCTGGAGACAACTTGCCAACACAATTACAGCGCCGACACCCACTGCCTAATGTTGTTATGAACTCTAATCGTGTTATGAATCTGTGCTATGATACATCATTAATACAGCCGAACATGCTCGCCGCACATTTTATTTAAACGTTATTGCGAAATTAAAATAAAAGCAGTGCCGGCGGCGGTGATCGGCTAATTTAACTCGTACCAACACGTGGCAATTTGTGGCTTTAGCATAGTAAGTAAACATGCGGCAATATGATCATATGTGCCGGAGTTCAAAGTTCGCCGTACCATTTTTTTTGTGCTACATCTTGGCTTTACTGTAATAAAAAAATGTACATTGAAATTATAAAGTTACTCAACATCGGACTACAGTTATTACCGCCGTGGCAGATGGAACACATTTCATGTAAATTATGTGAATCCCATCAGCAACGGAAAGATTAACCAGTCCCCATCGTGCGGAATCCCACGTGAGAGGACCTCCATGACATAACACAGTGCCGTATCGACATATAAGTATAAATCGCTAACGACGCCACATGGACGACGATGAACTAAAGGTAGATAAAGACAGGCACAGTGCGCAGTGCAACGTATACCTAATCCTGATAGTACTATGCCTTTATTTTTACATGGAAATATTTTCGACTGACGCTGAATTCTATAGCGACAGAGGGCGTTCAAATTAAATGAACGATTTTCCAATTATCTGTTTGTTTGGTTTTCCGGATTTGACGCGATAATCACTGAATCGGTATCGGACGCATGTATACGCGTATACACGTCATCTTACACGATTATACGAGTAATAAATGAGGCTGAGATAACGGACTAGGCGAATGGCGATGTTAATACTGTGTGATCACGACATATTTGCAGCTGTCCGAATATTACGTTTTCGCGAAAACCAAAAGATAGCAGAAAAATATCATTCAAAGAAAATAATATAAGCATTATTATTATTATGTCAATTGGGGGTGGAAATATTGAAGGGAAGTTTGACACTTTTTTCACTAAAAGCAAAATTTACACTCGTATAGATTTTTATCAGTATGTATACACATTAATTATAACAAAAATTCGTCTACTATCAGTAGATATACATGTCCATTATAACAAAAATGGAGAACATTTAAATCAACTGTGATACAGTTTTATTAGATAAGTAATTTATATGAACAAATTTAAAACTATTTACATGACATGGTATAATTCATATTCAATACGGAAAATAGTTAAATTTTATTTGTTAACGCAAATCGGCGTCAACATAATAAAATAATATAAATCATATATAATTTATTCTTGGATATTTTATTGAAATTTATTTAATAATAATTTACATTTTGCACAGAGTTCAAACATTTGTTATTTTTTTGTTTTACTCGTTTATTATTTTCGTAGATGGTACTTTTCTACTCTATCTAAATCTAAAGTATTTTTTACTGTTTTCATATATTATCTACTGAGGAGTAGATTTCAGAGCAGTTTGAGAAAGTCTGCGTGATGATATTTAATAAAACTTGGTTCCAAATATATTATATGTACTCGTATTACCCGCATTTCCTCGTAGAATATATTGCGAAATGGCAAAATTTAAAAAACTTCTATAGTTTTTATCTTTTTTTTTAAATACACGCATTACCTAAATTATTTAAAAAACTACATATATAAAAGTGGAAGTTAATAATGATGTCTGCTTGAATTATGTACGGATTTTTTAAATAAATTGTATTAGCGAAATATTTTTCTGTCCACCCGTCCCCAGCATAACTCAAAAAATAATTGACTTGATTATTCTAAATTGACCCAGTCAAGTAAATTTGGAACATATGTTTAAAATATCCCCGTCATTTCAGGAAAAATATGGAAAATAAACCGATGAAAGGTGTAAAAACTACGTGAATTTTGAAACAAATGATGTTCACGTTAAAAAAAGTAAAAAAAAATTACGACGATAAAAAAAATATGGGTCATCTGACGAAAAACAGTTTTATTCATTTTGAAACAGAAGTTTTTAACGTCGGTTGTAGATACGAAACATTCGAAGTGTTTATTGTTTATTATTAATTATTGGCAGCCTTCTAATTAACTCTAACTAGAACTTCCCGAAAAGCTTTATCGGAACATATTTTTCTGTCAATCGCAATCTAAGATTTCGATTTAGCTATTTTCTTTTTGAATTACGGATTATCTTTGTCTCAGAAAAATGTTGATAGACTCAACTATTTAGAATACCTGTTAATATTTTATCACGTTTACAACACGATTAGTTACTAAAGAAAGCTTACACACGACTGAACGTGCACACCTAGCACATCACTTTTCGAATGCAGAAGACGCGCCATTCTCTCATATTAAATCTATTGACTAGTCAATTACAAATTATTATGATAATACTACATACAATTGGATTAACAACGCATTTCGTAAAATAAAACAGTCTACGACTGTTTTATTTTACGAAATGTGTTTATTTGTCTCTTGCCTCGTGAATTTAAAATAAATTATCCAATTTTAATACGATTTTCATCCAATTATTATATAATAGGTAATTATTACATTTTATTAAAATAAAATTTTGGTAGTAAAAAAACACATGCAAACTTTATTCTAGAACAGCTTTTAATACTTATCGAATTGAAATCTTTGGACATTTTTCATAGAGAAGTATGTTCTCGAAAGAATGTAGTGCTAATATCGCTCGTCATTTTGAACCTATCGTTAAAAAAACTTTTAAAAAAATAAAACGGCTCTTTTTTATTAACCGAGCTACTGAAAAACGACAATAAATTTATATTTTTGTTTTGTTCTACATTATTTATTTGTCTTTTTATCTCTCTTCATTTATATTTTATTTATTAACGTTTCTATAACCAGTTAGATAAATATGAAAGCCTTATTGGATCTAGAGCAATATATTTTATCACCCAGCAATATATAGTTTGACAGCAATGGTTGGCGAAAGAAAAAAAAGTTAATTTATTGTTGACCATAAATAATAGCATATAGACGAAAGTTTTAATCTAACCATAGTAACTTGAAAAAAAGGAATAAAAAAAATAGAGCAAGAAAGAAAAGTAAACCGTAGCTATTGCAGTAAATATCGAAACCAGGATGTTGTGAAATATTTGGAAACCATGAGTAATCAACTGCTCATCATTCAATTTGGAAAAGATGCGGAAAGAACTACAGTTCATCGGCGGACAAGGATATGAATCTAGATAAACTTACGTTGAACTTTTGGACCAGAATTTCGTATCACATTAAACAGATAAGTTAGAGTGTGAATATTACGTCGTTCGCGGAATCAGACCGACCCAAGACACGGCAGAACAATTACATAAAGGTAATTGCGAAACGACTTTTAATAACTGCGGTACGATTAGTTGTATACATGTTTAACACATATTTGTATGTTTTTCAACGTATTCTCTATCTATTCTATTTCTCGATACCGATTTTTTTATAAATGTTACGTGACTCTACAAATAGGGTTAAGATTCATTATTTGAATGCATTTTTTCCGACAGGTCCCATAGTTTTTCCAATATTTTACGTTCAACATTTTTTTTACCAGCGAGATATTTAATGTGCGAGGCGATTTTTTATCAGTTACCCGCAAGATAAATATTACCACTGTTACCAACAGCGTTACAACAGCCACCGTATTACCCACCTCGACCTAGGAAGGACTTCATGAATACTACCTTGGGTCTATCAAAATTGTTATTTGCATCCACAATGTTTTACACCGAAAAGGTGGAAATCAGCACGTCACTCACCTGTAACAAAGAAACAACGTCAGTTAAGTAAGGTAACCTTTCACGATCTTCGTTTTGGCAGCTGAAATAGACGATATCGGAAATATGTAAATATAGTGTAATTTCAACAATTTCAAATTCACCTTTGCAAACAGTCGACTGAACTTTTAAGTTCGACCTTCGTTATCAATTCCAGAGACTTTACGTACCCACTGTCATCCGTGTACCGAATTACAAATGCAGAGCGCATGAGTAATGTAAAACTTGAAAAGAAACTCGCTCAAGTGTCCAATCGGTGTAACGAACGTTAAATAAAGGCAATATAAGGTGTGTAACATCAATATGATTCGTAACAATTTTCGTTCAAAACGTAAATCATAATATTGAGTCGCTATCGTTCGCAAAATGTATCGTGTTTACGATATCGTATAATAATTCGTACTTATCGAAATATTAGTAGCGTCGGGATAGGAAAACGCTCGCGCACGTCCACCGGGTGAATATTTTTGTCTCGACGCGCGTCGCACTTGATAATGAATTACGCAGACAAGTGATTCCTCGCCAAAACGGCCGCGCAGAAATAGACGATGGGCGGCGGCTCGGTGGGAAGACGCGGTGCGCGGTCGTTCGCCTGCGCGCTCCCACGCGTCTTATGTCATCGCGCGGCCGGGATGTGACGCCCGGCGTCTGCTGCACTGCACTCGATACCGTCCGTCCGATTGTCCGAGCACCAGCATACTAAAAGCGCTTCTCGTTTTCCACTTCCCTAAACTAATTCACTCCTTCCCCATTTACACAACTATATAAAGGAAAACGTGAGACGATAATATGACTTTTATTGCGAACACAGAATTATGTCAGATGCATATTTTTAGTATAATTTGACAAAAAACAGGGCTTTCTTGTAACCCTCGCAGTTTCTTAAAAGGGGACAAGCTATAACTAATATTGTACATCCTTTGACAAGTCACGTGTGAAAGATAAGGTGGCCTCAGAACGAATCTAGTCTGTCAAATCTGTAAACTATTAACGTTAGCCAGACATAGTGGTTTTTCCTTAGCGCCAATCATCGACTCGAGATCGCGCACGGTACGTATTCTGCACGCACGCCTTGCGGACTATCCCGCCGGATCTTCAGGCGCGCCGCGTACAACTTTAGTCGGTGTTCAAGTACGACCTGGCTTGCCGCACAAATGGCGAAATCCAAAACTTGAAGGCGCAGTAGATCCGCTTCAATCGCTTACCGTCATTTGTTATTTCCAACTTTACGCACCTTTTTTTATCGATCGCGATCGGTACGTCATTATGCACAAAAATCATCGTATAACATTGTTTACGACTATATGGAGCTTACATAATAAATGAAGGTCATATTATAACCTCATAAACATTTCTTCATTTAAACGTTTATCGCAAAGGTGAAGTAGCTAGCAACTCAGCGGACGGCCTTGGCGGCGACGCGGCTCGTACCCTTGGATCTGAGCAAACCTGTTTTGGGTTTCTTCCTCCTCGCGGATTGTCCGAGCGCGCTGACCGCCGCCCCGGGCCGAATGCGCACGTCCTCATCCGTATACTTCTCGCGTTATCTAATTCTCATATGATTTCTCCATTGTCAGCAAGGGTTATAATTCATATATTAAGCCAAAATAAGCTGGGAAATTAATGAAAAATCAAATAACCTAACAAACTGCACTTAGGCATTTTACGTCTCGCAAAAGAAAAAGATTGTTAACAAAAACAAAGGAGTATTAAAATTATGTTGGCACACTTGACAAATCAAATAGCTATATTATTTTGAATACAATTCTCTGTTATATATAGCTTCTATGTAGAAATAATGTATTTACAGAGTTCACGGTTGAATGTCAACGACTGTTGGGCGCCACTCCTTAGAACTCATTCGACCAAACTAGCGCAAGATGGTGAGACGGAATGAAATGCCGAGTAAATCTGTCAAGTATATTAAAAAAAGTCCACGTATATGAAAATTATTTTGGAGTCTGGTGCAAGCATTCTGCTTCAATAATATGTACGAAGTATAATGAAGATAACATTGGAGTATAGATAATATTTATAAGCCTACACTGCGGCCAAGGACGCAGTCGGCAAGCGGGACAGAAGCCAAGCCGCATCTAGCATGTTTTATTGCGACACACAAAGTTGTCGTTTGCACAAAACAATATATATATATATATATATATATATATATATATATATATATTGTATAAATATATTTAATATATATATATATATATATATATATATATATATATATATATATATATATATATATATATTCACAATCTGCACACATAATGCGATTTATCAGAAGCACACTGCAACGCACAGTAAAACGCCCCAGTATATAGTACCAATTAGATAAAAAATGTGCCTTATTGCGATAGAGAATTTTCGGAATGAAATTATAAGACATGACATTTTTCCTGTATATATTTAAATACAAAAATAAATCATGTATCGTATTAAAGCAAGAATTACACAACTCAAAAACAAAAAAAAAGAAACTACACAATGTATTCAGTGTGTACGACACTTTATGTAACTTGCAAGTCTAATGAAAAACCAAAAGTGTAAACAAATTGTATTTCGACTAGGCACATACCAACAATTTACCACGTCTTTACCAAAATGATTTAGTCTCGATTGTTTGGTTGGTTGCCATCCTAAATATAATAACTAGTTTTCTAGGTTACACAGAATAAGTACCTATGACACGAATTTTAATATATTTTATTAATATCATAGTCGTAGTGAGTTGATTCAATTTTCATAAAATAATAAATATTTTCACTACTAAATTTTCATAAGATAATAAACATTTACGCTTTCACATACGCAACGCGTAACCCCCACTACAGTTAACAGAAATATGAACATTACGGTTCAATCATTTTAAAACGAATTAGCTATTTCAAACCAACTGGCAATTTACTATGTGCCAATACAAGCAATTTACTATGTGCAGGTTACATAGTAAATTGCTTGTATTCGCATAATGATTCAGACCATTTAAATATATATAAAAAAAAACATCAATTACAGCCAAATATAAAACGGAAAGGAAGTGACTAGAAAAACCATCAAGAGTATTTATATAGTTTGGAAGAGCAATTCTTACAATTTCTTAGAAGCATGACATTTTACTTCTATTGTGGCAGCGAAGCGTTTGCCGTAAAGAGGAAATATCTCCTGCGACCCGCGGCGCTGTGACGCGCCGCGTCGCGACGGTAGCGTCGCGCAGATGTGTCAAACGAATTCGGCGATAAATTCATTCATTGTGTAACGAGTACCAGACGGTATTCGGAATTGGGCCGTCCCTCCCTAGAGCGCCTCCGGGCGCCCGCTGCGAAGCGCATCTTCAGAAAAAGCGGCCTTACCTAACTAGCGCATACGGAGCCCGGACGTGCAAGCCGCGCGCCCGTGTGCGCGCTCACACATCCCGAGCGCCTGTGCAACTTAAGGCCGTGCTAGAAATAGCCTCTCGCAAATGTTAAAACCGATGCTCAACAAGTATATGTGATACCACGCCGAGCACTATGAAAACACCGACACAATATTCCATCGAAATACCCGAATATTACCAAAATTGAACGTAAAAAAACTAAATGTAATAAAAATAAATTGCCCTCGAATGCGGAAAGACCTCAGAAAATCACGTTTCTAAAAACAAATCCGTTGCCACACTGGACCTTATTAATTCATCATTGGGTGTGTAACAAACTAACATTTCAATCGGCAACAACGTGGAGCAATAAACATGCAAATCGAGCAGAACAAAAGCAAATGCGTCCTTGTACAGCTCACGTGTTTATGTGCATAATAGAGCAAAATCATCAATGCAAATATATTCAATGTCACATTCATTACGACACGTCGACTACGCGCTATGCGAACCGACAAAATATGAAGTTTAGACTTAATAGATGCACAGCTTACGAACGATATAATTTGTAGTACTTATATATTTAACCACTATGCAACGTTATTTCCGCAGGCAAACGATGGCTTCGGTTTTTACGCGCTACGTTACTAGGTACCGAATTCGCCACTGGGTGAACAAAACCGCTTCCATTAATGTACATTATCCTACACTCACTAACGCAAATGTATCGCGCGCGGTACTTTGAATCGAGCGTACATTACGAATTAAAATAATGCCCATCAGTGACGTAAACCTTGCCAATATAAAACTCATACGTCAACATACGAGTAGACGTAGATATGTATTACAAAATTTCCCAATATTTATACGCTTTACACAGTATTTTTTTTATATTAATTATACAAATTAACAATTTTATTTGTCGTATTTTTTCGAAATCATAAGTAGTTTCGATTTCTCATAAATAATTTCGATTCCTCCTAATAAACTGTGGAGGCGTTACGCCCTCGGTAACAAAATCCGGAGGAACAATCTCTTTGTCGGTCTATGAAATTAAAGCTGTACGAAAACGATGGAAAATATAATAAAAGCTGGATAAAGCTTAGCGTGAATGTTATGATGACGCATATTAAGTAAAATATTTCCTTAAACACATACGTAATACTCTACGACGTTTTTGCTTCGATATTTATCGATAGTATTAAATACGCAGCAAAATAAAAGCAGAATGCTTCTTTGTTATCGGCTATAACGATAAAAATAAATAGAATACCCTGACCTTAAAAATAATATAATTACGATGAAGACATTCGACGAACACCGAGTGCGTTATTCAACGCTGACGAGAGCCGGGCGCGTCATAGGCGGTCGCGGCACACAGCCTCACAAACAAGCGCAGTGGCCATGAAATCACTTGCCATCGCCTCGCTCGCGCCGCTCGCGACGATAAATGCTAAATAACATTCTTATGTATTTAAACATCCACACAATTACCCCGCTGTCCCATTCTTATGTATTAATCTAATGAATGAGCGACAACATTTTTGGTCGCTCTCGGTAATTACATGCAAATAATTCTGACTGCTCTATTTTGACCTCGCTTCATTATAAGGCTGAAATTGCGGAAGTGAAATGTTTCAACGCTACCATGACTTTCTGGCGGTTTTGCCTTCGCTTATTTCGATTCGATTTCGCATATGTATGAGCAGTTTTTGTCGTGTTGTATTGCTGAGGTAAAATGTTAAGTGTTGAACCTACGGAGTAACATGTCGCTAACCGTCAAATATTTTTTTAGTTGTTATCAAAGTTGCCCGATATCAGTTATTATCGTCTTATTGAAACGCAAAATAACAAATAGTTAACTTTCGATAAATCGTTACATCCCAAACCATAAGCCATAGACGAATCTTTTTCCTCGTGGTTTCCTATCAACAATGTCCTCAAACCTATTAACAATATCCTTAACAATATCCACAACCTATAACTCAAACTTTCCCAATCTCGCTTTACACAGTAATTTTTTTTCCAGTTGCCTCATTTTAGAGCATGTATAATGAAATTATATGCAGAGTATATTATATGCAGAGTTTTATATGCAGAGATTTATATGCAGAGTTCTTATAAAAAAAGCTAATTGAACCTTGAAGAACATCGATTATAATATTTGCTCTGGAGAACATCGCAAGCAATACATGCTTCCGCTTCGAACACTATCCATATATTGATTAATTGCTTTTAATTAAATATATTTTTGGGAAATGTTTACCAGTAAAAAACGGTATAGTTCAATGAAATAATCCTACTGTCATCATGACAACACAAAATTTAGAAAACATGAATGTTAATTTTTATTAAAAGAAATTTACTCAAACTTATTTTTTAATTAGTGCGATCACATCTGACAAGTGTGGTGCTTTTAGGTAAATTATGAAGTTTAAAAGTTATAAATGTAGGAATACAGCTTCTAGTAACAGGGTTTTGGTCTAGGAAACTTCACGAACTTCTGAAGCCGCCACGGACGGGAATAATTCTAAAATAGTAAGGTTTCTGTAGCTTATCAATTACTTCCGTGCAAACGAAGGAACATATATGTACATATATATATATGATATGACGGCACTAAGTGTATGAATACATAAACGTGACCGAGATAAACGGAACGCAGCAGCACACGTGACGGAGGTAACCGGAAACGGTTACGATTTAAAGTTCACAACTTATAAAATCCGGGTAATCAAAATTAACAAGTTTTGATACAATAATACGACACTCATGGATATATTTAGAGGAACGCGGGGGGGCGCAAATTTACATAAAATAGAATTCTTCGTGTTGTATGAGCTTATAATAATTCAATAATTCACTTCAATAAGTGAATCAATTAATTAAATTAACATTTATGAACATAAAAAACTTAGACTTAACGAAAAAAAACAAATTAGATGCAGTAATCTTAGTACCTTAATTGTAAGGAGTTTTGAATTATCATAGTGAAAATTGGATATCCTAAAGTTTTTTTTTCTTAATGTGTGACATAGTTAGTTAAATACTGACTGAATGTTACCTCCTCTTGCTGTAAAAACTGTCTACATTTATCTGGGAATACTTTTCATTAAATCGCCAATGAAACTTTGTCGCATTTAGGTTCCATTCATCCATCGATGTATTTTTGAGGTCCCTTAAGTTAGTTGGTGCCGGATTTCTTTGCTTAATTTATTTTCCCAGCTTATCCCAAACATGTTCTATCGGATTAAGGTCTGGTGAGCGTGCTGGCCACCCCAATTTAATTCCGACCTCAGTAAGTTACTCTGAAACGACCGCTGCAGTGAAAGGTCGAGTATTATCATGCATTAAGACAAAATCATCATCAATATACGAAACAAAAGGCACCACAATCGACTCTAAAATGTCCGTTACGTATCTTGTCGCAGCCAGGGACCCGTTTTCTAAGATTTGTCCGTCCGTACGTGCTCCCGCCCCATACTATTACTGATCCTCCACCATAACACCCTCTTCCAACAGTTTTACTCTGAGCGCATCTTTCTCCGGGTCATCTCCATACTTTGATTTTTCCATCATCTGACTTAAGACAGAATCTGGACTCATCAGGAAACATCCTTAGCGTTATCATCCCAATTTTGATGCGAACGAGAAAGTTGGACCGAGCTACTCAATGATCTACTATGAGTAAAGGTCCTCTGGTGGGTAAGTATGCCCCTATTCCGCCGCCTTAAGTCTTTTCCCAATGGTTTTGGTGCTAACTGCACTTGTCGAACTTCCTGAAGCTTGGTTCTTACTTCGGAAAAAATGCCCTTATTCCGCCGCTTTAAGTCTTTTTCTAATGGTTTTTGGTGCTAACTGCACTTGTCGAACTTCATGAAGCTTGGTTGTTACTTCAAAAAAATGCCTTTATTCCGCCACTTTAAGTCTTTTTCTAATGGTTTTGGTGCTAACTGCACTTGTCGAAATTCCTGAAGCTTGGTTCTTACCTCAGTGCGAAATGAGATGAAATTTTTATGTCATTCTATTTTTCTTTGTGTTCTTCTAAATATGTCCATGAGTGTATTACTAGTTTATTACATTCAGATCACACTATTTTGACTATAAGTTTCTATATTTATTCTTATACGTATATTATATATTTTTGTGATCAAAACACTAATAATAAGCGACAGCGTGACTATAATAAGTAAAGGTACGAAGCCAATGAGAATATATTTGAACTTGGTCATTATTTTTATTGTCCAAATTAAGGGAGCTTGTCTTAAAAAATATGAAAATTTGTGCAAAAAACGTCCATAAAATAAATACCGTTGACTATGTGACAAAGAATTGGTAAATTATACTCAAGCGCTCGACATCTCAACAAAACTAATTTCACGTATTAGGAATGCTTCTAATTCGAAAGCTGATTTAGAGCTTACAACATATTGTCAAATTCAGATGATTATTATATTAAATTTCGGAATAAAGCTTCGCCAGGGGACAGTTTATATTAAAAAAAAAAAAATCAATATATATCTATAATCAAATAATAAATAATCATGCAAATATTTTCCAAATTCCTTTCAATAAACTACTGACACACATAGATATTGTTGAAAAATTTAATATTTTTAGGATTAATATCATACGTAATAGTAATTAGCGAAAATTATTAAATTATTCATTCGCTTCCATTTGCTTTTACCACTTCGCTTTTTAATTGTCTGTTAATAAACAAGGTAAAATTCCAAATTATTTGGTGGAAATTATGGCCCGATACACGCTTTGCTTTTATCGACAGTTTTTTTTTCCTGAAATAGCAATACGGAAAATAGAAACTGAAATATTTTTGCGCAAGTGTTAAATAGAAGATGCTCAACGATCCACAGCGAACATAAAATCCTAATCTAATTTAATAACGTACTTCTTTCTAAATCTTTAGCAATTAGTGTCGTATCAGAGGTGACGTATCATGTATAAAAATATTGATTATGACACACAAAGTGGTCATTATAATTTAGTAAAATAATATCAGAAATGCTTAAATTTATTATAACCAAAAATATTATTAGAAGACGTAAATAAAGGTTAAAAAAAAATTTTCGGCCTAAAAATCTCATTTTATATTTCCTGATCATAATTTGAAATTTAATTTTATATTAAATGGAAAGTATTATTTTAATTCGTATGGCTTTTGATATCATTACGAAGGGATGTTTAACAGAATTGTTATCGTATACAGCATAATAATATCGCTGGAAAAGTCAAAGAAGCACGTGCGCAAAACGATTCACATCATATTCGATGTGTCCTTGATTTCACCACTTCATTTTCCATCACTACAATTTTGTACAGCACATCGTCGAAAAAAACTTTATATAAAAATAAGCAAATACCGAATATCAAAATAAAATATATAAAAAAGAGTATATAAATAACGACAAAAAATAAATAAAAAAATATATTCTAATAATAAAAACAACGGTAAAATCATTCTATTTTTGACTATACTTAACTATTTATGACGTTTCATAATTTTTTACAGTAATAATAGGTGAACTTCTTGAAAAATGAAATAAAATAAAAATTATGACGTTTGATAATTTAAGACGTTTGATAATTTTTTACAGTAAAAATTATGACGTTTGATAATTTATGACGTTTGATAATTTTTTACAGTAATAATAGGTGAACTACTTGAAAAATGAAATAAAAAAGATAATTTAGCACATTGATCCACGTCGGTACTAACGTGCTAAATGCGAATCTGCTTAAATAATTGCTTCTTACAATGGAAAAAGTTAAGCTAATTCAATATGGTTCTATTGTAACGGGCAGAGTATAAAAAATCAGGTGAATCCCTCAAGATTTCTAACCGGATGACGTACATTTGTACGTACGAGTACACTCACTGCACATTCGTCGAACATCAAACACGAGTGGGAATACCAATCACTATTTTATAAATTAACACTTTATTTTCATCAATATAAATCTAATCTCCTTTTTATGACTGTATTTGCTATTTGTATCTATTGCTAAACTTTACTGAGAAAAGTATTTTTATAGAACTCAAGTTCTAAAGCGCTGTGCAGAAATAAACGTACTTTACGTAGCTTTACATGGTGCATCTCGAACTTCATACATACGAAATAAAAAATATTGATTATGGTACACAAGGTGTTCATTACAATTTAGTAAAATAATATAAGAAATGCTTAAATTTAGTATAACCAAAACTATTATTAGAATACGAAAAAAAAAAGTTTGAAAAAAGTTTTCACCGACACTTTCAATTTTTGGTGACACTTTAAAAGTGATAAATGTCAACAAACTACACGCTTTAATAATACAGTTACTTGGTGCATATACTTTGCATTCTGAACCCCTTTTAGGGTTCAATGCTTTAAAAGGAAAAATGGAACCCTTGCAAGGTCACTCACGTGTCTGTCCGTTCTAACAATTTTCAGTAACCGCTCGAGGTAGAAACTTAGCATAGTAATATAAGTTATTAACCCGTATATATCTCAACAGACAAAATTCAAAAATATTGATTTGTAAATTTTAGGGGGACAAATTAAATTCTCTAAACATTTTTTTTCAATTCCGTGTACAGTGTGGGCTATTGAGTATAAGAGCTAACAAGGACCTGAAAAACATTTTTTTTTTCATAATTTTATGTAGTATATTTTAAGAGACATACTGAAAAATATGCCAATAAATATGTCCCCACCGTTGTGAAAATTGAATTTTTATGAACAGCTTAATAGAAATACTATGTATGCTTAAAAAGTTTGTAAGTACTTATAAATATGTAAGTACTTTTAACATCTAAGTATTTATGTGTACGAAACCTTCGTATTGTTAAGTTCTACTTATGCTTGACAGGTTTTTTTATAATAGGAAATTGGAATATTGCTAAACAAATTTGTAAAAAAATTAGTACGAAAAAGTAAATATAAAGTTACTTTTATATGATTTTACAACTCTGCATTTCTTGAGTTATGTCGCCTGACTATTGAACATGGCATAATTAAAGCGAGTTATTTATGTTCGACTTTAAACAAAACTACGCCCAATACATTTTATATTTTAAGCGGATTGTTTATTTCTCATTTGCACAATTCATAAGGTTTTATTGACAAACGTAAAATATTAACGAATTCGGTTAATTAAAACCCAAAAAGCGTTAGTTTTCATTCAATGTCGGTCATAAAAATGTTAATGGAAACGATTTTCGAAGATGATGAAACGGAGAAAAGATACCTTAAAAATACCGCGATTCTGTGCTATTCATTAAACGGCACATTAACATACTGATAAGCAAAGAATAATAGGCCGATACAGCTGCAATACAGAATTTCGTCATCGGAAAAGTTATACGAGACTAACTAGAAACGCAAATCAGTTTTCAATTACGTAATCCCCAAGTAAAATAATAATAAACTATAAAAATTATTTAGAATAACTACAATCAAATTCATTAGAAAATATGGAGAATAGGTCGATACAGCTGCAATTCAGAATTTCGTCATTGCAAAAGTTATACGAGACTAACTAGAAACGCATATCAGTTTTCAATTACATAATCTCCAAGTAAAACAATAATAATAAACTATAAAAATTCTGTAGAATAACTAAACTCAAATTCATTAGAAAATATGGAGAATAGGTCGATACAGCTGCAATTCAGAATTTCGTCATTGCAAAAGTTATACGAGACTAACTAGAAACGCATATCAGTTTTCAATTACATAATCTCCAAGTAAAACAATAATAATAAACTATAAAAATTCTGTAGAATAACTAAACTCAAATTCATTAGAAAATATGGAGAATAGGTCGATACAGCTACAATTCAGAATTTCGTCATCGGAAAAGTTATACGAGACTAACTAGAAACGCATATCAGTTTTCAATTACATAATCTCCAAGTAAAACAATAATAATAAACTATAAAAATTCTGTAGAATAACTAAACTCAAATTCATTAGAAAATATGGAGAATAGGTCGATACAGCTACAATTCAGAATTTCGTCATCGGAAAAGTTATACGAGACTAACTAGAAATGCATATCAGTTTTCAATTCATAATCCCCAAGTTAAACAATAATAATAAACTATAGAAAGAAATTCTTTAGAATAACTAACATCAAATTCATTAGAAAATATGGAGAAAAAATTTCACTTTTTGTTCCTGACTAAAATATAGAATATACTTTATTACTTATATGTTCAAACAATGTGTACCGACAATAATAAAATTCTGTATACTTTTCTGAATATATATAATTTTAAAAGTGCAATGTAAATGACTTCATAATTGCATGATTTTAACGTAAAGGCCCGAGAACGATAACCCCTTACGAATTCAAGAATACTATATAATAAACTATTTAAATGCGATTGACTGAAGCTGAAATAAATGTTAGAAATATAATTTTCTAAACTACTTGGTGGAAATTTTCTCATATTTACTCATATTTCTGTGAAACTTCAAAAGTTGTTCGAAATTAGGCGAGATAATATTGTACACCTCTACATAATAATTATCTACATCGATTACATTTGTATATACTGTATGTACTGTGCTGCATATAAGTACAGGATTCGATCATCGATAACTAGAAAACGATATATTTTTCCACTTTAATTTTAGAGAAAGTCTGAAAGAAAATTATGCCAAAAAAGATAAAATTCGTGACAAAAGCTTCGTTGGATAAACATGAGTCATATAAAACAACAAAAGAAATTGACTTTAATAAATATTCGTATATTTAAAAAACTTAAAAAAGATTACAGCGTCTTTTACTCGTAATAATAGACTTTCGCCAATGTTCATTGCTGTCATAATCACTCCTATATTAACAAAAATAAAACGAGCAAGTGCAAGTCGTACTTGTGCATTTAGTGTTGGGTACGATTAGTACTTTATGAATATACATTTTATAATTCACAGTGAAAAATGTACCTGTTACCCTGAAAGTATGTTTGTTTACAAAACTCAAAACTATATCTGTTATCCTGAAAGTATGTTTGTTTACAAAACTCAAAACTAGAACTCTCGCTTTCAACACGATACATCTTCATCTTTTCTGTATAACGTTTTGTTAGTTAATAAAATTGTTAATTTTTTTAAATCTATTCATAACCTTTCCAACTATTTGGCTCCAAGGAGCTGTATTTTAAAAACAGTTTTTGTCCAGTTACTGATTGATAACTATATTTAAAAAAACCAAACGATATATTTCACACTACGGTCTTGAAAAAAATTGCTTTTGAATTCCCTTTAATCAATTCCAAAATCAAACTTATTTACTTCATACCTTTAATCAGTCCACCGCTACCTATAGCCATACCAATTTCAATTTTCAATGTCAAATAGTCTCAACGAAAAAAGCCTGTAACAAATAGACGGACGAAAGGAAACATACTGCGAAACGTTCTAATTCCCCATCAGCCGGAATATACTATAGGTATACTACTCCCTCACAGATTTCCACAAAAGCCAATCCCGTGCCACTTATATCTGATTATTTCGCGTCACTTTTGCCAGGTCATCTGTCCATCTAGCAGGGGACGGTCCCACTCTACGTCTTGCGTCTACCGGTACGTTATCGCCATTCGAGAAATGTCTTCCCAACAGCCGTCAATTCTGCGCTCTATATGGTCTACTCGTTGCCACTATCTGCTAGTCCTACGAGCTATGCTGGTAACCTTAGATCTCCTTGGGATCTCATCATTACGGGTGTTGAGAAACCTCGAACATAGCACTTTCCACATGTCTTGGGAGTCTTTTTACGAGGCCAATAGTATAAAGGGCCACGTCCCATTTCCGTAGGTCATCACTGGCAACATACACTATTTGAAGACTATTGTCTTTAAACATAGAGATATTTTAGAAATGAAGATATAGTAGTTATACGAATGTTGCCAAACCGAGATGAAATCACCGATTGACCCCTTTTTCGAAGGTACCTAATTGGACAACTTGTTCTAGCTATACATAGTGAGCAGCAACTTCATGAGTAGTATTTCTATCGGTATAGGTGTGACGTGGACGTTAGACATGATCTTTGTCTTGTCCATGTTCAATTCAAAACCTATCTGTTTGAAAACTCTACTTAAGTCTTTGAGCATTGTGTCAAGATCGCCCCGTGACTCTGCAATAACCACTATATCATTGCAAAACGAACGAGTAGTAAAGAGTTTCGGAAAGATTACGTCTTACACCTTTCAGCGAGATTATATCTTACACCTTTCCTGCAGCTGAATCGATATTTTACCCTGTTCCTGTAAACGGGCTGCGTGAGAGTAAATCTGTGACGACTCCCGCAAATAATTAATAAACGTGGGCCACGAGAGCGATGGGTCTAATTTTTTTTTATAGCTCAATTCTTATATATCTTGGGATAGATCTAATTCTTGTATATAGGATATGTTCAGAATAGTGTCGGGTCACCCTAGCTCTTAGTCATTGCCCGTAGTCACCCTAGCTCTTAGTCATTGCCCGTTAGTCATTTGAGCTGATATCCTTTAAGCTTTTGGATCTTGACGGGTGCTGGATATAGGACCGGACCTCTCCAACTTGTGGTTCAGATTCAATGTAACTCTTACCATTCAACTTCCGGTTTTTACTATTCTAATCACATACACTTCATTGAATATATGTCGTTTGATTATCAAGATTAAATTTATATTATTTCTAATTATACCGTTGGGCTAATCCAAATCTTTTTTCTGACAGTCCCCTTTTTGCAGAATAAGTTTAACAAGAGGCCTTCCTCCCTCTCCTAACACTCCAAAAGTAGACTAATCGTTGGTCCCCAGGGTTCTGCTATCCATAACTCACTCTCGCCGTCATCGAAACCGAGTCGTGTGCCTAGCTTCGCGTTGAAGTCTCCTATGGCGACAGAGTAGTGAGGTTTTGAGGTGTTTAAGGCGTTTGACATGTCATCGCATGTCGTCCACACTTCATCGTCAGAATATACCGAGGTCTGTGCATATGTCCGTATGATCTTCAGCGGATACCGTTTGATAAATATGAGCATATACCATCCTCACCGAAACAATTTCAAATTTCAATATATTATTTACGAGAGACTTGTGGGCGATGTACCCGACACCATCTTCGACCAATTCGTCGCCCTCTAGCAGTAGAGCAAATTACCGAACCAGAGGATTATCTCAACCTCTTCCTGTTTTCACATTTCTGATAATCCTATAAAGTCCCATCTGAACTTGCTCAGTTCTTCTTTCAGCTTAATAATCTTCTCGTCAATATTTAGTGTGCGTGTGTTGTGTTATACGTCACCAGGTCCAATTCTCGGTGTGGGTAGCCGGATCATTGCATGAGATCCTTAGCACAGTCTGTTCCGCTAAAACGATACCGGCTACCGATCCGATACTCGCTACCATAGGCAGGACTGGCGGAGCTTTCGGGGACTAAGGCCGTTGTTTACTTGTGCTTATTTTACAGAGATGAATTTACCTTAATCATCACGCTTGGCAGGCGGATTAGTGATAGCAGCAATAAATTATTGGTGCACAGAAGGAAGCTGTTGCTCGTCCTCTGGTTCATTTCCTTCGGCGCCTCATACGACACCCAAGGTAAGAAGGTAATCATATTCTTAGTCGGGAACCACATATTCTAATTACGCCTGGACTGTATTAATTCTTAGCTCACTTTCATATTATGCTTTTATTTTTGCGATGCGTGATAGTTCTTATCATCCACTAAACTATATTACTCTACACCGGTACGCCTGACAACAAAGACAACAGGCGGTCATTTGCGCTACCACACACAATTCGATCTACTTTTTAACTTTATACAATCAAATTTATGGTGGTAACTTTTTTATACTGCCCTTCATGTATATCTGATACCCTTCTTAATTGACGAAGTTTTATGAAATGAAACTCAGTATAAATTGATTTAGGTTACTGGTCGTGTCTTTAAATAATCGGCGACGTAGTTCCCAAAATTTCTGGTTCTAACATATATTAAATGGTATGCATAATTTAGCATTAGATTATGCTTATATTATCACTCCCATTTCAATTGCTGCCTGTTACTTTAGCAAAGTGAACTAAAAGTACATCATTTTGAAATTTCAATAAAAAAAGAAAATATTACACACATAAAAAGAAAATATTACAAAAATAATATTCACATATAAAATAATAAAACACTATTAAGTGAATAGTATACCGCTATACATAACACTTAAGTTTGAAACTTTCGTGTCTTAAGATTTTTCTATACAAAATGTGTACAGAAATATACTCTTTTGTAATTTTACGAAATGAGTATAAGTTTTTTTTATAAGATCCACAGTCATTTCAACATAGATTTTGTTATTAAGTTAATATAAAGTTTAAGTGGATCATGATTCAAATGAGAAAACCAAAATAGGTTCTATTTGAAGGATAAATCAGAAATTATGGTCAACATTTACTTCGAAACAAGTCCATAAAATGAAAAAATAAAGCTAAATATTCTATAAACAAACTACGGTTATTTATATTGGTCTGCTATCATTCTGGTAGAGACTATATTTTTCTTGCGTTCATAGGAAGTGAAGAATTTAAAAAACCGCATGCCCGTAGAGAGAATACGAAACAAATACCTTGTCAACAATATTATTGTTGCTAATTATCCCAATACTTAAGTTTATTTGATTTTATATTCTCAGAACCAAGTTGTCCCAGATCATACCCAATGTTACGATACATAAAAATAACTAACTCAAAACTGTTTTATTAAACTTTTAACGCAAATTGTTAATGCGAGTTGCATTGGTGAAACTCAGTTTATTAAACTTTTCAGGTTTTATTAAACTTTTAACGCGAATTGCATTGATGAAGTCGTGGTACTCGACCGAATATCTATTTCCCGAAAGCTGCGTGTTAACACTTAGCGCATAAAGTTACACTACTCAACAATTGAAGGATCACCAAAAATGAAAAAAAATTGGGTTTTCTTTAAACAGCTGTAAGTTTGCAAGAAAAGATCGAAATGAAAACGTCATTTTAAAAGTTGAGATTTCATACTTTTTAATCAATTGAAAATATTTTTTATCTACTGCTAACAGAGTAAGAAATTAAATTGAAAAACTTTAAAATGAAGGGGTGAATAAATTTTTTGTCGAAAAATCTAATGGTTGCGTCCAAAAGTACCTAAATTTTCCTTTAATTTCTTATATAACTCCACGATTATTTGTGATAGAGTTACTCCAAAGTAAATACTTCATTTCAATGTTAAAATTATTTTGAACTTTGAACTCTTGAAGAAATAATTGAAGTATTTTAGGAATTTTTCGAAAAAAAAATGATAATAATTCGTTACGAAATTATGATTCATTTTCACTTTAAAAATTATGATTCATTATTTCTAATTTCCTTAACTTATTAATCGCATTGTTTTATAAAACTTGGCATGAGGTTTTGAAAAAAAACGATTAAATTAATAAAACTTTGTAGTTCTTTTAAGTTCAATGCATCCCCGATTATAGTGTTTTAATTGGCGAACCTCATCATAGTTTTGTTAAAACAATGGAAAACTTATAATCTAGCATTCTATTGTGGAATAATTAAAAAAAAAATTGTTAAAAGTAATCGTTTGCGATTTGCTCAATGACGCAATCAACGTATTTTATGGATTTTTTTTAATTTCATGTTATTATCTGGACACTGTTCACATAATTGTATCTTAATCCATTTAGGGTTTCATACAAATTTGATGAAATTTTTTAGTGGAACATAGAAGTGCTTAATTACAGTTATAATAAGAAGCTATACGATAGAATTTCTCTAATAGCCATACGCGACTCGAGAGTAACTTAATGATCTGCATTATTACGCACACCTCCGCACTATGCGAAGTATCACCGAGTTGTGCTCTATTAGAGTAATTAAGCGTGTGAATTTGATGGATCACAACAAAACAAATTATCCTGTTTACCTTCTATAACTAATCCATATAAAATATTAGCATACACAATAGTTAATTCTGTACTATCGAATTAATTTCAAATCGACAGAAATTCTCATCCTTTCGAAGTCAAATTTTGCCACATGTGTCTGTACGACCTAAATACACGTATGCAATCAATTAAAAATCGCAATACTTTTAGGATTAAAGCAGGTGTTCACAATACCCAGGAGTTATAAATCTATGAAAACTAGCTGTCTCGGCTTTGTACACATACATTTTTCAAGTTATCAATTTACAATTGTATTACCATGAATACTAATAATACAAATATATTCTAGTCGCTTTTTACTAATAGCAAAAAAATTATTATAAATAACAAATAATGGAAAAAAAAAATTTTTTCTATAGAAATTATACTGAGGCGCGCAACTATACCAATGATATTTTTTTCTTCTCATCTTTCTTAGTTTTTTTCTCAACATTGTAGTTTAATGCAAATACCCTATTTATCATGAGAAAATATGTTCGTTGGAGAAAACATTAAAGAGTAATAAAGGTTCGAGCATTGATTACACGTTGAAGAGTAATAAAGGTTCTAGCATTGATTACACGTTAAAGAGTAATAAAGGTTCGAGCATTGATTACACGTTGAAGAGTAATAAATGTTCTAGCATTGATTACACGTTAAAGAGTAATAAAGGTTCTAGTATCGATTACTCGTGAGATTGTTAGTTTGAAAAGTAAATAAATTTCTGCATACTCATGTTATTATGTTGCGGAACCTTCTTTTTTGAAATGGAGCTTTACAAGACCACTTCGGAATGCTGGTAAACTGCTTGTGATTTAACTTTAATTTTTCATCATCGGTTCTACAAACCAAAATTGAGCATTTATGTTGTAAAGTATAATTTTAATCGCTTTCACAAGCAATTACACGAAAGGAAGTTTAGCCGAATAGGGGCGCCATGTTTCTCCTACAACTAAATCTATCGACGGGCAACGTGACGACTTTTTACAGTTTTGATAGTGTCGGTTAGCGGCTAAATTCTGCGTCGAGGTTAAACGCATTGCGTGTCGTATCAAATATCCCGACTAACCGGTCGTACAGCCATTAAAAATTAAGAGAGTTGTGAATGAATTTAGGTATTGTTGATAGGAACAGGTTTCCGCGGCGATCGAGCGTAGATTTTAAGCAAACATTTTGGTATCTTTCTAGTATGTACGTTGTATTTTTTATTAACATCTGCAGGACACGAGTTCAAGAACTGGTAATTTGCTTCACGCACACAAGTGTAAGTTATCAAAACCACCATTACAAGTTCATCTATGCGTGCGTTCTGCTTAGATTTTTTTTTCTTATTGGGGAATATTAAAACGCGAATTGTCTTTAGTCAGCGCGGTGAATTGGTTATTCACCGTGGCAAACAAATAGAATGTAGCTGTTACCTAACCTTAAACCGTTATTTCGATATAAAAAACCAAAGAGGTCGGAGCGAGCTTATTTTAATTATGTAGTCTTCAATAGTTTCTAACGTCTACTACGTTTGCATTACTTAGAACGAAATTGTACCAAAAGTATACGAGAGGTCTAATATAAATGTTATATACCAATGAAAGGAAACGCAATATTTCAAACTGTAAAATTTCTATCAACGCACTCAAGTATTTAAACAAATATTACTCCATTACTGCGTTATTCACTTTAACATTATCAATTATATAGTGAATATTGCACAATTTCTTATAAGGTTTTTCTACTACTTGCGCATTAAGACATACTTTCCAAGTTTACGAACTGTGGAGACTTAACGAGACGGACTCCCAGGTCATGATTGCAAACTGAAACGTTCAAGCGGTATAAGTAATGACATTCAAAGTAGGTAATCTCTATACAAATAAAAAAAACTTAATTAAATAAAATTACAAAAATAGTTTTAACGTCCACTATACACGCGAATTGCACGTATAAAAGATTATATCATAATTAATTAAGAGCAGTTATCCGTTAAAAATATGAAACTAAACTTAAAAAGCTGGTTTGAATGAAAGTATAAAATATCTATTTATTTACACCGTCATGTCGCTTTTCTACAGAATAGCGTAGTCAGCAATATTGGTGCATTCATACGGTACGCCTTCCTCTAACAAGGTATCCGATTTCGTTGGACACGGCAAGGAGTGTGGTTGAAAGTATAAAACATCTATTTATTTACACCGTCATATCGCTTTTCTACAGAATAGCGCAGTCAGCAATGTTGGTGCATTCATACGGTACGCCTTCCTCTAACAAGGTATCCGATTTCGTTGGACACGGCAAGGAGTGTGGTTGAAAGTACAAAACATCTATTTATTTACACCGTCATATCGCTTTTGCACAGAATAGCGTAGTCAGCAATGTTTGTGCATTCATACGGTACGCCTTCCTCTAACAAGGTATCCGATTTCGTTGGACACGGCAAGGAGTGTGGTTGAAAGTATAAAACATCTATTTATTTGTGTAAATATGACGGTGTCGTCATATCGCTTTTCTACAGAATAGCGCAGTCAGCAATGTCAGTGCATTCATACGGTACGCCTTCCTCTAACAAGGTTTCCGATTTAGTTGGACACGGCAAGGAGTGTGGTTGAAAGTATAAAACATCTATTTATTTACACTGTCATATCGCTTTTCTACAGAATAGCGCAGTCAGCAATGTTGGTGCATTCATACGGTACGCCTTCCTCTAACAAGGTATCCGATTTCGTTGGACACGGCAAGGAGTGTGGTTGAAAGTACAAAACATCTATTTATTTACACCGTCATATCGCTTTTGCACAGAATAGCGTAGTCAGCAATGTTTGTGCATTCATACGGTACGCCTTCCTCTAACAAGGTCTCCGATTTCGTTGGACACCGCAAGGAATGTGGTTGAATGTACAAAACATCTATTTATTTACACAGTCATATCGCTTTTCTACAGAATAGCGCAGTCAGCAATGTTGGTGCATTCGTACGGTACACCTTTCTCTTACAAGGTATCCGATTTCGTTGGACACGGCAAGGAGTGCAGTTACTTATTCCACTGCAGTTGGAGCATGGAATTTACGTCCAACACGAGTCCTTCGGCAAGTTGTACTCCTAATTTCCGGCAGACGGTTACACTTATCACTTCAATATTATTGTTCTCGTGAAAAATATTTGTATTTTAGAGTTCCATAGCCAAATGGCATAAACGGCACCCTTATAATTTAGTCCTGTCCGTCTGTCTATCTGTCGGTATGTCACAGCTATTTTACTCGGAGACTACTGGTACTATATAGATGAAATTTGACTGCTGGGTGTCTTCTAAGAAACGCTATACAATGAAATAGTGGAATTAGGGAAAAAATAATATGGTTGGTACTCCGTACATGTAAACTGACAGATGTCAAAAAATCTAGTACTCATAGGCGTGTGGGGCGTTAGATAGGTATCGTTAGATATGTCTTAAAAATAATATAGAGGTTCCAAAACAATTTTCCATTTAAGCTAGTAGATGGTGAGATATGCGCTTCTAAAGTCTTTAAAAGTATACACTTTTAAAGACTTTAGAAGCGCATATCCCTCTAACTTTTCGACTAACGTGTAAAATTCTGAAAAAAATTAAGGTAGTAAAATTTTATTTGAAACTTTCAAAGAAAATTGGTTTGAATACTACACTACGTATCTAGTTTTTTAGATATAGGATATTTTCAGTAGTGATCATAGCGATAACTTATATTTTTTACATACATAAAAAATACAAAGTTATAAGTTTAATATTTTTTAGTACTACGGAACCCTTTCTTCTTTCAATAGGTCTATCGCCTAAGGATTAATATCCAGTTCCCATAATGATTTGTTTTATTTTCTACATAAAAAATGTAGTATTTTGTTCATATATTCAGTTATTTCTGTACTATTTACGTTTGAAAAATTTGTATTTGATCAAAAATTCAGAGTTAAATTTTTCGCAATTATTTCGCAAACTCGGGACTTAGGGGACATATGCTTTGGACTTACAGATGGCGAAGTACCAATAAAAACCATAGTTACATAGAAATGTAAAAAAACTTAGATTAGGCCTAATGAAGGTACCAGTTATAAAAAAAATGCGCGCCTCATACTTTATCTCTGCAGTCATTCAGTAATGAGTGCGTATATTTATGACTCCTGATTTTTTCGAACACTTTGTTCAAAAGCAATCGATTATACAAAAAAGTCGTGAGGTCTTTTTTATGTCAAATTTCAAGAGCTATAATTTTGCCGAATGGAATATATTCTATACGATCGTAGTTTACGAAATAATCACGACAAAACTAAACAACTAAGTTTAAGAAATTATTAACTTTTAATGATGAATATCGAAGAATTGATTACGTATATGAAAAAGATCCAGAAATTTGTGTAGTAAGTTTTAAAAGCTGTAGTTTTTTATCTCAGATATTTTCGTCGAAAATTCGATAGTTTCCGAGAAAACAGCAGGTTTGTATCCCCGGAACGGTTAACTTTACGAAAAAATTGCAGAAATCTAATTTTACCATCTTTCCCCGTTAGACAAAAATATACGCAAAGTATTCATGGCCGGAAAAACCACACTTTAAAGAATACACCGTTAATGAACTAAAATATAAATAAAATTCATTGTGACATTTGTTACCCATTTTGACCCATTTTTCTGTAGTTTCACTGACATAAAAATGCTTTGTCAACACCATTTCTTAAAGTGTGGAATTAAAAATTGTAATTATGCTTAAGACGAGCGACAACTACAATTAGAGAAAAAATAATGAGTAAATCCAGAATAATGAAGAATGTTGCAATGTAATTGTTTAAAGCGTAGGTATCTGTTATGTCGAAAACGTTATATTGGTAAGTTTGATTATACTTTTTACGCATAAAACCACGTTTCCCTTATCCATCTTAAATATATAACAATAATAATTAATGCCCGTTATTATTGGTCTACTGAATTCAAAACCTATCATTTTTCTCGACAAAAGCCCTACAATTATGTAATGTAAAATTATACGTTTGACAGAAGAAGAAATCGTTTGTCAATAATAGTAATACTTAATATACTAACATAATAACTTATATTTATCTTTTATACTCCAATAGCAATAAATGGAGGTTTGTGATAAGACATACCAATATATGATAAATAAAAAAATTACTTTATTCATTATTTTCATACATCGTTTCTATGTATAGCGACATAAGGAAATTTTTTCACTATTTTTTTAATCCTTTTATAGTGTAAATAGCCATAAATACAAAGCTCGACACGTGTAGTCGGCCGGTTTGATGTTCCGAGGGTCCTTTAGTCTCGACGGCGAGTATCCATCAAATATTTTTAGTCTAAACTAGGACGTTGAGGAAATGTATTTGACATATAAAACATTTCCTCGTCCCCAAACAAGTCGCCTACAGTACATCTAAACCGTGTACGTTGCATCCGTGTTTGTTTATTCACTTAAGTATTCATTCTGGTCAGTGGATCACCGTTAATTCCGGGCTTTATTTTCAAAAAAAATTTTGACTTGAACACAGGCCACATAATTTGGTTTGAACACAAACCAACCGCGTTTCCAACTACCGCTAGATATATATTTAGCAGCTCGAGCGAAGAAATGCCCGACTATAGATATACGGAAGTAATTTTTGGAGACAATTACGAGGATCTCCAACGGGATGGTCTCGTTAATTAATTGTACGGCAATTTAATATGCTAGAAAACAGAACTCGTAAGAGAACAGAATTATATATTTTATTATTACTTTTTACATAACAAACCATTTAACCGATAAATACAAAATAACCATTGATGTCATGGGAGCCATTCGGTGGTCTTAGGTTTCTCGACGATATGAATAGAGGTAAACAACATTAACGAAAATAAACTAGTTCTTTAATATTCAAGAGCATTCATTCGTATACATACATCTTAATTGACCATGAATTATACTGTAGGTATCTGGCAGCCTTACATAATAATTAAATTCATGACTGTCAACCAAAAAAATTTTATTAGAAGGATTGAATTTGAGCGCGAAAACGCATCTATATAACATTTCATTTATTATTTGGAAATTTAATAACGAGATTAGATTAAGTGACGAATGTTAGTGTTAATAAAACTGTAGCGAACATTGTATTACACAGCCACAAAGTACGAGTCCGACCGCGACGATGGAATCTTATTGGATTCCCATACGATTGCAAAACTGACTTGCTTATGCATTAACAAATGCGACGGCTTTACTCATTCCACTTTCTAACGCACTATGTACGTCGCCGAAATGCGTGTAAACATATGCAAGCGCAGCGAGTGCCAGTATGACCTGAATTTCCCATTCATTCATTTCCGTGACCACAAAATAATATTTCGTCCGCATGAGAAGCTTTACAATCATAAAGAAAAAACCTTAATATGGCACTTTGCAAAGCAATTTTAATGCAAATCTGTACAAAGCACAAACTCAAGGCTTCATTATTAACGCACTGGCTGCGCTCAATCAATATCAACCGAGTTATGGAGCATGTGTAGTGAATTCCGTATGCACTACCTTGTTCCCTTTTCAAAAATGATAACACCAAAACATAAATTATTAGTCATTTATGCAAAGAAGATTACACTTTAGCCAAAAATAATATATACCAGGAAGTATTATCAAACGCGGAAGAATTGTCAAAAAGCATTTATCCGTATCCGTAAATTTTGACAAACATAGTAGTGATTTCAAAATGATGACAGAACAAATACAGAAAACTACTTTGACATTATTAACAACACTATATTTTTTCATAAATATTAAGTTTATACATAATAAATACCTGTAAACTTACCTAAATCGGGTCCGTCCTCAATTTTGAAATCACTTTTCCTCCTACTTGTCCATAAGCAAAAATGTTGATTGATGTATGGATAGGTAGTGTGGCAATTGCAAATAAATAATATTCCTAGCATATTACAGATTTAGTAAAGAAATAATCCTTATGACATTTACTCACTTTATTTACAAAGATATATTTTTAATTAGAGTAAATTAAGCATCTTATCATGAGTTATTTTTTCATAATGTTACACAATTTCTATGTTTTTTTTTGAGAAGTAATATTTAAATATGTAAATAATAACGATTTGATTTCTATGGAATATTAATGTCTCAATCAAATAATTTGTTCCAGGTATATTTATTTTCATTGAAAGTAAATGTTTTTTTTAATTAATTTAAGACAAATAAAATTAAAATGTCAAGACAATTTAAATATTTTTATTTGATATTGTAATTATTTTATATATTTCTCTTGCCTTTTAACTTCCGTTTTTATTCACTGTATTTCTTTTTATTACTCTGTTTTTAATTTAATTAAAAATTAAAAAATATTGAGAAATTTTTTCATTTCCTGTTGTATTTAAATTTTTACGATAGCAACATTGAGTTGTCTATTATTGTCTTTGACGCAGGTCTTTTCAGCAGTCGCAATATTTTGCAAGACTTGTTTTTGCGCACGTATAGGTCCTTCTCGGACCATCAATCGATAATCAAATTTAATTTGTGATATACATCAAAATGAACGCTGTTACTAGGGCAGGACATCTATCACCCTATTTCAAAGCTTCATCGCAAGTTGTGGCTTCAGGGTTAAAACCGCTTGCTGCTTCTGTCCCAGGTACACAAAAGATTATTGCTCAACCTCTTCCCAAAGCAACTACTGCACAAGCGTTGAGCACTAGCCTTCCTACTGGCAATCTAAAAGTTACAAGTGGACCAGCTGGTAAATATTTTACCTTTTATATGGACATCTGAACATGAAATTTGATAAGTTTAAACTACAGAAGTTACATAACGTCAAATTTGACGTTTAATGTTCTATATTTTTTTTTCAGTAACTACACAAGTTAGGTACGCTCACACCGATATCGCAATTCCCGACTTTTCGGCTTATCGTCGAGATGATACGAAAGATCCCAAATCTCGAGCAGATGACAGTTCGGATTCACGCAAAGCATTCACCTATCTTATTGCAGGAGGTAATGCATTCACTTATCTTATTGCATGACATGACTGCATGTCACATTTTATAGTTCTTTATTCATATTTTGTTGTTAACATAATAATTAAATAAGACCTTTTCAAGAAATTATGAATATTCAGACTATTAATAGTAGCACCGAAGGCCCATTATAAGTTCTTCTACTTACATCTAATTGTCATCTAAATATACTGTCCTTCCAGGTGGAAGCGTGGCAAGTGCTTATGCTGCAAAATCTATAGTAACCCAATTCGTTTCATCCATGTCGGCATCTGCCGATGTACTCGCTTTAGCAAAGGTTGAAGTGAAATTGTCAGACATACCAGAAGGAAAATCGGTGACTTTCAAATGGAGGGGAAAGCCACTATTCATTCGACACAGGTGAGGATGAAATTAGTTAAAACAGTGTATCTCTTTAAGTAAATGTTTCCTAAAATTTGTAATGTTTTCTAATTAACTGGCAATTGATTTCTTTATATTTTGAAATGCAAAAAAAATTTGGTTGTGATTATCTAAATATTATAAGTGCATCATTGTTCAATGACTTTAATTGTAGGATTGACTTCTCTCATGAAATTTTTCTTGACTTGAAGATAAAATTTCCAGTAAAATTAATTTCTTTGATTTTTCTATCGTAATCATTTTAGGACTGGTAGTGAAATATCAACAGAAAAATCTGTTCCTGTGGCTACTTTAAGAGATCCTCAGCATGATGATGAAAGAGCCCAAAAAGCAGAGTGGCTTATAGTAATTGGAGTTTGCACTCACTTGGGCTGTGTACCAATAGCCAATGCAGGAGAATTTGGCGGATATTATTGTCCTTGCCACGGCAGCCATTATGATGCCTCTGGTAGAATCAGGAAAGGCCCAGCACCGTTGAATCTGGAAGTTCCACCACATGTATTTGTAGATGAAAGCACACTTGTTGTTGGTTAAAAATGGATGTATCTAGTAATATTAAATTGGCAAATTAGCTGATGATATTTGGTTAAGTATACATATGTCTAACATGTATGTCTAACTATGCGTAAGTAAATTATTAGAAGAATTGTAAATGTTACAAAAATAAATCATCTTGAAAATCTTCTTTCATTAGTTGCATCTTTTATTTTAAAATATAATAAGTTCTTAACTTATATTAAATTCACAAAACTTTTTAACAAAATTCTTATTTTTCTTAATTTTTGAAGTAAAATTGAAATTTAAGGACCATTATTTATATATTGACAAGAATTTATTATGACATGTTTAGCACTTAGTGACATTAGTACATGCCCTGTTGTCTCTTTAGTTTGAGGTGTCCACTGACGAATAGTCTAAATTCACAAGTCGAAATTGATGTTGATTCGGTCGAATGATATGCTACGATGGGACTCTTAACTGTTTCAAATTCTACTGCTTCATGTTAAATGGCGTGAGCAACATGTAGAATGAGTGGGGATGACTCCATTTGAGATTGTGTACTAAATAGATGATCAACTTGTTTTGGTTATTGTGTGAGCGAGGTAGAACCATCGTTGCAGAGACAGTGAAATTGCCGTGAAAGTGTAGTAACATAACGGATGTCATTTTTCATGAATACAAATAGGTGAAACAGACAAGAGGTATAGAGTAATTGTGATTGTAGTCAATATTATACGTGCATCTATCTGGAGCTGTGCCGAATGGATGCGCTCTGAGTGAGATGCTGGAGATATTTAGGAGATGCTTCTTACATATACCTCACAATGTAAGTCATTTTTACACTGTAAATACTTAACTGAATATTATTTCATAAAATAATTCAAAGGAAGAAAGTAATAACAATGAAATGAGTTTTAAAACATCGTGGTTCAAAATTATTTCAGTTAAAATTCATTCTAAAATATTAAATTTTTTTAAATTTATACGATATATACAAAAATTTCTGGCACTGCTCGCATATACGTTCACTTCATTTTGACTTTATTATTTCTGTAATTTATGTATGGAAAAATAATTATTACAATTTTTCAATAATTTTTTAGAAGTAGTAATATTTTGTATTAATCTTTGTATTCTTTTTTAACATCTATTGTAATTATTTCACACCGTATATATAAAATACATAATGAAATGGTTTATTTTGCTTTATTTTAAGAGTTGTTATCAAACATATTTTGTCGTAATGTAGGAATTTAATACCATATCATTTCCACATTTATAAAAATTTGTTTTACATTTCTCAACCAAATTCAAAGAGTGTTGTTTATTGTTAGCCATTGATCCACGGAGTGAATATGCACTAACACCGACACATTATCTGTAATACAAGCTTATCTACAAATTTATAAGTAATTCTTTGTTGAAAATACAATAAAAGATTAAAAAGTAACGTGTTGTTCATAAATTTATGTATCTACAACAATATATTATAAAAATTTTTTTTGCAAAATGCAGTTTAATTCCGTTTTTGTATCAGACTTATTAAAGACAGCACCTTTAACTTCCATTCCCATTTTCTCACTTTTACATTTTCCATTGCTTTTCAACAGTTTTCAAAAAAAAAGGAAAATCCTTCAAAAAAACTAGTGTCTATTATTATATATTAGATACCATATATGAATTTAACCGAAAATAAAAATAAATCGATTGTTATACAGTCGGTGTCACAAGAACGTACAGCTCATAATTAAAAAGGATGGGCGAGAGACAGGGAATTATAATGACATCAGATAGAAGGGAGAGGAATCCATGATGCAATTATACGGTTGTTTTAGTATCCCTTCAACTGTCGTAAACAACATGTTTACAAAATGAACGCTTCTTATGCGAGTCGATACAAGGTAGTATTTTTGTGCGCCCAACTAAGGCCGAAACTAAGCTACGCAGCAGCTGCATTTTACATGCGGAAATCAGAGGCCTTTGTGAGGAAGTAGATTAATTATTACAAAGAGACCAGTGCCTTTGATGACCTTTCAAACCGAGGCTCAACACTTTCCGCTATAGCAAGGGGGTCCCCCCTATAGTGCTATAGTGGAACGTGTTGAGCCTCATTAATAATTGATATTTCGAGAAGCACTCTATGTGCACATTGTGAAAAGCACAGAAATTACTGGCTAGGAAAGGAATCGTGTGAGAACCATTAGATGTCGCTTGGTCGATTCTGGCTATGCATGGAGAAGCACGTTGCTTAAATTTTTAAAATTGGATCATTGAGAAGAGCGACTCAAGTGGACTCAACAAAATATAGACCGTAATTGATTGTCATCTTTACTGCTGAAGCTTCTTTTACATGAGCTTCTAGAATGTATGCTTGGTCGGTGCATAGGCGTGTTTGCCCATAAAGCTTCATGTTTGGGGCTGCCTGCATAAAAGTTTTTGATTTTTTATATATATTTACTGGCAATCTTCATGCATAAGAGATGGTGGAAATCTATCTAAAAATATTGCTAAATTCTGTTCATTGTTTGGCCCGGACAATCGCAATTATATACTCTAGGAGGAAAATGATCCCAAACATCAAAGTCGACTCTGCAGCTCATAGAAAGCTGAAAATAATATTACGACTTTGGACTGGCCCTCGCAATCACCTAACGTGAACCCTATAGAAAATATCTAGTCAGCCATGAAGGTAAAGCTCCAAGATCAACATTGTTCACTTTGAAGCATTTCTCTCATCACCTTCGCAACATCTGGAAGTCATTTTCTGTAATGCATACTGAAAACTTAATACAACGTATGCCTCAATGTTGTCAGGCTATAATTGAAAATGACTGCGACTGGACGGTGTATCAGATTAATGCATTTTTCTGTATTTAGAATAGTTTCAGAATATAAATACTGTTTTTGAATTTTGTTTTTCTTAAAATTCTGATCCGTACGTTCTTGTGCTACTGCCTAGTTTTTAGGATATCGGCTGCATACCTAAACTTCTCATGTAATTTTGCTTTTCAATTTGAACAACTTTAAGTTAAAGTACTTACAAGCCTATAAAGTATTTAGTTAATTCAACTGTTGCTAAAATGTTTCTTGGACAACCAAAGACGGTTCTAAATTATATATACTGTGTCTTGGAATGTCGGGAAAGTGTAGAAAATCTGTATTACTTGAATTTTATATGATATTTTCCATACTCGTGGACAGGAGAAAGGAGGCAGAGTGGGCATTGAAAAATAGGAAATATTTCCACCAAGTTTCATCAAATTATTTTCTCCATGTTTAAGTCTGTAAGTACTTTAATTTCCCGAATATCCTTTTTGAAACTCGTTAGAGGCTGGTTTAAAAAAATGGCATCATTTCAACAGATCGGGTTGACTCAGATTGACCTACTATAATTTAAATTTTAATCCAATCTGACGCACCAAAATCAAAATTTTTGTTAATCAAAACCACCGCAGTTATTATTTTTGAAGACAAAGTTAGAACATGTGTCAAATTCTGGAGAATTTCATAATAAGTACAGAATACCTAAATTACTTGTATTTTATTTATTAATTTTAATCTATGAACATATAGGGCATATTTATTGCTATAAGACCAATCTCTTCCAATCAACCAAAGCACCGAGTAATAAAATATAATGTGGGTGTTGGAAGACCGCAAAACATTGTAAATATGATTACAAAATAAGTTTTAAAAAACATTTAAAACAAAAAGAAACTGTCAAACAAAAAAAATAGCCAATGACAGAGAATTTAAAAAATATATGAAAAAAGTGAAAAAGAAAAAAAATATATATATTATTTATTAACAAAAATAAAGTAGAGGAACAGGATTTATTTATTTCTTGAAAACACCATTGCACAACTTACAGATTTATCCAGGGCATTGAGGATGTTGAAATACCCATAAGAACAAATCATTAAAAATGTAGTAAAAACAATAATGAATAAACCTCCTTTAATCATTAAAAATGTAGTAAAAACAATAATAACAAACAAATAACGCACCTACGAAGATTGAAGGGTTATCGACATGATTTAAAAAAATGCATTATCAAAAGTAATTCTTGCCGCAGTTGAAGGAAATCACACCCATTATAAAATCTGAAAAGACTAAATAAAAATAATACACGTACGTTGAACTTTTTAGGGTTCTAAAGCCAAATGGCAGAAAACGGAGCCTCCATTATAATTTCGTCTTGTCTATTTGTATATCTCAACCATTTTACTCTGAGGCTATTGGCACTTTAAAGATGAAGTTTAGGTAGTAGGTATCTTCTATGAACATAGCAGTTGATATAGTGGAAAATATTAGAGGTGGCATTTTATTCATGTAACTAAGCGATGAAAAAAATCTAGTGCACATAGGCATGTGGGGTATTGATAGATAAGTCTTAAAAATGATATAGAGGTTTCAAAATAAGTTTTATTTATGTCAATAGTTGGCGAGATATGCCTTAAAAAGTGTGCCCCCCCCTCCTAACTTATCAACTAATGTGTGTAAAATTCTTAAAAAAATGAAGAGAGTAGAATATAAAATAAACTTTCACCGAAAAAGGTTTAAAAGATATGTTGTGTAGTTTTTGAGATATGGGATATTTTTTATACTAACCGCAGCGATAACTTTGTTTTTCACAATGTGTTTGAGAAATTCAAACTTATAAATCATTTTTTCACTTATATTGTTTTGTGCTACAGAACCTTTTGTGCCTGAGTCCCAACTCCCACTTAGCCGTTCGTGTGGGGTATCGTCAGATAGGTCTTAAAAAATGATTATTTTAGAGTTTCCAATATAACTTTTTTTAATTAATTCAATAGTTGGTGAGATTTTTGCTTCTAAAGTCTTAAAAAGTGAGTCCCACCCCTCTTAACTTTTCAGCTAACATGTGTAAAATTTTGGAAAAATAAAGATAATACGCGTTAGAATTTATTTGAATAAAATATGTTTTGTAGTTATGAGTTATGGGATATTTTCGATACCAACTACAGCAATAACTTTGTTTTTCACAGTGTCTGAGAAATATAAACTTATAAGTTTAATATTGTGTCGTATCAGAATCTCGCAAAGGGAAACCTTCCATCTGACTCGCACCTGGCCGGTTTTTTAATATTATCTCCAGCATGATAGTATAAGTAGCTAGATACGATAACTGAGGAGATAAGATAACGCATTAATTTTCTGATTATTATAATGTAAATAATTATGATCTAAATAATTTCATATCAGGAAAATCGCTATAGGAGGAAAAACTAGGGAGAGATCAATGCCGCATTATTAGTGGGAGTTGTGAAAGGGGTTTTTTTTCAGATGACATTGAATTCGTGAATTGATGTTGCATTCTGAATGCCTGGATACAAATTATTCGAGCATGAACAATGAAGTAATATTCGTAGAATATTACTTCATTGTTCATATTTCAGAATCAGTAAAGTAAGGAGATTTTCAGTGCGAAGTCCCAGGGCCATGTGCACTTAAAGCTGAAAATCTAGACTTAAGGTACTACAAGAAAATGGCAAATATCACTGGCAGCTTCTAACTAGTTAAACTGCGCACCTGTATTCAGCTACATGATCAAATTTCCTTAGGTCGAAAATGTAGTGAATGGCCAAATTTTAAAATCGTTCTAAGTTGTTTAAGTGATCCTTGGTAAAACCCAGATAGCATGTCTCCGTAATCAAACAAAGGCAATAAGAATGTTTGACATATAAGTTTTAGTATCTCTTGGGATAAAATACTAAAGACGCTTTAGAGAATGTACTCTGTTGAATAACTAATGTCATTTATTTGGGGTTGGTTTTGATTATTCGGTGGGCCTAGATCTTGAAAATAGTGGAATAGGGGTTCAATAAAAACTAATTATGAAAGAAGTCTGACTATCGATAACAATAGCCCGAGACTTGTAAAGATGGATTAACAGATCCATTTTAAGAGCCCATTGACCGATCAGACAGAGATCGGCATTGATTTCATTAATGGCGTTTGAAAGAGTACAGAGGCCTGAATGGATATAAATTTCCACACAAGTGCAGATAACAATATATACATATATATATATATAAAAATGGAAAGAAGTAGTAATGAAAGAACTCCGCCCTCATGACATTAAGTTAATCCATTCTAAGCAAATACTAAAGTTTTCACAGATTGCCTAACGGTCAGTAAAATAGGATTTAAATCAATCCAAAGAGATTTGTGTGACAGAGTAATTTTAAGGGAGCAGAAGAGTAACAAAGTCAATGTTTGAATGTATTTTGTCTGACACCTAGCTTTTTTCCACTGCTCCACTTAAGTAAATGTTGCGATGTTGATAAATTCTATAATTAAATTTGAATATGTAACAAAAATTCTTCTCTTTCTCCAAAGTTACTGCCACTGTTGCGCAGTTCATAGCACTTCGTACCTATCCGTTTTCAAAGATACCCCGAACAAATCAATCATAGCTCTTTCACCTGAGCACCTACACTAGGAACTTATAAATAAAAATGTTTCTGGATAAATTCTTTGTCAATAATAACCACATGAAAATCATTTAGGAAACTCGAGTTACAAGTGAATGGACAGACGTTTCATTATAATATATAAATTATATATATATATATATACATGTTGAATTTTTTTATAGATTAAATATTACAGCTTTCAAGCTGTTAATGGTTTGGCACAGTAAAATTCTAATCTGCTATTTTAGCAGATTAGATAGAAATCAGAGAAATTTATTTTAAATATTATATAAAGTTGTAGTAACAATCTGACATTGTGCTATTGCGACTTGTGTGACTTACACATAGTTTATATGCTTTCTTCACACTAAATCCAACAATTTTAATGCTACAAAACTATCAAAGCTATGAAAAGAATTTTTTTAATTAATCTATATTTTAGGAAAGTAACAACCATCTTTATTAAATAGAATACACTGAAAGAGAAAGTAAGCATGATAACTACATTGTGCATATTTTCACTATTTTAATGATTACACTATAAACTAAAATTGAAAAACTAGTAAAAAAATATTTATAAAACTGCAACACCCAAAACATACCATGCTTCACAGCAATTAATACAAAATTTATGGGAGCATTCTAAAGAAATCTACATCCTGCATCCAAAAGTGATAAGTTCAATTTAGATTTTTGAGTCTTCTTGCTACAACAGTATATTTTGCTTCCAGTATTCAGTCCATCAATATTTTACCATGAAATGAGTATTTATAAAAAAAAACTACTTACATGCAGTCACAGAAACGTATGTAGGTAGTTACTTACCAAAGTTGAATGCGGGCAAGGTGCAGGAAAGAAAAGTGTACAATATCAACATATAAAGAAAGTCAAAAGTAACAACTTGTTATGGTCGCGGTGACAAGTATGGTTAAGGGTTAAGCTAGTAATTTCAAGAAGTTATTTTTGCAGACTTAAGATGTTAGTAGTAAATATTTATATGTAGATAAATTATTATCCAACATAGAATTTTTTAATTGATGTTTTTTTTCACAGAACATCAGTAAAGATTATCTTTGAACAAGGGATAGAATGTTGACACGTACAGTCAATAATAAGTGCAATAGTCACATTGCACAAAGTATTTAACATTTTCTCGTACTTAATTTCTTCACCTTTTCACTTCACTAATCATGAAAATAATGGCTTCCTGTGATCTCATTAATATATTGTAATGGGACCACAGGAAGCCATTATTTTCATTAAAGAAACCATTCACATTTATACTTCATGATGAAGTCTTTACTTGATTCTTAAACAAAGTATTATGCCTTAATTTTTGACTAAGAATTTTACAATGAAATCACATAAATACTTGGATATCAGCTACCACCCAAAGTCATGCTGTGCAACTAATAAATTAACATGTCCTTTAATGCTAATAAATTGTTAATTTACTGCCTGCTGACTCTAAAAAGTAATTTCTATTTGTTTCGAAAAAAATTATTATGGCTTATTTTCCACTTCGTGTAGATTTAGTTATCATTAAGTTATAAACTACAGCAATATATTCTTACAAATAGATTCAAAAAGTTTCTCTTTTTAACAATTAGAAAAACTAATCACATGTATGTTTTTTCAACGACTAATATATTTCTTCCAATAGTTATCTTTTGAAGATTTATATGGGCTGCAAACAGAAACGAGTCAACTAAGCTTGCCTCGCAGAAACAAAATCCAGACAAAGAGGATGGAACAGTGAATTCGGAAGTGGAAAATTCTGATAAAAAAGTTATTGTAGATATATGGAAGAAAATAGGACAGATTAGAGGTTTCAAAACAGTTACGTCTAGTTAACCCTTTATAAGGCCGAGATAACCACAAATAGTATAAAAACGAAATTAATGAATTTTAAGGCACTTTTTCAGTTCGACAATCTTTGGAACATATACGAAAAACTTGGTAGCAGTATAAGTGTGACCACCCATACATATGGCTTTTTGTTCGATTTCAGTTATATTGATACATATTATAGATTAATAAATAATACAGTATAATAATTTATAAATAAACAACATTATTATTGCAAAAAGGTTTTGATAAATACTGTTTTTAATATATTTATCACAACCTATTTTCAGACATTCTCATGTATGAATGTTTTATCATTCAATTTATGAAAAACATATCACAAAAGAATCCACTTACAAACAAATACAACATTTGAGATCAATCATACTTTGGTTCTTTTGATACATTAGGTATTTCAGAATATCATTTTCGGAAAGGAAAAATAAGAAATAATTTTAGTTTTCAAAGTTTCTGTTGAAACTGTGTAAAAGAAGAATAAGCACACGGAGAGATACCTTGCATGTGGTACAAGACAGTTTCATTCTTACGTTGTTTCTTTCTGTACTGCATAACCGGCATCTGCATCAGACTTATTGATCATATCTCCTCCAATAAATTTCTGGTAGTTTTTACTAGTAATGGCTTGTTTCTTTTTGGGAATGAGATTAGGTTCGCTAGAGAGACTTCTTTTTCTGGAGGAATAGTGGCTATTAAGAAATCTAGCCGTTGAAAGGCGAAATTATAACATAGATACAGGCATTGGAGTCCTCAATGAAACAGTATATAATATGTATAAGTGACATAGTAAGTGTAAGTTACCTAGTTCTGAAGATGAAATCATGATACTTTGTCGTGATGGGCCTGGCACTGGGCTCCTTTGTTTTCGAGAGATGTGATTGCCTTCTAGCACTGACTGCTACTTGGTGGTATTTAATATGCCGCTACCTTATAAAGAGTTAATGGTTAATTTAATCTTTTTACTTTAAAATTTGTGTTTTTATGAAAACAATGTGTCACCATGCTGATGGAGATCTAGTACAATCAACAGAACACTTCGTAATCGAAATGGTTTTCATGTGCGCACCAGTATATAAAAATTTTTATGTATAAATTCGAACATACCAAAATTTAAGATGATTATAATTATTTCTAGTATAATTTTACCTTCTAAAATCGTTAACCTATGTGTCTGGTTATAGGAATAAGTAAGTGATTGGAGTTTATTATTTTTGTGTGAATAGCTGTTGAATTTCAAAAAAAATTAAAAAACGTATAAAGCTTATAAATATTCTAGCAGCATTTGTACGACACATGAGTTCACTAATTTAATTTTGTTTTTCATGTATGAATTAATGTATTAATGTTATGACTTTTATTTAATTATTATGTAAATATTACAACTTTCATTAACCGTTAGAGTGCCGACGAGCACCATCACGCTCGTGCGCGTATTAACTAAATTTGCCACGAGCGCGATGGCGCAGTTTATGGCGATGTTTAGCGCGCAATAGGGGAGGTCGTTCGCATGCATCGCTAATTTTTTATCTTTCTACGTGTTACGTAAAGTGTTGAACAAATATAGTTTCTGAACACAACATATAAGAGGGGCGCGGGGTGTGTCGTTAGAAGCGCAAGCGGTGCGGATGTTTTAGTAGCCATGGAACAGTGGAGTAAAGAGCACCGCGCTTTTGCCGTCGAGGCGTACATTTCGAGTGGATTTTCGCTGTCTGTAGCACGTCGCTGATTTAATAATCGTTACAGTATTCGTTGATTACGTAATGGACCATCGATCAACCTCATTCAGTCATGGGTAGCAAGGTTCGGAGCTACAGGATCAACATTAAATAGGCCCAGGCCAGGTATTGGCCCAGGCCTACACTATTGGTAGCCACGGATGAAAATGTCAAGCGTGTTATGGTTTCTGTCGTTGAAAATCCCCGTTTATCACTGCGTACACGTTCAGCGATATTGGGAATTCCGAAATCAACTTTACAGGTAATAATGCAAAAAAAGCTCAAGTGCCATCCATATAAAATTCAAATTGTTCAAGATTTACACGATTCTGACTTTGAATTAAGAAAAACTTAACGCGGAGGTGATGTTGTTGAGATTTCGTACTGCTACCCGGATGGGCAACATATTCTTTAGTGACGAAGCTCACTTTCACATTGGAGTATATGTGAATAAGCAGAACTTTCGTTACTGGGATGTCCACAATCCAAGACAAATGCATCAAGAGCCTTTACATAAGCCTAAAGTAACAGTCTGGTGTGCCATGTCTGCATCTGCAATCATAGGGCCTTATTTCTTTGAAAATCAACGTGGCCAAACTGTAACTGTGGATTCGGAGAGATATGCCCAGATGTTAAATGACTTTTTCAGAGTAGAACTACAGAATAGTCCATCCTTCAACCAAAACACATGGTTCCAGCAGGACGGGGCCACAGCTCACACTACTAATGTGTCCATGAATGCAGTGCGGCAGTTATTTCCAGAAAAAAACATATCCCGAAACGGTACCATACCGTGGCCACCTAGGTCACCCGATTCAAGCCCATGTGACTTTTTCTTATGGAAATACTTAAAATCCGTTGTTTACAAAACAAATCCGAGCACTGTGACACAACTTAAAGAAAATATTCGAGCCGAAGTCAGTAGGATACCCCGGTCGCTCTGCAAATGCGTTTTTGAAAACATGCATGCTAGACTCGAAGAGTGTGTCGGACTCGATGGCCGCCATTTGGAAAACGTGGTTTTTAAAAAATTAAATCCGCATTTGTTGTTATAAAGTAGTTTTTTTTTACAATTTTTCAAACATTGAAATCTGCCACTGGACACTCTGTATATGTATATGTATATGCATATATATATATTATATGGATAGAAAAGGATGAGTAATGGACTTTTTTTCATAAAACCTTAAATTTCATAAAACTATAAAGTAATTCACAATACTTTATTATCACCTGGGGTAGTACCTATTTTTACACACTTAAAGAGTAAAAATAATATTTTTCAGTGTAAAAGCTATGCAATAATAACTTATATAAGGATAACTTGCATACCTTCTACCCTACTTGTTATGGACACTGAAGAGATTTGAAATGATTGCTGACTAGACTAGATGACACACATATACTTGGGCAAATAAGTTAAATGCAGAATAAATCAATTTTGGCCAATCCTTGGTAACAATTACAAAACAGACTTTTAAGTAATAGCTTGAGGACGATACCACGGTAAAATGAGTGATGAACACATAGCTACAGAAAAAAGATTCTATATTTATGTGCAGGTAAAGCATCCATTAATTTTTATCATTCGTTATTTATTGCTACACCATATCATTTTCATAAAAGAATGAATATAGGACAAACAAAAATAAAAGGAAATATTTTGTCTCTTTGCTAGAAGAAAAATAACAGTCGGGGAAGAGATCACAACATACCATTTTAATTTAGAAATTAACACCTGCAGAATATAATGTTACCGTCACATTGAAGCAATAACATTTACAATAATGCTAGACAACAAAAGGAACCCATAAAATCGTCATTAAAAGATAGACAATCCATTTTTATTTTGTTCAATATACAAGTCAGCGCCTACCCACGTTCTGAAGCATGCTACGTAAGAACTAAAAATATTTTTTCTCAATATAGAGTATAATGCTATAAACAGACATGTAAATAATTAGTATATGCTACATAGCCCAATCCACGTGAACATTTTTCCGTGTTAGCAGAATATAAAATAAAGTTTGGTTCCTCGACACAAATTGCTATAAAAACTGACACAAATTTGGTCAGTCTTACAATAAAGGCTTATAGTGTAAGCCATACAAAATATACATCGTTTTGTATTACCTTCAACATAGTGAATTATTTAAAATTTGAATTCAGCTAGTACAGGCAGTCTTCAAATGTTGAGAATGTAATCTGGAGTAAAATATTCAGAACTGATATGAATCTGTTAATATTGCATTAACCAATACAGCGTTTAAACTCTATGTGGGAAACAACTAAACATCGGTAACATTTATACATATATACAAATGATGACTTTCGTTTTCACCATAGTCAGATGATGTAATAGCAAATTATAGAGAGAAAATAAACACTTTATACTTAACACCTCTAATGTGAAATCTTTTCTCTGATCTTATATTAAAAGAATATTGGTTTTAACCATTTTATATAGGTTGTATTAACAGACATGATATTTTATTTTACTTTAACTTAAATCTGCGGGAAACTTGATTATTCAGGATGCAAAAATGTTGCTTTTTCAGAAATAAATAAAAATGAATATTTGTATGTTTATTATTAATATGTTCCTAAACCATTAATCTGATTGTAATGAAACTTTGGTGAATTCTTTTGTGTACGCTCGTGAGGGTTCCTACTCTAAAATCTATATAAAAATTAATGTTAGTATGTTAGTCTTCTATGTATTCCTAAACCATTGATCCGATTGTAATGAAACTTTGGTGGGTTCTTTTTCCTACACCTGCGAGAATTCAATAAACAGATTATACAACCAAACACTTTTTTATTTTACGTGGCATTGCAATGCATGCTGGGTTACAGCTAGTTCAAAATAAAATTATGTCATTACATACTAGACATCAACTTAAATCCTTTGTTAGGGATGTAATATGGGAAAGGGACGATTGTACACCAAAAAAAAAACAATTTCATACCAAGTCCAGACAATGCCCAGGTTTTATTGGTTTTTTGCTATTTGCATATAATTAATCTTGTTAAATCTAAAAGTAACTTGAAGACTTTACTATTCTACAATAATATTTTTAATAGTGAAAGAAACGAAAAACTGTGAAGTTTATAATACACCTATATTTACATTAATAATTTAATTTGAAAGAAAGGTAATATATTGAGTAAATATTGGGCAAATTAGACTTATCGTACTATGTTGATCACACATAATGTCCAAATTATAGTAAAAATCTGTTTTCTTTAAATAAAATCATACGCTATATAAACAAATATTCCAATCTCACTTAGAAATATTATGCTTAGAAAATAAGACAATAAATAATCTTAAATAAAAAATATAATTCTAATGATATGGTTACTCAAGCCAAACAGCTATGACAATAACTGGGTGAACGTGGGTACTGGTGCATTAACGCGAGTCATGGTTTCTCAAACAAACATTATTTGATGAATGAAATACACGAAAGGTGAGTAAATAAACCACTCTCAAAATCATAATAACATTGATGCAATGTACAAAATTATTCATATAATAAGAATGTAACTTATTTAGTGCTACTGTTCAATCTTAATAACCCACTTAAATAATAAGAATCCACTTAAATCCAAATTGTTTTGCCAAAATATTTACCCAAAATCTTTATTAACCTTAATTTCTTTAACTATTATTAAACTATTAAACTATTTAGGTATGTTACAATATTATACTAAATAATATTTATTGGTTTTATTGAAAATGTGAATAATAAAAATGGGAGGATTAACTTTATATTGAAACAAATAACTAAATTCTCGGGTTTATATTTCTACTCAAAACTTCTAAAAAAATATATATATAATCTTAGTAGCACCAACCTCATACAATTTACCCACATTTGTTTGGTCACACCATAGGCATCAACATATTTTGTTATTATCGTACTACCGCCTTCCAAAAACGTTTAAAATTTTGGCAGATATTAGTCTATGGAATATACAAATGTGTAAATTCATAATTCTTAAGTGTGCCTGGTTGGACGAGGCTGAAATATAAAAACTAAAATAATATAATGTGGAATGTAAAAGTATTTTATATGTAATTTTGATTAGATTGGTAAGTATCAAAAGACTGTTCCAATTCAACAATCTATTAAATAAAATTTAATGTAAAAAGAAAAGATGAAACACCAAATTGCCTTCAAGTTTTTATCATATTTGGGATAAATTCTCATATTCTAAAATTGTTTACAAGATAAATTAGTCAACGCACTATTAAATTTGAACAATAAGTCTGTTTAAAAATATCCCATTTTGTATATTCTTATTTAAAGAAAAAGTTTATTATATGTAATTTAAAATTATTACCTATATATTAATGAAAAAACCATCAACGCAGAGCTTAAACTTTTATATTTAATTTTCCAGTGTCAGAAGATCAGAATTTTGACAGATTTTTTTTTTTTAATTAGATTAAAATTCAAACATTACACTGTCCTATATGAAAATTAGTTTCTTTGTTCAAATAAGCTTCCTTGTATTTTTGCCAACAGGCGACCCTTTTAAATATGAAATGTATACTAGTATCAATATAGATAAAGGTTATATGCTTATATATAAAATAATTTATTCTTTTAAATATTTTGCAACACCAACATTAAATACACAGAATATGTATACATATATTTTCAACGTTATATTGTTAATATGTCTCTTTTTGGTTATCTTTCTATAAATAGCACATGTGTTCTAATTTAACTTTTACTATACCATTAAATAATTTAAATAAGTTTTCAATGATTGTACTATTGGAAGTTCATGATTAAATATTAAAATTTTAATATATTTTCATTATGAGATTACTAGGATTACAATTTTGTATTTCATAAAATATTATTACAACACATAATATACTTAAAATGTTAAGTCTTCAGAATTCCTAAGATATTTCATAAAATGTCTACTCAATACTGAAGTACCAACAAACTAAGGTTGATAACATTTATTAATTTTATATTTTATTTTGCAATATTGTGGTGGTATATAGTGTAAAAAATGTAATGTTTAATCCAACAGTGTTGTATTCACTTATTAAAGCCATTAATTTAATAAAACTATTTAATTTGAATTTTCAAATATATCCAAGACCAAATATGATTCAATATACAATATAAATACTTTTATAATTACTAAACTATCTAGCTAACAGTTTGAAGTATATACAGGAGAAAGATTTAATGTCAGATTTCTGATTGCATTATTTCTTGAAGCAGTCCGACTCGCTTTCGAAGATTTAATAATCTGAAGAACCATTGTTTTGCAATCGTGGCATACAATCATTTGCATTCCTCGGAGTTTGTCGGAAACTCTTGTTGGTCCTAAACTTGCACCTCTAGAGTATCTGCTCCTGTAAATCGATAAAATTTAGTTATTTTCTTAAATGGTTATTATGTAGGAATCAACAGCGGAAGAGTTAAAATTGTTAACTCGCTATGATTTTTACGCTAACTCACAGAAATATTGCATGATTTAAAATCAATGCTTTTTTATCTCCTTGGGACTGACAATTTTTAAATTTAATTACAGTTTGATAATATCTGATCATGAAGCACTATTTACAAAAAAAGTTGATTCCAAAAGTCGATCTCAAATATTTTCAATCTTCACAACACTGAAATCTTTCCCATGTTCAACTTTTTGCAAAACCATTTTTTATTTATGTTTGGACACATCATATTATTTAAACTTGTTATTCCAATTAAAACTGAATTATTAAAATTTGTAGATCCCTAAAGGGATGATGTTTGTGGTCTATCCCTCCAATTTTTAGATACTTTTTAATTAATAATGAAGTTTCTTTATTCTATTGTTAAAAGATATAGAAGTTATTAAAATCATTCAGTTAACAATTATTAATAATATGTAAGATGTAAATACATAATAGCACGCAATATGTTTTTTCCTTAGTATATTTCAACATCTTTACAGATTATAATAATGAAATGTATAGAGCTACGGGTTTGATGCACCTTCTATCATAAAATGGTATAAAATTATCCACCACATTTTTTTCCTTTTGATGATAGATTTTCTTAGATTTTCTTCCATATATTTTTTAATTTGATGTATCGTATTTAATACTCGTATTTTATATTTCATCATTTAAGCTTCATACTCATAGAACTACTACTAAGACAACAATTTTTAAGTTGTAGGTACTTCTTGAGCCAAGATCAAGTCATACTTTAGTTTGTTGCAAAAATACCTTAAAGAATTTGATTAATCAAAACTAAACTCAACTTACAGTACCATGTCAATACTGTAAAGCTAACATTTTCTCTTTAATCTACAAAAATATCTTTCACTGGTATTTCCATCTTAGTACGAAGTTCCCCTATTCTACTGTTAAAATTAATTTATAGTTTTTTTTTTCTATAAAACAAAACTAGAAAAAATTTCAATATTTCTATTAATATTGAAATGAGCCTTTGAAGAGGTAAAAGAAAAATAAGACTCCATTTATAAACTTTTCTCAGATATATGGAGATTACACTAGGTTGATAACTCTTTGGTAATCTGATACAAATTAAAATATTATAACAAGAAACATTCAAACAAGAAATTATTTTAAACACTGCAGGATTTTGGTTCACCTTTCAAAGTTACTACTTACAGCTGTGGTCACAGTAGTATAATGGCGTAAGCGCTTTTGTCATGACTGAGAGGACACAGGTTAGAGACAAGAAATATATTTTCTATAATATATTAACTTTCAATCTTAACATTAAAATCTGTCACCATTCAGAATACATATAGAACTAATGAGCGATAGATACCATCGATCATCAGACTAATATTGACACTAACAGGAAGGTGATGAAAAATAATACATCTATTACTCTTCAGCTGCTGATAACGAATGGAGGTGATATTATTTTCTCAGTCACGGTTACTTAATAACAGTTCAATCAGAAGTTAACATTAAAACGTGTAAACTAATTTAATATTTCAAAATTACATGTTTTAACCACATCCTCTTACACAGCTCCGTCGTCTATTGAGCATGTTGGACAAACACTGAGAAACTGCATACATTCTATAATTATTGCCATGTAAAAAATGTTGTTAAAGTTTTTTAAATTATCTCTTAAATTGATCAACTCACCGTCGATCTGGTGAATACTTAGATGTACTATTGCCCACTGGCATGCTCTGAGGACCATCGACACTTCTCGACATGATACTACCAGATGGAGGAAGAGTCAGAGAGTGGTCTGTAAAACCCAATGCCGAGCCTCCCCGTGAGCCAGGTGCTGAATGTGCCATGGCAGTATGTGAGTCACCTAAACTCCCTTCTAATGATCTTATCATTGATGGATTTCGTTGCATTGATGGGCTACTGGGTGCACTGCCAACAGAATTGTCAGTTCTCACCTGAAACAGAATAATTCAAATTCAAAACACAATTATATTTAACATTTTTCAAATCAACATATAAATGAATAAAATATATTAATTACAGTATTTATTTAAAATTTCAATACTTCTTCATGCAGTTTGCAATGAAAAATTCTGTTACATGACTTGACTTGACTTTCATAATTATTATGAGTGTAGAAATTTCAAAATCTCATCAAGAAAAATCCAAAAAAAAAGAATACACATACTTTTTGATGTTCAGGAGACATCAGTCTTGCCATTAGGCTTCGGGGAAATGATGTGTGCATTTCTTCTTCAGGTGATGGCATAAGGGATGGGCTCAAAAGAACAACAGGAACATTTGAAAAATGTTCTGTTGGTATTCGCATCTGAAAAGTAAAATTTTGATCAATTAAATAGGCAATAATGAAACATTTGTTAGTTCTAAAAATACAGTTAAGAGTAACTTTTAAATTTCATCATATTTATAATAAACAGCTTGAATGAATTTAAAAATACAATAAATTAATAGCGTTATGAATCAACAAACAGTAATTTGATATTATTCCCTGATTTTGAATAAACTAGTCAAAGTCAAAATAAAGGACACGAGAATGAAACTATTTGGGGAATGAACAAATAGCAATGGTCTTTGCCTTAAATTGAACCTTCCAGAAACACGTGGATTATTTTCTAAAAACATGAGCTACAGAAATGTCCTGAGAGTCAATTATTTTTTAAAACATAGATTGTACAAAAAAGCACAATTTTGAAAGATATATCCAGTATATGTTGAAAAGTGCCAAAAAGTGTCTCCGAAGATTCTAAAAATATGTTAAATCGCTGACACAAAATAATACCATCTGCAAAATATCATCTGAAATGTAAATTTTCTAAGATATGATCTGACACATAATCAGAAAGGATTGTGTAATATAAGTAGGCTGCCAGAAAATCGGCAAATGGCAATTTCATTCACTTAGAGACATTAAACTCAAAAAATCATTGTTCACCAATTGTCATCTAAACTTTAAGAAATGTAAACTTGTAGATATTGAATTCCTTTCATAGAGATACACTGTGTAGAAGCAGATGAAAATACATTAATTTTAAGCTCAGGACCGTGTATAAGTAAAATAATAATTAAAAGTACCTTTGAGCAACAATTTTGACAAATTGTTTTCTTGCATAATTTGCAATGTTGTCGCCAGGGTCCAAATATACCAAACCTTGTTTTTAGGCACAGGAAACACACCTACAATGGATATCGAAATTAATATTACTTTACATGAGAACTTAAAAGAAAAATATTTCTCAAATCATTTTAAATTATATAATGAAAGGATATCAATGTCAAAATAACTACTTGAATTATTATCGTTTTTTTTTCTTTTATATTTATGGTGATTTATGATTTGTCACTTCCATCTACGATCGAATTGAAATTTTAGAATGTTACTAACTTTTTCGTACGCTAATTAAATATGATTCTTCTTCAACGATAATCAATTTTTGTCTGAAGCCCATTAAATTAACGCCTCCATGTTTTTTACTAATGTAAAATAAAACATTTAGAATATGTAAGTTGGCTTTCTTTTTCGATATGTAGCATGTCTAATACTCACTAATGATTAATTGATAAAAGTGTAATATGGAATGTTTAACTAACACATGTTGAAATATTAAAAGAAAAACAAATTCTTCATCTAACTTTGTACAAATTAGTTTGAATAGCTCTTTATCTGAACTAATAATCACTTTGTCTTATCTAGAATTAGCTTACAACGATGACTGAATTTATCACGAAATTATAAATCGTATTGTACAATTCTGAAATTGAAAACAATACTAAATAGGAAATATAAATTCTTTTTTTGTACTAGGACATAACAAATAAACAAATTACAAATTTCCATAAAATATTGAGTAATTTATTGAACCATATAATTGCATCTCCTATTCAAATGGAATATTTTTAAAATGAGTTTTTTAAAATTTAACTTTAAATTGTCACATAAGTAACTAGGAATATATTATTTTTAAATCCTTGTTAAAACAAAATCAACATAATGAAAATCACTGAAGCTTAAAATAATATTGACATTACAGAATTTCATCTAATAAAATGTTATGCAATTTTTTGTCACAAAAAATGTTTATGACATTATGTTAACTAATCTAAGCATACTTGTTACCGTTAATAATATGAAAATAAGATTCCCTACTTAACTCATTTTATCTAATAAATATTATATGAATGCCACTAACTCATGTTGATTAATAGTAATAGTTTTGACAACTTACTCTTCTTTTTTCAACATCTTCTTTTACACCTCCTTCTACTGGTAAAACTTCTAAATCTGCTTTTGTCAATACTGAACGTATATGCACAATTTCCTCTAAAGTTAGTGATAGAGACATCATCGCATCTTGCCACTGTTTCTGTGAATAATATATATGTTTTAAAGTGTGCTTTAAAAAGAAAAATAGATACATTACTTATTTACAAACTGAAATTAAATTAAGCTAAGCAAACTCAAAAGAAAAAGAAAAAAAAAAATTAAATGAAGCAAAACTACTTACTTTAGGTGTTTCACTAACCGACTTGATAAGGTCATCCTGAAGAGAACTTCGAGACCATGATATGTCACCACCTAAGGCTGCATTATCCATTTCACTACTACAAGCTGACAAACCACCAGATTGACGAGAGGCCGGTCTAGCCATTTACATGAAAAGAAATAAAATGTTTCATAAGGTGACCAGCAATAAAGTAGAAAAGTATATTAAAAGAAAAAATGTTCCTTTTTTAAAAGTTTTCAAATATATCTTGAAAACAAAAGAATTATAATTACATTCAAATTTTAATAACTCATTGCTTATGGAGTTAGATAAAAATAGAACGTTTGAAATTAATTTACTTGATTGATATGTAACTGCAACATTTCTTTATATTATAATAATGTAAGAAGATAACATTTCTAGTTAAGTATAACATTTCTTTATATTATAATAATGTAAGAAGAGAGAGAGGTCAATATGTTCGCAAAATAGTGTAGAAGGATTGTCTTCTTTTCAGCATCGCTGAATTTTATTTTGCAAATTCCTTTTTCATTTTTTGGAACAAATATTATTCGCAGGGAGGCAAGTCTGGGCTTTAAGATAGGTTTCACAGTATATAAAAATCGCACTTGTAAAGGCAGCCATCGCAACATGGCTCTTGTACAGGTTGCATTGCCGTGCAAAAGCATCACACCTTTCGCTAATTTTCCTCGCCTTTTCTCCTTCAATGCTTCTTTAAGTTGCTCCAGTAGACCAGCGTAGTACTCTCCCTTTATAGAAACACCATTATCTTTGAAATTAATGGGCAGGATACCCTTCGTGTCACAAAAAACCATCGCCATGACTTTTCTAGCCAATTGCTACACCTTGAACGTCTTTGAGGGTGAGGTACCTTTTTTATGACACTGCATGGACTGCTTCGATGATAGCTCAGAGGTTAATGACACAATTATGCAGAAACTTGGTGTATATAATTGTAATGAGTCTCTCATTAGCGACTATAGGAATAAATAACCCCCACTCCTCACCATCCCTCCATTCCGTGAACTTCTTGACTCACTTCATATATTCCAATAAAATTTGTACAATAAAATGAATAATGTTTAAGTTTTTTTTACAATAAATTACATTTTGTTGCTAATTATTGTCTATCATTTCAATATTGGCTGACGATTAATATTCGGAAATGATTGGCATGTTCAACTTATTGTTAGTTTTAGGTATCAATGCATTTAATGTTGCCAACATAATCATAATTGTAATTGTACTTTTAAATACTAATAATTGGTTTTGATTTTACATACCTAGATTGGGGCAATGACTGAGAACCATCGGTGGGATTACTACATGCCACGACGGTGTGACGCCTCATGGAGGCACGGCGCGATGGACACTGTGTTGCCAAGTCATAAGCTGTAAGGTAATTAAAATTATATCTAAAGTTCATTTATTTTCATAGAATTAATCTTAATACCTACTAACACTGAATGATTAAAACTAGATGAGTGAATTCATCGTGAGTTGTAGAAGTGTTCATTGAATCATATTGAAGTAAAATAAAATGTATTTTAAAAATGTACCTACTTGAATATAAAAAAAACAAAACGAAACTTTTATCACTTTCTTTAAATATCTATTTTCATTATTGCTGCAAATGCAAAATAAAGAAAATTCCTTGGTCTGTAGTGCATATAGTAAAAAGATCATAGGAAAAAGCAAGACTGTGACTTAAGCAATAGTGCAGCGGCGTTGAGTACCCATAGACTATAAAGTATATAAAAATTTAACCCAAAGGTCAATATGAAATAGTATTAAGAAGAAACAGAAAAGAACTTAAAAAAAAGCAATTGTTTTAATTACTTGGGCATTCATATATTTCATTATTTTAATACAATAAAGCACAAATAAACCATGACAAATAAATATATAGCAAAATAAATAGGTTTATTTGAAAAAATCTAATTTATCTTAAATGTAAATTATACATGCTCTTAAATATTTTAATTTATCATATAAATTGTAACCAAGTTAACAATTAAAATGTTTACAAAATATTTGTGGTAAATTTCAAAACATTTGTTAAGAATGAGAAAAAACTAATAAAATGTTTAAAACAAATAGCGCATTCACCAATAAAATTTATTCATTCAATTAATGCGTTCAGCGAACACATGAGAATATAAGCATATAATAGTTGCAATATAATACGATGAAGCAAATACACCATGCCTAATAGTGTAAATTAGAACCATACATTCAAGTGTTGTGTCGCAAAACTGGTGGTACTCGTCGTGAGATATCCTGGTACGAGGTGAGGGTCTAGGCGGGCTCTCTGTGATCAGAATAACATCACTCATATTCACAATTTCAAACTGAATTGTGTCGAATAGCGTTTGTTTAAATGGTCACAGAAGAATAAGGGCGTATTTCAATTTTCAAAATATAATAATAAAATTTATAATTTACACTGTAATATACATTTACAGTTAATAAATTTTAAAAATTAGACATTTAATTTCACATTGTGTTTTCAATTAAAAACTACTTTAAGGACTGATAGGCAAAGAATTAAATACAGAAACCAAATTTAAATTATTTCATAAATTGCATTCAAAATTGCAACAAAAAGCTATAAAAAATTCTTACAAATGTCATTTTTTAAATTCTGGGCATGTTACCTTTATAAATAATTACATTTCTGCCATACAATACTCAAGCTTCACCTACATATCCATTGAGAAATTATTAACGTCCAAAGTATCATAATTACCCTTATCTGATGGTAAAACAGTTTCTAATATACAGTAGACCATGAAGCTACATTTTTTAAAATCAGTAATGCACAACATAACATATTTTTAGTAATGTCCTTTTTTAAACATTTGAAAACTGTTAGTAGGTTAACTATTAGATATTTGAAGTAATGATATAGAATAATGACGTTCTAATAGTTACACGTCTAGTTAATAGCAATTCAAGAGCAAAAATTTCTATCATATCAAATTTAACATAGTGTTCGTGTACCTGTTCTTATCCAAGGTTTCGCTTGCTCTCCGAGAGAGCCGTTAGTAACAGTCATGGGACGTGTGAAACTTCGTGGGAAGGGACGCGGGGCGGCCGATGCAACTTCTGGAGATGCTGCCAAGTCCTCATCTTCATCCTCATAATCCTTTCAAAGCAGTAAGTCTTTTATTAAATTTATTATTTTATTAAATGGAATTCGAAGCACAAAAATTTAACCATTAGGACAAAATACTCTAACCAAGCTGGTTGATTGCTGAATTACATCATGTGAATATGTATATTAAACGAAAGATATTCACTCATTCTCATTTAACTAGTAAAGAGGTAGACAATGGTCTACCTCTTTCCTATACAATAAAATAACACAGTTAATATAATTTTAATACAATTTTTGGGACAAAAATTAAAATTTGTTATATTTTTATATAATATTATGTTATATATATGTATATATATATATATATATATATATATATATATATATATATATATATATATATATATATTATCATAGAATTAATATTACATATATAATTATATGTACTATTAATTTACATGTGATTAGTGTGCAGGTAACTTTGTATTTAAAAGAAGTTATTTGTAATTTTCTGAAACAAAAGATGTAATTAGGTCTTACAGACTCTAACCTATAGGTGTTACGATAAATATATACAAAATTATAATAGATTTGATTGAAAATATTTTCTAAAAATATTATTTGATAAAATGTACGGATCGAGTATGAACTTTATTGGTGTTTCTGCAATTGCAATATAATTGTTATGAGCTGAAATTTCAATATCGTATAACAATGTTTGTTGGTATCTAATCTAATACATAACATAATTTTTATAAAGTAATTATAAATATTAGTCGTTTTACTTTTTAGTTCGCTCAATTAATTCTACTAGTAAGACTAAATTTATAGATTTTCACAAATTTAAAAAGTGCCTTTATCTCGAAAAATAAGAGATTTTTACTTGGTTCAAATTTTATCAGTAACCCAACCATAGCTTGGCCTATCTCCCCTTTTTCAGTTGGTTCATGACTTATGAGGCACAGGTATATAAGGACAATAATAATAGAACATTTAATCAATCGTTTTTCGGGTTCCATACCTCAAAAAGAAAAACGTAACCCTTTTAAAAACACATATCTTGTCCATCTGTCTGCTGTAGATATTTTTCCCAGAAACCGTTTGACATAAAAAGTTAAAATAGAGAAAATGAATATTGACCTGCTAAGTTGTTTGCAAATATCAAAATATTTATATGGAAATTTTTGTGGGAGTAAATAAATTATTGGATATTTTTGTGCAGGATTTTGTGTGGCCATTTGACAGTTATATGAATTTTACACACATTTCAAAATTATTTTTTATATAAGGTAGTTCTAGAGATATGCTGAAAAATATCCAACAAAAAACATGTTCCCTCCCCTATCTCCAAAACTGGTAAATTCAAAACTATAAAAAATAAAACTGGCCAAGTGCAACCCTAGCAAGTGATCCATACTCTATTTACCAGAAGTTATCACTAATATGGACGCCATAGTGCAATATACATATAATAATACCTGATATACTTCGAGGGACATTTATATATTACAGTAATATCTCAAAAACTATGATCTAGAATCATCGCTATTTTCCTACAACATTTGCATAGGCTTCTAAAAAATCCTGTTTTTTTTCATAATTTTAAGTGCAATAGTTTCAGAAATAAGGGCAGAACCTTCCTAAATCCCCTTCCCAAATCCTTTCTGAATCCTTATTTCAAAAATTCAGAAATAAGGATGTCATAAAAAAAATTATATGTAATATTTTTGAAACTTACAATGAGCCCCTTCAAACAATATCCCATACTCTATATAGAATTTAAAATTTCTTTTTTAAATTCCATATAGTTTGGAGTATCATTTGAAATTTTCCACAAAAATAAACTAAACCTCACTCTCGCCCTCTCCCAAACTTCCATATATTAAAAATATTTTTGACTGTTAATAATTGAGATATGTCCCGCATATAAATATGCTTTATTATTTTCTACTAGATTCCACATCAAAAAGTTTTCGAAAAAAAAACGGCTGTGAAAGATGGACATGTGAGTACAAACTTTAAGAGCAGTGTTTAGAAGTTTACCTAAAGCTCTAAACTTCATAGTTTTTAAAAGATTTACGATATTTATACTCTTGTAAAAGATATACCATAAAATATATAATTACATAGCGAAAAACAATATAAATATTTTTGTAAATAATTTAATAGAAATATTATGTTACATAAAACATTTATATGTAGTCCTAATTGTACTTAACCGGATTTAGAATACAATTAATGTTAAATAACTATCATTGACAACAAAACATTGTTTTAACATAAGTGCATGGCAAGGACAAGGCGCTAGGGCGACAAAGCACGGGTAAGAGCAAGTTTGGAAAGAAAGGTCGACAGACCTTTTCAATTTAGATTTTTCAGCAGTCTGTTGAATAAGAAATTCATTAAGAATTATTTGTGTTTAAACACTTTTATATACAATTTGTTTGCTATTGTGGAATTGGGAATTGCAAATAATAGCATAATTATACATGGATAATATTTTAATAAGTCACTATTTTTAATAAATAAAGCTGTGTATGTTAAATATACATAAATACATACATTCATAAAAAACCTGTGTATAAATTGCCTATTGGACTACAAACAGTAAATATTGTTGCTATAAAAAGATTAACCTGCTGTATAAAATATAATTATTAAAATGTTATGAAACTGAACATTATTTTTATGATTTATTATTTAATAAATCGCGCATATATATATATATATATATATATATATATATATATATATATATATATACATATATATATATATATATATATATATATATATACATATATATATACATATATATATATATATACATATATACATACATACATACATATATACATATATATATATATATATATACATATACATACATACATATATATATATATACATATACATATATATATATATACATATATATATATATATATATATATATATATACATATACATATACATATACATATACATATATATATATATATATATATATATATATATATATATATATATATATTACTGACGCGACTTCGTTCGCGTGAAATTCGGTATAAGAAAAGTTATTAGGGACGTTTTTGTTATCTTTTTATCTCTCCGAACTCCAGGTGCATAAAGTTTACTAAAAATGCCAATAGATGGCGTGTTGTGTCATACCAAGAGAGATCCGTGCAGTAGATTTCGCGTGATTGAAGAACAAATTTACAGACAGACAAAAATTCTAAAAACAGTTTTTCTGACTTCTACTGTCATTCTATACGCTCAATCAGTTTTTTTTAAATTTTTTCCATGTACAGAATTTACGTTCTTACAATTTTTTTTTATATGTACAGATAATAATTATCCTAATAATTTTTTTTTATATCATATTTTCAATGTGTCTTTATGTCAATTTCGTACGGTCAAATTTCGTTGTCAGACATTGGAATAAACTTTTAAGATTAACGCCCATTTTTTTGCAATGAATAGAAGTAATAATCGTTAATTTTATGCTATGAAGTTCGAGCTAAGTAAATGTTAACTTGAAAAATACTGTCAGCACTTTTCAAGTCAACTGTTAGCATTTTCCTAGTTAACATTCATACGTGATGATATTTTAGTAAATTAGAATCTTTCTAATTTATATTCGTACTTTCAATCTGGTCCCAGGTTAGTGTCAAAATCAACTGTTTGAGAACGTCAAATGTTAGGAACACTTGTCGTTTATTTAAAGCTTTCATGACTTAAGCTAAAAAAGTATGTGGAATTTGAATCGAAACCGAGCCTGCCCCTGCTGTCTCCTCGAAATGCATCCCTCTTGTGCTTGTGTATAGTCAGAATACGTACTCACTTACCTAAAAGTTCACAAAAAAAAATGAGTGAAAATATTGTTAAGGAAACCACCTTGCTTGTTTAAAATGTGTTCATAACACATCTGTAAATTATTGTTATGTTGAAATTTTATAAAAAAAAGGTATCAAAACATGTCATAATTAGGATTTTAATAATCAATACCAGATTGCATAAATCTATAACAAATGATGGTTTTTGTTATTACGATGCAGGTATGTGTTGTGTTAAGCCACGACTTCGTAAGAGGCTACTTTCTATAGAAAACACCTTTCTAATTCACCAAAATAATTTAGATAATTCTTACATGTCGAAAAATTGGAACGACGAGCTAATAATTTACTTGGTTTGGTATAAGGTAGTTTATAATTTACTGACGTTTGCAACATTGCTATTTATGTACATATTAGTATAAAAAATTGCAGCTGTAGAATCGCATTCTTTATACCGGTTCATATTGCTTGAATGTTAATTTATTCACGTGTTCTGTACAACTAGTTTTAACATAAAATAGTTACTACTAACACCAAATCATAGGCTACTAATAGAATAGACCCACATTCTAGACGGACTAAAGTACGTGACGTCATAAATTTATTTGTGGGACCAAAATTTTTTAATTCTTAATTAATTTTTATTTCGGATAATCGCATAGATACTTAGGGATATGTTGATATTTCGGATAATCGCATAGGTACTTAGGGATATGTTGTACTTGTTCATGTTATACTCGCTGAAACTTGTTAAAAAAGTTCCAAGTTATACATATTCATGTGCGACCTCAGTCGCCCCACTTTTTATTAGGTCAGAGCAACATTATTCACGGCGGCATTGACGATCAATATGCCCCGACGAACGAAATTTTGTTTCAAGTTTATATCCGTAACGCAATGTTTCACATCTTAATTGATTTTTTTTTAAATTTTACTCAGTTATGTTCAAAGCGTTTGCAATTCATTTTATATTCCACAAAGCAGTGGTAAATGCACTTTTTTGACACAAACCTATGTAGTACAATGACTAAACAAAATAGTGAAATCAGAAGTTTAGGAAATACGAATTTGAGGGCGGGAAATATATAATTTTATAATCAGAAAAAGTCAGTAAATACTTTCATCATTAAAATTACTTTAATGAAAAAAGTCGTCAAATACGTTAATGAAAAAAAACGAAATATCCCATGCATTCGTAAAAAAACCGATGTTACTTTAACACAAATCAGTAACTTTTATTTGTTTATCAACTGGAGCGTAGTTACAATGCACGAAAACATAGATAATGTGAGACCTTTAGCTTATGCCGAGCACGCTAAAGTAGAGTAGTAGTATACCGCTTGGTGATATTGTAACGCAACATTAAACAAATACAAGCTGTCATTGCACGACCCAGTTACGCAATGCAAATGAAAGTGAAGGCAGCACCGAGTCCGCTCGGCGGGTGCTCTGCGACCGCAGGCTTGCGACTGAGGCAGACACCAGCTCTAGTTGAAGAAGACGAGTCTTATTCTCGTCAAAATTTCAGAACATACATTTCAGAATTTTATATAACTGAATAGCAAGCGACCTTGCCATGAACCGTATAAAGACTTAATATGAAATATTAATCATAGTATTTCATGAATTTCGTTTAATTATACGTACAAAGTTTAATATTCGCTTAATTTACAATATTCCGGTAACAAGTAAGCCGACTAAATAATGAAAGAGTCAAAATGAATAGTAGTAGATTATGACGCAACAATAATATTGATCTTTTCTGTTTCGTCTTTAAGGTTCCATAATGAAATCCCTTATTTCTATTCGTAATTTCAAAACGATCGGCCGTACGACTCTCTGGATTTTTATAATTTCAGACTTATTTACATTATTTACATGCTTCGATGGTGAGAACTCAAAATGTAATAAAAAAGGGTGCGTGTACTTATGTACGCGCGTGACAAGTTATACTTCTTTGGCATCATTAAATAATACATACGGATAGATAACCTCAATTATATTGGAGCACTTGAAAAAGTCTATAAACACAATTTTTTCATTAATATTTACGAATAGTAAATATATTAATCAAAATATTGAATTTAAATCACTACTGAATATAATTTATCAGCACATATATAAATCGCACTTATATGAAACTAAAACACGTGTGTGAATGTAGATACTAGAAACACGTGGATAAATACTATGAATATGAAAACAGTGAACAGAGGCGACGATGGTGCCAATAGCTTTTGTTTCGAGACTGCAACCGCTGCAACTTCATACTGTAACTTTTGTGTGACGAATCTTAAAATTTCACTCTCATCATTTTTTCATAACGCGCCTAAAGAAGTATAACTTCAAAAATAAAAAAAATTAACTACGCTTCGATGGTAAGAACTCTAAATGTAGTAAAATATTAAACAAAAAAACAAATTAACGTTATTCCCCACACATGTAGTTATGTTTCATTTTCAAGTTCCATTTGTGTACCATAAACCTTCAAAATAAAGTGCAGTGTATCTCTAATTTTTCAACCTTGGATTTGAATAATCTAACAAATTTAATTAGAACTTTCAACTGTAGTTATTTTAGTTTTCAAGACATGGATAAATTAATTCATAATTTACTACTCTATGCATGTTCCGACACGCATTCGGTTCTTTTGAGGGTTCCGTAGCCAAATAACAAAAACTGAACTGTTGTAATTTCGTCTCGTATGTCTATCTATCTATTTATATGTCCGTGTACCTATATTTCCTATGTCATAGCTATTTTACTCGGAAGACTATTGACACTATGTAAATGATATTTAATGGTAGTTGTCTTCTATGAACAACTATACAATAAAACAGAGGAATTATGAAAAAATAATATTAGGGTTGGCATTCCATACACGTACTGAGGGATAAAAATAATCCAGTGCACTTAGGCGTGTGGGATATCCTTATGTAGGTCTTAAAAATAATACAGAGGTTCCAAAATAACTTTTTTATTTAAGGCGATAGTTGGTGAAATATGCTTTTCTAAATTATTAAAAACTGTATACCTCTCTAACTTTTCAAGTAACGTGTGTAAAATTCTGGGAAAAATTAGGTAAGTAAGAACTAAAATATAATAAAATAAACTTTCAACGAAAATTTGTTTGAATAAGATATGTTGTGTAGTTTTTGTAGATATGGGGTAGATATGTGTAGATATGGGGTATTTTCGGTACCGACCACAGCAATTACTTTGTTTTCAGTGTTTGTGAAATACAAACTTATAGGTTTAATATTGTTTGGTTCTACGGAACCCTTCGTGAGCGACTCCGACTCGCACTAAGCCGGTTTTATTCAATATCACAAACGTGGCAGGCATATAATACACATATAATAATTTAATTTAGAAAATATAAGTTTCGAAAGTTATTGTTTTCAAACTGCAAATGATAGTTATTTTCTTAAAAATATCCGAAAATGAAGAGGTCTTCTTGCTTAAAACATAACGATTATTTAATACAAAAAATATCTCTTAAAAGAAATAGCATTTTAATTAATTAATTCAAAGCAATTTATTATGAATGTTACGTGAGATATTGATAATTAGGTAATACAAAGATTGTTTATTGTACAATATTTAGAAACAATGAACTTGCTGAAATAATTTCCTGAATAGATAATATATGAAATATACCACTCAGTGTCAACAATTATTTATATAATGTAGTTTACTAAATTATGCATTTGGACTAATTCGAAAAAAATCTCGTTTATATTAAATGTCTAAAACTATTTTAACCACAACTAGATCCATCCACGGCCGCGAAAATCTTAACAGATGAGGTTAAATCCTGATAAATTATCTTATTAAAAGTCCATGATATAAAAATATTTCTTTCTGAAGATAAATTGCTATGTTCGAATGGTATTTCATACGTATTATTAAGCCATTTGGATATGCTAAATTTCTTGCATCGACGCAATTACGATGCATAGACTTGCGGTACTAATATCCAGCTACTTTGGTTCTTTCATACGAAATAATTGGATAAATACCATTGCTGCTTCAAAACAACATTGGCGCAGCTGAAAAAAGTCTATTTGGTCTTTCACATCTAACTAACAAATGATTGTAAAAGTCCTTCAACATTTTTGCAATAGATGCAGTTACTAATACCGCATGTGAACGCATTCTGATTTATATAGATCGAAATGTATTGTACATTCACACATGCATAATACGTATATATTTATTATACTAACACTGCTCAGTTTCTTCACCAGCGTAAACACAAATTGAAATGTTGCTACACCTCTAACGGGCGGTCCATTTTGTTATCAAGTACTATTTTATTTACGTTAACGATACACGCAAACGTCAATGGGTAGGTGTCGCAAAAACAGGAGTTTCAGTATCCAAACCTGAAATAAGTGCCAAAAAGGTGATAGTCAGCTGCTGGTGGAATATCAAGGGCGTTATTAATTGGGATTTGCTTCCAGAGGAATTTACAATTAATGCAGATATTTACTGTGAACAATTGGACCGATTAGCTAACAAATTGAGTAGTCAACAGGATAGAGTTTATTTTCTACATGATAATGCAGAAAATAAACTCAAACCACATGTTACAAAGGTACTCGAATTTTTTTCACGTTAAAAAAAATTCGATGTTAAAGAAGATATCCAAAATGACCTCGCACAGTTTTTGAATCAGTCATCAGAATTTTACAAGAAAGGCATATTGTCACTGCCAACTAGATGCCGACAAGTAGTAGATAATAATGGTGCATACTTAAATTAAATTTAGTGTAACATATAAATTTTATAAAGAAAATTGATGACAACTCGCAGTTAAAACCTATATACATATATATATATATATATATATATATATATATATATATATATATATATATATATATATATATATATATATATATATAGTTTACTTCAATTAGTGATAGTCTCCTATTTCTATTATACACACGTAAACAGAGTAATTTTAGCTCCGATATATTCTATTATTCTACGTTCATAAATGATAATATAGATATTCAGAAACATTAATTAGGGTTGGTGAATGAAATGAACGTTTATAAAATATCGTCTTTATTGTTAGCCAAGCTGTGCACGTCGAATTGTCTTAACTTTCCAAGACGGCCGGTGACAGGGCGTAGCAAGCATGCGGGACCAATGGTAATTTACTCCATTCCAAGATAATTGTTGAAAATTAAACTCCGATTTTAAATTCCCAATCGAAGTTTGCTGTAATTACCATACAACTAGCCCATCGAACTTTCTTTATAAATTACGTTAAGAGATAGTTCTTTATTAATCAACGGTACGATCATTTTAACCATTGCGGTACCAACCGCAAGCAGATAACGAAGCGATACTAGTTACGGAATAAATGGTGACTATTTAATGTTAAAGAATGAATACAGTGACAACGTTGGTTATTTATTCCGATTGGACACTTTATTGAACTTGTGATAAAACGTATGATAAGCTGTATTGAGCTGCTCGAGTCGCTACCGCCCTGCATTTAATTTAATAAATATGATATCGGCCTATCTATGAAGTATCATCTACCAGTGATACACACGTCTAAATTGACACCATCCACAAATATGTATCAACATCTTTATATGTAAAATTCAATGTATATATGTGTGTGTGCATGTGTGTATATTCTTTAAAAATTCATACAATTTTCAACCGATTCTCAAACTTTCTACAATGTGATACCCACCCCCACACTTTTAACTACGTATGGGTGGCTGGAAGTTCCAAAAAGACCAAGCAATGCCGGTTAATTAGCAAGTACAGCTATATATTTTATGGATGGCAAATGACAAAAATAAAATTATTTTTTAAACAAAATATTATTTCTACCAGTCTCTTTATAGAAATATTTTAATTCCATTAGAACCTAATTTCCAACAGAAGGATGTTGGATTACTTCAGGTCGCTTAATTCACAGGCGCTTTTTTAGAAAGATAAATAGATATTTTTTTCTTAATTCTCTGAATTGTAATTGATAATTAAAAGTCAGAAATTGCTTTAAATAATTTCTAACTTTGAACCAAGAATAAATATTAATTCAACATTCTGCTACAACTAACATAGTATTTGTTAGTTCTTAAATTTAATATTGTATCTAATTTCCCTGAAATTTACAAAAACCGTGACTCTTTGTGACCGGTTATACTTTAAATTTCTAATTTACGCAATTTTATTTTCGACATATTTTATTATTGAACTAAAATTGGGTGATTTATATATATATATATATATATATATATATATATATATATATATATATATATATATATTTATATATATATATCGGAAAAAAAAATTCGTTTATTAAAGAGGAAGGCGGACCGATTGAGTTATACAGAGATGACTGACTCATCATAATATTGTAGCAAGTACATTTGGGAAATGGTAACTCTGAAAATTACTTTAAACATATTCAGCCGCTAAAATACATTGCTTCATCCTACATAACCCATCCATACGTAACTTTTTGCAATGAAACAGAATACTGAGATATGAAATATTAAAACGATTCCAATATAGATTCACAAGGTATATTATACTTCATGTATAATATATCTTCAAAGCCTAAGAATTTCACAATGGAATCTTTTACGTATCTTATTCATTACGACAACCTTCCAATGGTAAATAAAATGTTTAATGCGAACAGCACGATGGTATCTGGCTATCTTCACGAAGAACAATGCTGAAGAGGTAATGTTTCAATAGAGACTTCGAGTAAGCGTGGCCAAGGGCGGGCATTGTGTTAAAGATGGGACGTAATCTCGGACGTTCACAAGATTACGTGATAAAAATGTGTAATGTCTTATCTGCAGATTTTGTTATTTTTTCACTTTGTTTTACTCGGTGGCGAAGATAACTTTTTACGTTTTAATGTAAATTTGCAGCACTCATTTCCTGAAACAGTTTGGAAATCAAGAAAGATCGAAAAGTTTTATATTTCATTAATACTTCAATAATAATTAAAAACATATAAAGACCGACTGTAATAGTTATTTGTAGACCGCCTGTAATTGTCGAAAAGTAAATTTCATTAGCGGAAAATATTTTGGAAAGCGTAATTTAGATACTAGAAAATTCAACCTTTATTATTTATCCCTACTCAGCACTCCTAATCCGAAAATTGTATATTGATTTGTTTGTAAGTTTGTTTCCTATTAACTATGCAACCAAACAAGGGAGCATGCGTATAATTCGCGTGGCGAAGTAAATAACATATTCTGTTTTTGCTCGCGTATTATGCCGATAGTATGATATTAGAGTGTTTGGATGTCAGTAACTTAATCACGCCTAAACGACTGGACACATTTCATGAAACGTGGCATAAACGTAGTCTATACTTCAAATTAACACATAAGCTATATATACTTTTCAACACGAGATATAGCATAATTCCGGCAGGATGAAGCCTTGAGGTTTTTACTCAAAAATAAAAAAATAATACTACATCATATCACTAGTTGGCGCAACTGTATCTCCCTTACCTTAATCAAAAACCTACGCCAACGAAGCCGCGGACAAAAATAAGTATCTTATGAAAAAAGTGGCTTCTATCAAGTATGAAATACAAGTATTTATTATGTCTTAGTATTTTTCAAGATATGTTTTCTTAAATATCACATTCACCTAGTTTGCACTTAACAAAATATTCGTCAATATAGATACAAGGATTGCGATAGTGAGATGTATTTCTAAAACCCGGTTAAATATCCATAGCTTGAACTTGAAATGACTTAAAACGAAGAAATCATAACAGATAAGCAGTCAAATTATATTTCGGATAAATATAGACTATAGATAGAAGACAGATGAAAAGTTACAATTTGTATAGATCTTACTGAAAAGTTGTAAAGGAAAAAATAAAGTATGATTTTGTTACAATTATATTTTAAAACTAGCGCAATACAAGAGCAAAAATATTTTAAAGTGGTGGCCTTCCACCAAATTAAAACTAACTTTTCGAAACATATTCGCTCGTACTCGTATATCAAGTGGCCTATCAATTAAAATACTCCACTCGAAAAGGTGGAATTTTTGAAAGTGGTTTACCTGATTTGCGACCTCGGAAACGGTTTGACCAATTGGCCAATATCGAAATGCCTCGTTATAAGAGAAGTATGCATGCCATAATTTCGCTCTTACGACCTTTCCGATTGGTTAATATATAAACAGCGTAATGTATAAAAGAATATTCTGCAGTAGTTTGATTAATAATGAGTCAACATCGAGAAAATATAGACGACGTTAAAACCCATGTTCGTCTCTGCTTATGAATCTCAATATGTTTATTCAGCAGCAGAAGCTACACGCGGCCTATATCCAGAAGTAGCTTCCAATGCTGTCTCCGACTCTGTTGCAAGACGATGGTTCCATCGATCCAGGAATAACAATTATACATTAAGCGGCCAAACCGGCTTGGTTTGGCCGAAGAATTTATTTTAATATCGACAAATAAAAATTACTAATTAAACAACTTAAGCAAAATCTACCAATACAGTGTTTAGATACCCTATGATATATAATTTTTATCTGGGGGTGGAAAAACTGTGAATCATACCCGTAAGCACAGTAGTTGGGTCAAAAATGAATTGGGCAAATCTATGCCAAAAACTGAATCCATAAGATAATGCTGTGTGTACAAATATAAATTTAAGCAAAACTTAAGCAATTAACAAGTTACGCAAAATCTACCAATACAGAGTTTGGATACCCTATTGATACATATTTTTTATCTGGGGCTGGAAAAACTGTGAATTATACCTGTCAGCACAGTAGTTCGGTCAAAAAGGAATTGGGTAACTCGATACATAAGATAATGTTGTGTGTTTGGTGGGATATTCAAATACTTGCTAATAATACAACTAATAGCAACACAACAGTGTACTGTAGTGAAAATTTGGTGATGAAATTTTCAGACGAATTTTTCAGTCCAAACCTGAGTTTCTATTATTAAGTGATCACAGTCTTTGTCAAATAAACGGGGTTGGTTAATCGATAATATGACATATATAACTTACGATTAACTACAATAAACTATAAGTATTTAGTGATAATTTTGTTTCCTTTCGAATTCCTCATTATAGATGACTCCATGGATAAATTAACCACTATCCATGTTATAGACCCTAATTTACTAGCCAACGCTATATTTGAGAGTTTTGGTCACAGACATACCGCAATTAGCGATTGTAATTCAAAACTAAGTTACATGTTTATATTGTTTAAATTATTTAAGAAAAAGTCTGTCTCTAATAAATTTTAGTTTCGTCTGTAGTGTTTTGAAAGCTATGAAATTGAGTTGAAACTGAATAATAAGTTTGTAATTGCATAAAATCAGAGAAGGTATTCTTTACAAATAGTGTCCATAAATAAACGTAATTTATGTATAAAAATAAGAAAACTTAATATAAATATGTCTGATGTTAATAAAAGAATATTAAAGTTTATGTATAAGGAAAATTACTACACGTGGGCGAATCATTATGAGACTGAAACATACGCCTCCGCCGTGCTTTTACAAACGTTTTCCCAGATTACTCCGGGCGTCTTGTAGTCCCACTTCGGTCTAAATATAACAGAATGTATTAGGTCGCTCGGCACGTTCCTCGTGCCGTGAGGCGCCTCTATAATGATTGCAATAGCTTGCCTTGTTCTTACCTATATTTTGTAATTATTTTAACCTTTAAAATTTAATTTAGAAGATACCTAAAAGTAATGAGAGAAATATAACCAATAGTTTAACTAAAATTATGTATTTGTTAAAAAAAATGTTAAAAAGTGAAGAACTTAATATCTCAGAAATATACTAAACTTAATTTGTTTCTCTCAGGGATCCATAAAGCCAAAAATACACATGCGGCGATTTGATTTACGCCGTGTGCAATAACGGGTATATACGAGGGTGCGTTTTTAAGTTTGTGGAATTGTTAATTAAATCATTAGTGAGGGTACTTTAAGGAGCCGTACCGAGTGCAATAACTCATTGTTAGTATAAATAGCAAGTTTTATCTTAATCGGGACTTGATCTATCGTCGACCAAGAAACTCAATCGGGAAGAAATTGAGAAATATGGAGAAAATCGAGTATCGCGCTATTATAATGTTCCTTACCGAGCAAGGAAATACGGAGCTCTTGCTTATGTAAAACCATGATTTATGAGTGGCACAGGTATCTTTAAACAAGGCAAGAACTCACTTGAAAACGACCCACGGCCGAGACGGCCGATCGAAATGAATTGGATTAGTTAAAAAGTCGAAAAATTAATATTGGAAGACGAAGAAGAAACAGCTCACAGAAATGGTTGGAGTATTGGATACAACCATTTTTAAAATCCTTCACCATGATCTTGGGATGAGTAAGGTCAGCGGTTACGGTTACTCTGCCTCAAAAACAACATCATGCGGAGTGTTCTCACGCGTTTCGAACTTCTATAGTGAAGACAAAGATGAACTATTGAGTCGAATTGTTACTGGGGACGAAACATGAGTTTATCATTATGCATCTGAGTCCAAACAGGACTCTATGCAGTGGCACAAGAAAGACACACCACCACCCAAGAAGTTTAATGTGTTACAGTCTCCTGGAAAAATCATGGCGACAGTCTTTTGGGACTCAGAAGTGATCCTATTGATAGATTAGAAAGGCGTCACGTATTCATCATCGGTTTCAGATAAAGGCATTACTATAACTGGATAATACTACGTTTCAATCCTAAAGCTGTTAAAAGAATCCATCAAAAAAAAAGAATGAGAAAATTAACTATAGCTGTCCCTCCTCCTGCACGGCAACGCGTCTGTTCACAGAGTCGTGTTGCGCTGGCTGAATATGTCTTTTTTGCAAGTTAGCGGCAATTTGAAAATTGTGTGCATTGCGTCAAGATAAATTTCACACGAGAAAATTGTCGTTCAATGATTTTTTATCACTTTCGTTTGTGATTTTTAATCAACAACAAAGTTTCGGTCGACTTCGATTGATTGATTGGTTTTGATTGGTTGGTGTCGCTAAATGTTTGAATAATTCGACGTCACTCAAATGCTGTATTTGACATTCTCACAGTTGACGAAAGCTGGATATACTATTACGAATCCGAAATTAAAAAGGCAGTCTAAATAGTGAATATTTCTTTCTGAAGAGTTGCCGACAAAGACAGGACGAAGTAGTGGAAAAATGATGGTCACCTCGTTCTTCGGACAGTCAGGGTTATTATGAAATTATTGTTCTGGAATATAAAAGGCAGACTGGCCTACCAGCAATTGTTTGCCTGTTGTTTTGGGTTCGAGAGTAATGGCCCACCGTAGTATCTTCATTCATCATTCATCACGACATCGCCTCTACACACTCAACAAGGCGAACGACTGTTTGACTACATTGGGTGTAGAAATATTGGTCACCCCTATACATCTCCAAACTCAACTATGCAATTTCTTTTTATTCCTACATAGAATACGAGTTCCGGAAGCCGAAGAAGAGATGGCGGTCTTCTAAAAGCGGAAGAGACACGCAAGGAAGAGTGGGCTGCTTCTTTTAGTGGTTCCATGGAAACGTAGCATAGATTGAGAGATTTATTTTGATAAAAAAAAAACAAATAAATCACAAGCTTGCTATTTTATAGTAAGGATTCAAAATTGGAACAAATTTTGGTATTCTAAAAATGTTCAGTATTATCTCTTGTACTCCACACGGTATATCAAACAGTAATGATAAAATCGTGATCGAGTGTCAAGGACATTATTTAACTTCAATAGTTAACATTTAGTTATCCCTTTTAGTTTTTTATATTTATTTTAAGGTGTTCAATTAATATGATAAAATAAAGTAGGTTTAATTGAGGCATAACTTTTTTTTGATTCGAGGCTGTTTTTCATAGTGGCTTGGGCATTCTCCTTTAGGATATTTTACATTTAATGCTACGTTTTTATTAGAGCAGAGAGCAAAGGCAAATAATATCTGCCTAATGTTAAAGAGAGAGGGTAAAAAAACATTACGTAGTTTATATAAATTGTTTTTACATAGATTACTCTGCTGAATATTGTTACACGGGTGCACATTACTAGGATGCCAAACTTGGTCCGCAAGTGATATGTAATACAGATATGACAATTACCTCAACAAGTTTCATTTTCGTGTTGCTTAATGCAAGGGCTCTTCGTTGCGTATCATTGGTGTTCGCTTACTGTACGACCATTCAGTTGAACGTAGCAGGGTAAAATTCGGCAGCGTCCCACCGAACGGTACGGAAACTTTCGTTGTTTATTTCCAAATTTTTTTTCCTGAACATAAAACTATTTACTGAAAATGCTTCCGTCACCAGTAATTTCCTAAAATCACTTCCAGTTACTATCGTCTTTCTGCAATGCCGCGTTCTGAACTAAATTATCTCTCTTCACTTAACTACAGCATTGAACTGCTGTCGGTGTTGAAATTGTTTCTATTCTAAAAATTGGTTGGAAAATTATGTACAGGAATTTTCCTTATTACATCATCATTTCGTAATGGTAAATAAATAAGTAAAATTATATTAATATTTCCTAACTTCACTAGTAAAAAATACAAATTAAAAAAATTAAAAACGATTATAATCTTTTCAAAACAACAATAATTCTAAACTTTCACTAATATATTATTATTTTAAGTTATACTGTTTCCCTTAATACACCGGTTTATGTCGAGCGACTGAACAAAGAATCTTTCTCTTCATATCGAATGCATTTTTTGTACCGTAACTGACGAAAATTTACCGTACTGTATTCTCGACAAACTACATCGTTAGAAGTGGCTTAAAGGCGGTCAACAATCAAGTTCAAGTCAGACAACGGAGTTACATCACGCAGGTATCATGATGATTGATGCGTTGCAAATCGCAAAACTGCAAAAAAAATTATGTGGTGCAGTGGTGTCACGGATTCGTGATTAACTAAACATACTATATCTACTTCGTATCTAAACGCATCTCTGGCCATAGTTACATTATTACATCATCTGACACGTCATTATTTTTAACCTATATCTATGTAAATGCATTTAAATTTAAGCTATTATTAGCTAATGATTTATTCTTACCTAAAGAAAAATATCATGTTCAAGTTACAATGATTATTTAGATCCCCAAGAAAACATTGATGAACATAAAATCGACAAAGTGGCATAATTCACAGCAATACAAATGAAATAGATATTAATTAAATCAAATGTATTGGATTTTATGAGTCCAGATAGCAATTAACAAGTAAAAAAACCGGTTTAGTTGGAATTGGACCCCCCCCCCCCTCAGATAAAGGGTTTCGTACCCGTATTATCATTACAAATTTCGAATTTTCACATAAACATTATTGAGTACCGATGATATAAATATCCAAAACTAATTGAGATATAAAAAGGAAATTTACTATTAGGTCTATTATGGATTATTTATATGGTTTATGTGAAATGTGGAAAGGTGTCTTTATGGGTTACAACATTTTCAGGTATTGTCTGTGACAACGAGTTCAATTGAAAAATATAAAAATTAAGAAAAATTTAATATCTTATAATCACATTACACATAAACGCTCTTTCAAGAAGGTTTACATAATTCACGTGGCCCCTTTAGGACAGTGGGGAAGTTTGCAAAGGCTACACTCTGGGTTACGATACGGAAGAAACAATCCAAATCTGTGCTGCATAGTTTTATACTGTTTGTGAAATGTGTATTCCTGTTAAAATAATTCTGCGAATGCAAGTGCAGGAGGATACCCATGCCGTCCACACTTTTTATCCGCCGTTCAATTATAGTTCAATTATTGGAAAGTCGTAAGTATTTCCAGTGAAATATTTTTTGTACTGGTAAAAAAATTCTGAAGCGAAAAAATTACTAAGAATAAGTAATAAAAAAATAGACGTTAATTAAAAGCAAACCAATTTTGAGGGGGTTGAGAAAAAAGATAAGAGAAAGAAATGTGAGGACTGATATCTCAGGGTGCCGATTTAAAAAAAAAGCGTTATTGCATGAATATCGTGAAACTTGCTTTGAAGAATTTTATTTGATGTTTTTATGTTGTTTATTGGTGAAATTTGGTGAATATTTGGCGTTTTGTATTTAACAAGTGTCTAAAGTGAAAAATAATGTGAAGTTTAATAAAATTATAGGCTAATAAACGTTGGTTTACCACCTGAATTTACCTGAATTGTTAGTTTTTTGAGTTGATCCTTTATAAATGAACTCAGTGGTAGAAAAGAAGTGCATAGACTTGCCATGAGAATATCCAAAAAAGAGTCGAATTGTGTGACACTAGAAATTTCGTGCAAAATTGAGGAAATTTTAATAGACCGAACTTCTTTCTATGGCCTTAGTACCCTCTGCTTTTCCGAAAGGATGAATTAAACGATAAAAAACCTCGCGCTCTATACTTCGTCGTTGTCACGAGTGTTCGCGCGATTTTTTCTTAATTATTCCCGTGGTTTTTGTTGATTTCTATTATCAGCATCTATATCAGTTTGGTAGCCAGGTCAAAATTACGCCGAAATTCGTGACGCGCTAACTCTGTATATAATGGACCAATAGGAAACTACTATTAAATTCAGAAAGCTTGCTCTTTTAAGAAGTTATATCAACAGTTGACGTAATCTAACAGCATAGCGACCGTGTGCAAAAGAGACAGAAATATAAAAGTATGCATATTTCGCAGGGGGCCTACCTCGTAAATGCATGAAGCTAGAATACCGGTAGATGTGTCCATGGAAAGCCTTTAAACAGTTCTAATAAGACCTGAAGTGATATTTTCTTTAATAATAATAATCGATATTTTGATAGATTTTGCAAATTTAAAAAATATATAGAACACAAATGTGTTTTACACGATAGAAGTGAAAACTAAAATAAAAAATACAGTAACATACGCGTGTTACATTAAACTACTCTCAAATAAAATATTAAACACTAACTGTATGCACTTGAAATATTACACTGATTATGTACAATAACGCACGCCCATTGTATTAAATAATAATCAAATAAAATATTAATAAAAAATAAAACATATTTCTCGAAACGATGCTCTCCGCGCTTGGCCGATGCCGAAGGGAGTCTAGTTTACCCGATTCAGCGTCACCGACCCGAACCTGACGGCTCGGTGTCATTCACTGCGTATGGTGCGCCTAAAGAAGTTTTCCCTTCAAAATTATTTTTTTCTAGACAAGAAACGAAGGAACGTTATAGGCGTGTGCGTGTCTTCTACTCTAATTCACTCTATCTACTCTCGCCCCTCGATACTAGATGACGAGAAATAATTGAATAATAATAAATCTGGCGCATGTACCTATCATAATCACAGGATAATTTAACATCGCTTATAACGAAGGAGAGGCAGAACCTTGCCAAGTTTCTATGCCGCGAGTTCGGATCAGTCCACTAGAAATTACGGTACCGACGTGATGTTCGCCCGGCATCTGAAATGAATCCAGTGTACGCCATATATTTCATAATTCGGTTACCACCGACCAATACAACATTGAATCAGATTGTAAAGTGCCTGAATTAGGGTTGCCAGATGGCCGAAAAATCCGGGATTGTCCCGGAATTTTGCGCGTTGTCCCGTGTCCAGTAATTTCACTTTGCTATCCCGGAATTCACAAATACTAGTTGTTTTCACAAACAACAGTTACGTAACTGTTGTTTTTGTGTTAAATTATTATTATTTAATGATTCGATGACTTTTATTAAAAATTTTACTAATATTTGGTACTAGAAGAAAATGTTTATTTTATTTTATTGGTCTGAAGCTTTTCTTGGGTTCAACGAACCCTTTGCTGGGTCAATCTAATTTCTTGTCGCTTAAACCGCTATGATAATGACTTTTACAGTATATTTGTAAACAAAAATCAATAAATAATTATACGTGAATGAGGTTTTATATTTAACTCTACCTTAAAGTTCACATCTGTGCCCTGTAGAAGAAATGTCCCGGAAAAAGCTATTTTACATATGGCAAAACTACCGGCTGTAGTAGAAATGATCCAGAAAAAGCGATTTTACATATGGCAAACCTAGCCTGAATCTAGATTAAGGTAAAACATAAAAATATATAAGTTATTTACATGAATATGTTGTATAATGTTTATTCGAATATCACGTTCGAATATTATGGTAGAATGAAATAGTGACAAACGTTCATGATATTGATAAAAACAATATATTTTATCGAAGTAAAACACTTATGTTTCTTTGATCAAATTCCTGCAATGATGCAAAGAAATCGGATAATATAACGATTTCACGTAACTTTCTACGACTAGGATAACAAACTGAGCGAATTTCGTTTTTTGTTTTGTTAGATCCGAGCATTTTTAAGTCGAGACATTAGCTAGGTATTCAAATTGAATATTTTTAGTGTATTTCAGTAATATGTGAAGTGTCATTTAAAGTTTTAAATGTGACGGTGCGACGGTACAATTTGCGAAAATGTCCTTATATACGGCTTCACGAGGCTTAAAAATATTACGAAATTCTCAAAAATAATTTCTCTAGTGTGTTAATTAAAAATCTGAATGTTCCGTGGAGATCTTTCAAGCAGGTAAAAAAAACTATTCCCTGCTAATGTAGGAAGGTAACAGAAATCCGGCAACATAAAACTAAGAAAATGCAACTATTCTTAGTTTTGTCACTCGATAGATACACAATTTGTTATATTGCAATGCTTTTACGGGTATAAATTAAATACACGGAGAGAATTTCTGTTAAAAGATGGAAGTTTTAACTGAATTTAAACTAATTGTACCTTGTGTCTTATGGACATATTTCTTGTGAACGTTTTCCTTATACGGTTACTGTACTAGCTCATCTATAACATGTGCATGCATAATATGAGCGTTTAAATGGTAAAACATTCTGTCATTGACTGCTTTTCGATATTGGAGGGACAATATGACAAATGAAAGATATTCTTCCCATAATCGAGGACTTCTTCCTACTACACAGGGCTGGTAACTTTTTCACGAGATTCCGAACCCAAAAAGGCACTGAGAGAAGGAGAGCTCTTTCCAGATCTCCGTCTCATGCAATTTTTTTGGTTAAAATCAACAGGTTTTCCTATCCTCTACGATAGATACTAACCCGCAGTGTGCCATATCTGCCCCTTTCCTTTATAGAAAGGACTTGTAACGCTTGCACCGCATACTGTATAATAAAAATGTTCGTTATATAATTTTTTTATTTTAACTTGTATTACGGGGATAGAACTTATTTTTCAGTAAAAAAATAGTTTTTTTCATATTCAACATTTTTTCAGTCATAAACACAAAACATTTCACAATGCGGCGTCGCGTCGTTCGCTTTGAAGTGTATGACACTCTCTCGTTTTGGTGTGCAACACCCGAAGTATTGTGCGCTTCACAACGTTTAACCCTTTAGTTAACACTGAAATAATATCTCTTGAGAATGGTATCAAGGTACGAACTTGAGAATGGTATTAAGAACGTCTTTGATCATGATGTTCTTATTTTGTACTCAGGAATCCACAGAAACCATCTTTCTATACCAATTTAAATTTAACGCTTATATTAAATAAAATTTCTGATTTTCGTCCAATTTTACTTCGATTATAATAATCATTTTACATAATCTATAAATTTTATTCGAATAGTCCTTGTAATTTGAGAGCTAAAAAAGTAGTGATACAGACCGAAAATTAAGCGAGAGTTACGTTTGAACCTCAATAAAAGTCGAAATACCGTATCCAATTTTTAAATCTTGTCACTTAGGAATATTGTTTCAAATTTGTAGATACCAATTTCCAAAATGAAATTTTTGCCAATAGCCTCCTTGTTATATTTATCTATGCAATTAGCATAAAATATGTATACTTCAGTTTCAGCATTTTGTACACATCACGCTAAACGATCACAAAATATTCCATCTAACGGCATGAGTTATTCGGCGCACAAATACAAGCCTACAATATATTAACAGTTAACTTACTTGCTTGTACAGATAGCTAGCTGTTAACTTATTTAACTTTTATATCAAATACAGTGCAGGTTCCTCATCACACTGAAACAGCGTAGCACTATGGATAATTTAAAAATAGGCATGGAACAGATTCTAGGTAGTACACACTCATATGTACATAGGTTTCAATTAAATTCTATTTATAAGCAGTAAGATGTTAGTAGGGGAAAGGGCGACAATTAATTAAAATGTAATTAAAATTTATTTATTTATTTATTAGGAAGTTTTGTTCAACTTACATTGCAAATCAGTTTCTGTATTTCATTCTGGTTCGCAATGTAAGTTTATAATGTATGTTTAAATATTTATAAAAAATGTAACTATTATTAAATTACATTTCAGTAGACCGTGGACTGCCTAAAAACCTAACAATCACATTCTTGTGGACGTAAAATGAGGATAATATAAATAGATTTTAAAAAATTCAAATTGACTACGGTTAAATCCATGCCCTAATTCAAAATCGACAAACATCTATTTGTGTTCCGTACTATAATTATAATTTGGCAACTAACCGTTGGCTACTACCAAGGTGCTTATTTCGCAGTAGTCGGGTAAAAAATACCAAAATGCAGAAAAGTATAGGTCCACCGCCATCATTTATTTACTGCTATAAAAACTTCCTGGCGACTGAACGTAATTTTGAACAGAATATATGCGGTCTAGAAAATCTAATTTTATCAAAATCTCATTCAGATTTAATTTCATAACGTTATCAGTCTAAATGATACGGAAACCTTTATTAAATAAATAGTGTTTAGTAAATTTTATCTATCTTGAAAACATTATTGGCCTCGCGTTCACTTTATATATTAAATATAGTTCATCATCGACTAACGGGTTATACATATAGGCTGCAGCTACTGCAAAATATAAACACTAAATTCTACAAACCTCGAGATTGTCGAAGTCAACTTTGATGAGGCGCCGTTGCGGACGGGCTACGGGCGTGTCTAAACCGCCCTCGCGCTCCTTGCGACGCGGCGCGGGCGCGTCGCATACGTCCTCACCGGTGGCTGTAACAACACCCATATTAACAATATTATTAATTTCAAAGTCTATTACTTTAATTTGTGTCTGCGAAACATTAAAATAATTCCGAGTATGATCTATTACGGTAACTAGTCAAAATATTCGTTCCTTTTCGTCACTTTTTTAAACTGATTTTACACACACATTGCTAAAAGGCATCCAATACAACTGTGAATCTTTAATACACTCACACAAACATACGCACGCACGCACACACACACACACACTCATATATAATTTGAAAATCTGCTGCTTTGATGGTATCTAATTATCAGTCGCTGCTAAACAATAATTCGCTAGCAAATAAATAGTTAAAAGGGTTCATATTTTCTTGCGAGACGCAAAGGCATATATATTTTTTTCTAACGGTGCAATAAAATTTATAGTTTTATTATATTGTTGGGCTTATTAAGTATTTGTATTGTTGGGCTCCTAAAGCATTGCAGCACCGCACACCTCACGCAGGGTACAATTTACTTCGGTTTTGTATGTGGTATCCTCACTAGAATTCTTACATAGAAACGAGTTTTTGTATTGTTTATTAATTGGCTCATTAAGCACTAATAATGTTGAAGAATTGAATTAAATTATTGGACCCGTTTCGTAGAAAACAAAAGTTTTAAATTTTTTTTCATAAATTTTGAGGTTAAGATACTTTCAAACGACTGGTGAAATACTAAATTTCATCCCGATTTGTCAATTAGTTCAGGAGCTAGACCATCGAACACACATATACGTACATTTTTTTTTAATTTCGTATTTTTAGATACTGTTTATTTAAAATAATCGATTCTATCAAAAACTCGGAGTGGAATTATTGGGTTACAACACTTTAAAAAAGTCTGCGACTTAACGGAATAAGAGTGACAAAATGAAATAGATAAGTTTATAATACCTATAAATTTTGTCTGGATCAAAACCTTAATTATATTTACATAAAATTACATAAAGATTGCCGTGTGATTGAATAGCAAAGGAATAGTAGCATTTAAGTATATTATATATGATATATTGTATAATGTTCAATAAAATAAAACAGCTCTAAAGTGCTTCGAATTGAAACTATGGACATAATAGAACTCGAACCAGTAAAAAAACTCTGGACGGACAGTTGAAGGTTATGGCGCAACTACGGATATTGAAAGTTGCTTAGAAGTGGCGAAACCCGAGGCAGTTGGCTTGCTCGCTTTCAGTAAGTGCCTATAGATCTAGATATAAACAATTCGATAGATTCACTATCTCGTTAAAATGGAGTCACCGATCGTCAGATATGATTACGATGCAATTCATTTCAACAAATTGTGTTAATTCATCTTTGGCTTGGGCAAAGTAATGATTTAATTTATATTTCGCTTTTGCGGGAAACATTTTCGTGGTCTTATTATTGTTATTGTGAAAACTAGCGACAAGGTTTACTCAATGGTTCGCGAATTAAGTCAGCGTTTATTTCAACGTTAGATATATTTGTTGTTAAAAATTTCTCTGAAAATGTAACAAATTGAGTAAATTTGCTTTGTTGTTTTCTAAAGAAATGTTAGCTTATAACATGTTTCTAGAATGAAACTGAAACGTGGTTTGCTAACTTTATATACAAACTATATGGTAGAACAGTGAAATGAAGAACGAGAAAGAGAAGCTTTTTTATAATTGAAACGGTTATTTTAAAATGGGCAAAAGTCACAAATTTTGTTAAAATTAATTAAGTATGAAGAAATGTTCGTCTACGGCCCCTGCATGTTTCCGCCGACGAAGGCACTAACCTGTTGTTTAATTTCAGAGATAAAGCTCCTTTCACTCATCCATTTATTTTGAAAAAGTCAAAGTCCGGGACTTGCGCCTTTTTCATACTAAATGCCACAATCATGTGCATACGATGGCAAAATATCAGTATTTGAAGTAAATACTGAGGCGGTTACAGATTTTAAAAACTGGTTGAGAAGGTTTTATAAAAAAAACTGCCTAGCTATGCAGTAATTAGGAAAACAGTTCCCAAAAACATGAAAATGCACTTTAAAGGTCATCGTTTCATGAATTTGATTATGATTACTCATACCCCCAGGTATCGTGTAAAAGAGTGAATATATCGATGGATCAGTTAAGAACAATTTCAAATTGGCCTTTGGAGAAAAAGTATCACTACCAACAGAAAAAGTTCACAGGGAAAGTAATTAAGCACATTCCTTCCAAATTTGAGTTTTTATATTGAAATCGTCACCGATTGGCTCAAAGATGATAAAAGCTATTGAAGAAGATTCCGAATGATTATTATTATTATACTTTCATATATGAAAGAAAAATAAATATTTCCAATTATGAGTTAAACTTGTTCACTTTACTTATTATAGCCACATAAGTTTTTTAAAGGGCATAAGTTTAGGTTTCAGAATGAGCTACCGGTGACAAATATCCCTCATTAATATAACAAAATAATAACTTAAATAGGCATTTATTAAATGGAAAAATGGAATCTTAAAGATCCCAAACAAAACAAAATTACGCAGTTATTTGTACAACCTGAAACTGTTCAAATAGTGGATTAAGTGCCTTTTCGAAATAATCCATTCAATTTTAAACATTGCAGTCACGTAGTGGCGCGCAGTAACTTATTAAGCAATTGCACGTGGCTTGCCCTGATTATTTGATATATATATATATATATATATATATATATACACACACACATATATATATATATATATATATATATATATATATATATATATATATCATATATTTATGATATTTAATTTATAGTATTCGAGCGAAATCCTCGATATAATATATGATCTGTGGTTCGAACGGACAAACTGAATGCTATCAAATTATACGAAACATCGCGTTGTAAAAGTTTTCTATAAGACACTAACATTGATTACATAATTTCATGCTTCGATGTATAGGGAGAAAATAAGCTATAACTTGCTAACTTCTTTTAGCTATATTCAGGATGAAATAATCCGTGTTTTGCTATATTCGGAGTGAAACAAAACACACACATACACACAATTACTGGGTAAATATCTGTCAAATATCAAACGCCAGCCGAAATAAACAAACTTTAATAAAATAAGTTTTTGTAAAAATATCTAGTTTTCCATTTTATAAATATTCCTATTTATTTTGTCAGTGAATTAATTTACTGAATCAGTTATTGTAATGTTTGCATTCATTTTATTAGTTTATTACTGTGTATTTTCGACGAGACTGCTTAAAAGGTGTAATGAAGTTGTAATGCAGGTGATATTTTCGAATTTATCTTATTGAAAAAATATTATAATTCTGAATGGAAGACCGAAGCCAATTTTGAAATTATAAGTTCTTAGTAAATGTACTGTACGCCATTTTCATACACGATCAATATTTGCAGTTAGATTTTTTAATATGTTGGGCTGGCTTTGAGAATAATTTCACTTTTTTCTTTCTATAAATGAAAGAATATTAACAGAAAACAACATACTTATAAGAAAAAAATATCGCTTGTGATTTACAAAAAAATTAAATGAAAAGTGATTTTAGTATGATGAAAGAGTCGTCAAACATTAAATTTAAAACCTCTCTTTACGCAATCATTCTTGCTTATTTAAATTGTTGAATTACTTTCTTTTTTATGTAAATTCGTGTTTGTAGTTGCAAATTTGGTATTTAATGGCAATAAGAATGGCATTTATGTCGAAAAAAAATTAACAAACAGTTTTTAAAAACGAATTGTGTATGAGAAATGTTTTTCAAATCAATTTTTTCTTATGAAATGATCGCGGGCGAAAATTATTTTTGTTAAACATATCGTTTTTAATGTATGTTCTTTCATTTAGTAACAATAAACAATAAAATGTTCACTGGTGTTAAACGGCATTTGTTCCAATCTAAGTTATTTTATAAATTCTGATAAAAAGCATTATATCAGGACATATAGAGAAATAATTCATAACATATTAATGCAAATAGTGGATGTACAGACTCTCGATGCGTTTATTTGGTTCACAATTTAAACCATTCGCATTAATATATGTGCTTATGCAGTATACTTTTTGGTCTTTGGTCAAATGTTGAAATAATAAGAAAGTGAAGAAAGAAGCATAAAATTGGCAAAAATTAGATTGATAAGAACTTTGTTAGGAGAACTTCCTTTAGTAGCTCGCTTGCCTTACCCAAAATGGCAGCAACGGTAGTGCAAATTAATGGTAGTTCATTCCATTCAGAACGAGTAGAATATAAATTTGAATAAAAAAATAGTGATATTTATTACCTAGTGTGTGTATATATGTATGTTTATATATATATATATATATATATATATATATATATATATATATATATATATATATATCAACTTAAATATCAACTATTTACGTGAAATCGAATTTTAGGGTTAAAGAAAACTGTGATTAAAATCATTTGGTCATTACCAGTTAGGCAGACAAACAGAATATAAAAAATATTTTTTTCTCATGTTAATGTATTATCGAAATACAAATCTCTTCGAAATTCTATTCGAATTTGTTTACGTTCTTATTCGTCAAAATAAACCTAAGTTTTCCCACGTTCAAAATATTATTCTGCACGTAATAAAATATTATTTAAAGCATATTTTTAGCACAACCTCGAAGAAATATATTTATACATGGTTGTATTACAATCAGAGACAACTGTCGACTCAATTAGATCTAATAGAAATGTAAAATAAAAACACCGTATTGCAGTTTTATACAATGCATTGATTTAAACTGCACTAACTAGAGGAATATATATTGCATTAGGTATATTTAAATAAGGGACTTTGTTGAGCTCCGAATTAAACAATTCTAGAAGTTACAGAGCAAACCACTTAATGTAGATATGTAGATTTTTATTATACAACTGCAATTATGCCAAATTGAAGTTTTGAAAAATATTGCATATTGCTCTATTACTAAAATTGAAGTTTTGAAAAATGTACCCAATAACTGCCTGCAAGTCGGCATATCAATCAAACAGGGAAATTAAAAGCAAGAAGGAGGGAAAATGAAACATAAGTTAATTGTGCTAGCAAAATGCTAAAATACAATAGTAAAATAATAGCAAAATGCTAAAATATATCAAGAATAATTCGTGGAAAATAAAACGATAAAATGTCGACAAAAGGACTAAAATAAAAATTATCACGCAGAATAGAGTTACAAAATAGTTCTGTAACCATTTTGCGTGACGATTTTTTAACAAATAAATAAATTAAATTTTTATTCACAACTAAATCAATCTACGTGATGTAGTATTATTTCTACTTTATTTAAAATATTAACCACGACCTAGGATTCGTTGTATGACAATATCTTCAAGTGGGCAATTTATTAAGATATATTTATTAATTAATAATAAAATTAAGTTATACTGAATTTCTACAAAATTAACGCCAAATATATTCAATAAATAAATATTTAATTACTATTAAAGCTATATTATATCCTTTACATATTTCATATATAACAGTTTACCACAGTAAGATCACATCATCCAAACATGTTTTATATTGATTTGCACGAAATATGACGTCATTAATGCCAGGCCAGTAGTTTTAAGTCTACCAATAAAGAAAGGCTGCTAACTGCACGGGGGTTAATTATTGTGAAACTGGTCGGTCGACTTCGAGTTCGCTTACTGGCAAATGTCGAGGTCTTGCGTTTCTCTCAATAACATCTCTCATACAGACTGCGTCGCTTCAAGGTTGGACAACGCATAGGAAACAATTTCCTCATCAATAATAAGAATCTGGACAGAACGTTCAAAAACTTAGAAACTTAGTAATTACTGAGATACCACATAAGTGCTTTCATTAGTGAAATTTCAATTAAAAGTATCCGCTATATTTAAAGTGATTAACTAAATTGACTGTAGAGAAGAGGATAATAACATTTGTTAACTAAAAACATTATTTCAATTAATCGAAGAATGTAACACAATCTCAGGTATAATTGCATATTTTGAAATAAATGCCAAGCATTTTATTTTATTCATAAAGCTTTTTTTAAAACTGTATACGAAACATAGCAAAAATAGACATTCAGTTCAAATAAGACGCCGTCATGGGTCGTTAATACTAATTATTTAAATTATAATTATATATCGGCATCGGGTGAGAGTGATTTGATAGTTAAAATTCCTTGTTTAACAATGCGTATAGACTGAAAGGTAAATCAACGCGGCTAAGCGGGACAAATTGGTTCCACTTCAAGCGACTTGTTCTTATACCCGCCACAGTACGCAGGTGTGAGGCATATGCTCTGCTAAACTTAGTAGGCTTATAGGACCGAAAATTTTCTGACACATAAAACTAAATATTCAGGTGTACCTCATAGAATTTCTGGTTAAAGAAAAAAGCCATAATGGTCCCTATGAACTTTGGTACGTTATTCTTCTACCTAATCATAATAAGTTCTTTACGTACCCATTTTCTATTCAGGCGTGTTTCTAACTTTATTCCTAACAGTTCCTTAATGAGTTAGTTGCTTTTGGTTCGCCTTACCTCGTCATCTAATTCTATTTAGTATTGTACTATATTTATACACTACTTAACATTAATTTTCGTTATACTGATGTGTTTTTTATTACTTTTTCATAAAAGGCAAGGTTTTTTTCTTTACACTGGTTACGAGATGTTATTCATAAAAGCGCAATATATCACATATTAATAGATATTAAATAATTTCGTTTTGTGACAAAATATTTCTCAATTTTAAAATTTGATAGAAGAAAACTACCATATTTTTCCAAATAATTATTAGTTTTAGGTTCTGTTTCAAAGCGACCTAAAATATTACACATTTTGTGCCGCAAACATGCCAATACACACCGCCAAAGCTACAAAAGCTTCGACAATTATATTAATTGCCCATTTTGTAAATATTAAATTTCTATTTTAGACCAATCCAATCGATTTTGATTTCAACAAATAAGTAGAAATATAAAACTTTTTATGTGTGAAATATAAAATCACTTAATGACAGTTTTTGGAAGCAGAAAATTATAGTTTGTAATCAACAATTTACGTTTATTTAAAACCATATCCCGACGGCTGTGTAAATATAGTAATGATTGATACGCAGTCGTAAATTACAATTTCTCAGTATTTCCTCAGATTTACTTTGATTGTTTTGAATTTCAATTTCATATTGAATTTCAGTTTATATAATTTTATTTAGTTGAAAGGTAAGCGGATTTCATAGGTGCCAATTTTCTGAAAATAATGGTAAATAAATTTCGAAACCGTAATACAAGATGGAAATAAACATCACAGAAAGTAACATATAAAAGTTGAATATATATAATTTTTACGTGGCCTCATTGAGATATATTTATGTGGATAAGATCACATGACGAAAACAGACTAATTTCAGTTTATGTAAATAACACAGAAGCGATTCATTGACACTTAGGAAAATAAGTACTTCAATCCAATAATTGTGGTCAACAATAGTGGTCAACCTTACATTAAATTTCTCGTCTACCCCAAATAAAACCATCAGAAATTATTAAAATGTATCTTTCATTACTTTTACACTTCACATATTAAATAAGTCATTAGTCAAGCCGAAGTTATCGAGAAAAAAAGTATACACAAATTAATTTTGTTGCAAAATAATTTATCTATATTGACAAATGAATAATTACTGCGTGCAGAACTTTTTTCTCAACATTTCAATTTGTAGTAAAAATATGTGGTTTTTTTTATATTGAACTATACATTTGTTTGTATGTTTAAATTAAATTACCATAATAACAAAAATGGATTTGGCAAGTACTCGTTTTCGATTGCAGTGGTGGTAAATTAGTTATTGCTACCTTACTGACTGCGGTATATATTGAAAAAAAATTGTCACTCTTTCAATGTTACTTCTATTAAAATTGCTTTTAATATAATAATATTTACTGTAGCAAAACTTCAAGGTTTGCTAGTGCCAAATGGGGCGGTGTTTAATATTTGCCGCACTGCGACAGCCGTTTGTTTCTATCGGCAATTTTGAGAGCTTGACCTCGTTTGCGAGATTTATCCACAATCGCTCGACGAAGTACTTTACTGGTACGTACATTTTATTAGTACAGCTCAATAAAATGATGTGAAATACTGAAACGCCTGATCAACTATAATATTGCATCGTAACGGGAAGGGTGTGCATTGCCCTAATTTATTAAGTGTCAAGGTGGTAAAGGAATATATTAAAATTGGAAGCGTCAATTACAGTCGGCTCGGTTAGCGCTGGTGTAGTAGAAGGTGTCGGTGGCCGCGTCGACGCCGGGCTCGAACGGACCGGAGACGGGCCGCTCGGGCGCCGGCCCGCCCCCGGGGACCGCGCGCCGCCGCCGCACCGCCGTCGTGCCGTCGCTCACTCGCCTCTACCCGCGAGCTATTAATCGCAGTAATTGCACTCTAACTATACACACTCACTCGACGTGCATTAAGACAGCCTCGACTGTGCACTGACCTCATATATGCTATTGTTTGACAGCTTTATCGGTATTAGATAAATGTCGATCTGTTCATACGCAGAAAAGTTCTAATATTAGCCTGCTTGAAATAAATTACCAAATAACATACAAGGATAAACTTCCGTATGACGCATAAGCGAAGACGTATTACGGTGGTCCTGTTTTATATGTTGCGTTTCATAAACGAGAAAAAACATGTTCGATTTTGGAATACGATTCATTGTCATTACTTCACTTGTCGCGTTACACTTTTACGATCATCTATATTGCGCATAATCGTCAGTACAAACAATGAGCGAATGTCTGAGATAATTTAAATTTGTATGTTCGATTACAATATCAACAAGTTGGCACAAACGGCGGAATCCATCACTCGAATAAATTGTAATGTCCTCGTTTAGAACTTATATCCATTTTCAACAAATTTTACTATTTTACTAGAATAAAGAGCAACCAAATACACAAAGAACATCAACGTAATACGTGCGTTATTGATTTTGTAATTGAATTATTTTCAGTGTATCTTTGGTAACTAGATATGTATTTTGATTGAGAAGTAATATCCGTCAAGTACCTGACGTCGTGAGACGAAATGCGCAAAACGTTTAGTAAATGACGTAACGTAAACACTGGAAATGCGCGCTGCCATTTACATATTTACACCATGATCAGTCTCATATTATCACAATAGATTGAGCGTAGAAGTAACCAAAATTTCGACACTATGACGCACAGCTGATTATCGATTGCACTAGAACAATTTACTAGAATATCGTATTTATACGGTGGAAGTGAAAGTGTATGGAAGCGAGGGTGCTCGTAGCGCAGCGCCGCCACGCGCCACCCGACTGGAGCAGGTCGCGGCCCGCACCCCAGCCCCGCGAGCGCCGCGCAGCCGCCTGATGCGACCCACCGCGCCTCTATATTTACACCTATACGCAGTGTATACAAATATCCGACTCGAGTCTATTAGGGTCACCATGACTGTATTGCTTAGTAAAATTGTTACAAAATACCAATTACGTGACATGGCAGCGTAAAGAACGCTTAAAATTAATGAGAAATAAAGACATAATTAAATGAAACTACGTGATGTAATATTATTTTTACTTTCTTTAATTTCTTTACCACAACCTAGGTTTCGGTGTATTACAACATCTTCAGGTGGGCAATTAACAAAGATGTGGACGTAGTAAAGAACTTAAATAAAGTAGAAATAATACTACATCACGTAGTTTCATTTAATTGTCAATAATGAATTTCTACAATATTAACGCCAAATATATTCAATATTTGAAAACAGCCGATTTGGCTACATTGGCGATATTGTACCGTCGACTCCGAATTAAATTTCAGAAGACGATACAAAGCATTTGGCTCAACAAAACGTGCATAAAGTGTAATCTAACGCCGAGTCACGTGAACATCAAGACTGGAGAAATAAAGAATTAAATAAGCATAGATTGGAACCAACTTCCTCAATACTTATCCATTAAAACACAGTAAATAAATAGACATTTTCACTTTGACAACATTCTAGAAAACAGTGGAAAAAAATTAACTTCAAATCTAAAGTACCTAGAATGTTAGTCACAACTAGAATTATTACTTATCTATATCAGAATAAATAGAGTAAAACGTACCTGTTATTTTTCATTTATTCTTGTAAATTCATAGTTTGAAATAAGTTGCCTTGTACATTGCAGTTTTCCACGAAATATATAAAACGGATATTAAGCTATAATGTCCGCAGACCGTTACACGCGCAACTAACATCGCAAAATAAAACAAACGCACATCTATTTGTCTGTTTGCTATTCTGATTGTGATTTCTAAAGATCCGTTTAACCCATTTTGGCAAGTTTTTTTCTGTGTTGTTTGATCCTTCTACATGGTTTTAAACTAAAGTAACGTTAGTAACGGAAGGTATAAAAGTAACTACCAAGTACGTTTACATGTCATAATTAGAGAAATTGGACAGAGGCTAGTAAACGCGCATAATAACTAATTAAGAGTTGAGAATTTTAAAGCATCGTGTTGGCTAATGAATTTTGAACACAAGCACAGAATTTTGGAACCTTTTCTAATTTACCCGAATAAGTCTCTATTGTGCTGTGACTTTTCGTCAATTGACTGAGCGCTTCAGCCAATTAGAGAACAGTGAGTAAGGGTCTTCTTTAATTAAATCTCGTAATCGTTTATATATCTAATTTAATAGGACGTTCGGAAGGAGTTTTTCTTCAAGATCATAGTCTAGTTCTTGGACTTCCTAAACCAAATTTACGCCGTCTTGTAGCAAATGACTAACATGCTAATCGCATGGCATTTATTATTTGCTGTAGTCTTTCATCTTGGTGACCCGCCATGGAACGAGAAAAGTTCGTATTTGATGTCAATTTCTTTTTTGTCTAATTCACTCGAAGGCTTGGCACTAACTGCCATTTACTGAACACACTTCGGTCTATTTACACCTTATAATAAAGTATTCTGGATCTTTTGACAAATTTTCTAGAAAGGTCATAAAATCGTGGCTAAAAAACTTGTTAGCCAACCGAATAGTTATTAAACAAATATAAGAAGGATAATTAAATAAATCGCTTTAAATTCATCTTCGAATAATTTTTTTAAGTCTTTTCTCCCCTTTTCCGTAATTGTATATTCACAAGTATGCGATAATTTTTAAATACATTTTCGGAAAATGGTGGGAGCTGGAGGTCTCGCTAAATTCGCCATTTCGAAAAACGCAAATTGCGTCATATCTCATAAACTCGTTTGATCTATTACGAATAGTAGCAGATGCCTGGACTAATAGCACATTAAGCATATGAATAAAGAATCATTTTGGTTTTTAATAAAACTTATTTTAAAAATGTTTTTATACAGTCTATTTTTTATATAAATAATGTAAATATAGATAATATGAATTTCGTATCGCAGTTTACAAAAAAAATGTTTGTGTTATGGAAATAAATGGTAATTTACATGTGTTTATTTCTCGCTATAAATGTATTGAAGCTTGGGTTTAATCGTCATTTTAACTATATTTGTCATAAAATATACTGACAGAGCTCTACGAATCATTCTTTAACAAGGTACCACTGATATAATATGTTATGTGTGACCCACGTCAGACATATTATTATACTAAAAATTAAGTAAAACGTGTCATAGGTATACATATACAATTGTATGCTATTATAAGAAATTTGTACAGAAACACGATTACGTTCTAAAGTATTAGAAAAATAATGTCACTGGCTTATTATTCGATATACGAGTATGTATATGTCACCCGTATGTTTAGATTCAATCATTCACAATTAGTTATTTTTATACAAATTGGAAGCTATAAAATAAATTTAAAACGAAAATAATTTTAGGTCACATTAAAATATTCTTAGAAAATGTTTGTAAACATCCTAAAACAGAAAATAATATTTTTTTTATGATAATGCATCTAGTTAAATATACTTGGGTAAAAATATGGTCCACATTAAAGTATTTTAAGCTGGAGTGCAAAGACTTAATAAACTTTCGTCTTAAAATTCCCAAGGTATTTTCCAATTTCCGGATCCGTTGTATGCAGCTCACGTATTGTTATTCAATTTCATTGCGCTTCACAAGATGTAAATTATGCAGGCATTACAACGGCATCTTTCATTCACTTTCGCACAGTTAATTAAACTGTGGGATTCTGGCGACAATTGTTAACCGGCAATGGAGTTATGCACTGTTATTCGCTAACTATACCTCCGTACTCAGTTTTTAATTCTTATGAATGAGATAGGATTTAGAGGCGATGGGGTTAGGCCTAAGTAACGCATAATTGATATGTCATTAAATATGCACTGGAGTTCATCTGTAGATACAGATGAATTCCAGTGCATGTTCATTTTACTTTAACCATAATGCAATCGTAATGCTTATAAAAACCGGAAGCTTCTGAAACGAGAAAAAAAGAAATGAGAAATAAAAATTACGGATGAAAATAGTATATTGTCTCTCTGAAGGAACAGAGCCTGTTTGACACTCCCGTATGAGAGTAACCCTAGAAACTTTTAGATTTTCAAAAACAAAACTATATATAAAATGTGCTACTATGCTAATATTTTCCGACCTAATCTCCACAACGATTGATACACTTTTGGATCAACGGTAAATGTTGAATAAGACATTCTATAAACTATTCTCCCAGAACTATTTGAAAAACAAAAACAAAAGTTCTAATCCTATGTTTATTTAAAAAAAATATATGTTTGATAATATGTTTGAAATACTGGTCCTGTTAGAAAAACATCTTTTTTCGGATTTTCTCAAAAAAAAAACGTATGTATGTTCACATACTAGTCTGAGTAATTGGACTGTTATACTCTTTAAAATAATAGTTTAATGTAACCCAATTTCCAAAGACAAATGCTACCATCTTATTTCAGCAGTCAATCTCTCTATTTATTTCGGCAAATGTTTTGATCGTGGGCTTACTTAAACGCCAATTTTTAGTATAGCCACGATCAAAAAGCATCAATTAATTTTATCGCAAACACACAATTATCAAATTGCCGTCTTTAGGAGACAAATAACAATCTCCCTCAAATTAAGAAGGATATCATAACCAAAGAACACTACTTTCAAAACTACGAAGGTGGGTCTAACAGTTCGCGGAATAAAGGGGATAGAGAGGGGTGGGGGTGTTTACTCACATAGTCACATAGTTGAGAGTCATTACGAGTATATAATATACCAGATTTCAACTTAATTGTGTTATTAACCTGTAAGCTATCATCGATCAAGCAACTCATTCCCACAGAAATCATATACTATAGAGAAAATCGAATTCCCAGTTGTCACCAAGTTCCTGACAAAGTAAGGAAAAAAACCACAAGTCATATTGATGTGTGAATGAGATGTCTTCGGTGTAGAGGACTCTTGCCTTAGTAAAACCATAGTGGAATGTGGCATAATCTATTCAAACAAGGCAGATATTCGATCGAAGGCAACCCGCGCAAAGGGCAGCCGATCGAGACCACCTCCTCGGACATTAAGTTGAAAAACTTGTATTGGAAGATGCCTGATTAAAGAAACAGCTGGGAGAAATGGTTGGAACATCTTCTACAATCATTTTCAATATTCGTCATAACCATGTTGGAAAGTCAAAAGCCAGTGCAAGATGGGTGCCGAAAATGCTCATACCGCCGCAAAAGCAACGACGTGTCGAGTGTTCATGCGGCTGTTTGGATCTCTGTAAAAAGGATCAGGATGAAATTTTAAATCAAATTGTTACGGGTGGTGATAATTGAGTTCATAATTAAGAGCCTGAATCCAAGCAGGAGTCCATGTAATGACATAAAAAGTGTACCCCACCCCTAAGAAGTTCAAGTTATCGCGAAAAGCAAGAGAGGTCATGGCAAAGGTTTTCTAGGTCACAAAAGGTATCCTGCTTGTGTAATGGATTTATTTCAGAGGTAAGAGTATTTCCACCATGTTTTTTACCTTCCTTTGATCCCATTCTGCGAAATTTTCGATGTCCCCTCCTATTTATCTGGCTAAAGATCATTTTAAGAACTATCAACGTAATCTATTATAATATCACGAACACATAATGTGAATTGTTAAAAATAATCTGAACTCAATAAATCATATATTTGGAAAATTAATGTGAGAGTTATTTTATTAACATGTACAATAATTAGTTACTACGAGCGTTGGAGATAAAATTCAACGAATAGGTTCTATGACAGGTTGGTCATCTATACTGTTATAAAATTAAATCTATGCATTTGCATGTAGCAAATACTTTTGAAAAAAGCGGAGATCTTCGAAACCATTAAATATTTTTTAATTGCCATTAAGGCTAAGAAAATGACGAAAAAATGTAAGATTTTTTACAAAAATTTCAAATATTTACACAATGTTTCCTAACCAAATAGAGTTTATAACAATTTGCTGTTAAAAAGACACAATTTGATTTTATTTTAAATGTTTCCCTCCTAAAACTCTGAAAAGAGAAGTCAAATAACTGAAAGAACATTTCTGGGGAAAAGACATATTTCTCTGTATTTACTTTTATTTTCCATTATTATTATGACTGGCATGTTGCACACAATTTAAATTTTACAGACCTTCTGTAGTAGAGCCTTAGTATATACAACTTTGTAATTGTATGGATTTGTGTATAAAATACTAAAAGTATGAATTTGAAACATGGATCTTTATACTTTGCTAACAACCGTGAACGTATCGCAAATTCGTCCCATTCCCAATATCGGCAACCGTGAAGAATAATGGATATATTGATATTTTTATTAATTTGCATTTAAGAGTAAATGTACTTTAAATTTAAAATAACGTACTGCAACTGTACCTAATTTGATTAAGACACGTTAGGTTATAAACCAGTCTTAGTAATGTAATAAGAAAAGCCTAGCTGAGCTATCTTAAAAGAGCGAACTTTAACACTCTGTCTATGGAGCAATTTTTAACAGAGTCGTGATATGAACTTTGCCGTATATTACGTTGTGCAAGGACGTTCACAGACAAAACGCTCCCTTCTAAAGCGTTTAAATTGCGTAGTATTGCTAGCTCATGCCATTCACATGTATTCGGATCAGCCGGATTTACCACGTTATTGCTCCACCTTATTACTCCAGTGTTGGCCGATAAATAAAAAAGATCCTAAATTTTACTGAACAAAGCTAAGGCTATTTACCATATATAACCTATGTATAGCAGAAAATCAAATATAGTATTTTATTGGTAATTCTTCGTACTCCAATATGTTGGGTGACAGCAACAATGAAATTGCAATTTCCGGAAATTGTGTTAATAATTAATAAAGCAAGATACAAGCAGTGAATATGAAACTCCAGTCGCACTTACTATTCTATGTGATAATAATTGTAAAGTCTTACTTAGTTGGAAGAAAGGATCTTTATCAAAAATATATCCTTTGTCTTGAACATCTCAGTCACTTGCTTGGGATTTCGTTGAGTCAATACCTAGATATAAAAAGAATAATGGGTAAGCCATAACAAATATTCATAACTAAAGACTGAAAGTGTCAGAGTACAATGTATAGCACAACGACACTTCTCACTGGAATAAATAAGAGAGCAAAGAAAGTGCATAATGTTCTCTGTTTTTTATATGTTTATTTGTTATTGAATATATTTGGCGTTAATTTTGTAGAAATTCATTATTCACAATTAAATGAAACTACGTGATGTAGTATTATTTCTACTATCTTTAATTTCTTTCGGTAAAGAAATTAAAGATAGTAGAAATAATACTACATCACGTAGTTTCATTTAATTATGTTTATTTGTATTTACTTTTTCTAAGAAGACAGTATAACTTCAGTCATTTTATTGATCAAACTTGCTCTAAGGTTTACAAAGTATTTGAGCTTTATATCTTTGTCAAAATTAATCCCAATGAAGTAAACAATAGCGAGCATTGTAACTATGTGGGGGAAGACCACCAAAGCAGAATCTTGCGAAAGTTGAGTTGTAAATGTAACTTGGAAATATAAGTGTCGTTTGTTTGTAGTAATATATTCAACAAAACCTAGCCGCAAAGAGTTCTTGAGCTAACTGATAAACTGGATTGATCACCGTGGGTAGGACAAAAAACGTCGTTCTCTCGATAGATGCGGCGGCCTCTCACATAACGGTACCCAATCCAATAGACTTGTTGTTCGTGCTTTGTGCCGAAGTGGTACTACATTTCGGTCACGGTATTTCCATACGCATATACACACTATTAAATTCTACAATAGACTCTTTTAGTGTCACCATTAATCATAGAATCCGTTCACTTTATGCATACACAGGCCAATTGGAATACATTAGTAATACCTAGTTTGTATCGGAACGAATTTTATGATAACGTATTACCAAAATATCCCGCACCGGCGTAGTCGTTTTTAGAGTTCCGCATACGGAGGATCCAAAGGGAACCTTATTAGTGTTGCACGTCGTGTGTGTGTGTCCATCCGCCGCCCTATCTGTCGGAGGCGTCTAACTTTCATTCAAAATAAAATAGGAGCTTGTAATTCAAAATGCATACATAACACGTAGTTCAACGGTCCAAAACTAAACATAATATTTAAAATGACTTGAAAAATTCGAGGGGACTTCTGAACATGTTAATGAAGGTTGAAGAATTTGTTTTTCTGTAAGTAATTCCTTTTTTGGGTATGGTTAAACTGTGCTCTTTGAGTAGTCATATATAGTAGTAATATATATTAGTACCAATCTGTTTTTAATTTGTTTTCCACTGAAAAACTACATTTTGTGGTATTTTTGTAGTTTATCAAAGTTGCATTTAAACCCACCTTGGTACAAGATTATCTCAAAAATGGCATCACCTGGAAGCTGTAGTTCATTTCTAACATTTTTCATATTTTATATTAAATATAAATGAAAAGAGCTAAATTAAACAAAAAGTTATAAGTAATAAAACGAAAGTATTTTTGAGAAATTCACCACATGAATGATTTTCTATATTTAAACAAAACAAAGAAAATAAAAACAACGTCATACTTGATAACCAAAATACCAGAAATCTAAAGACGACATAATTCTTAACGCTACATGAATTGATTTCATAATTATGGCACTATATTATATTAAAGTATAAAATGGTAATTCAGATTGATACCAAGACATCATGTTATACTCCAATTATGTAATTAATGCTATTATAAAAACCGACCGGTTTGTCCACCTAACATTACCAAAAATTATAACTGGATTTAAATTATTCTTAAATAAACTACTTGCATTTCTTAGCAAGTTTTCTTAACCCTATTTAAAAAAATTTAGATTCCAAAACTATTCAAATTATATTTATCGGGAACCTCCTCGGGACCTCGGGAATATAAACAAGTCTACGAGATGTAGCAATTTCACAATAATAGGAGAAAATAAACGCAGCAGCATTTAACTACGAGGCCAGGGTGAAGTAAAGGGTTCACCTTTTATTCATTTGTATTGCAAATGCAGATTAAGCGGTTCGGTAGAAATACGTATAGCAATATATAATATCGTATTAATAATGTCATATTCTCACGCGAATGACCTTCTTTTTCTTGAACGTTCACTTAGTCGACGTTAATAGTGTATTGCACTACATAATTATGATATTTATCTAAATATTCTACTTTATGAACGTGGTGAAACTGCATTTTTATTAAATACCTTTAATTTAAATGATTGCTAAATAAATGATTTTTAACAGAAGCGTTGGTTGAAATATTGAATATATTTGGCGTTAATTTAACAGAAGCGTTAATTGAAATATTGAATACATTTGACGTTAATTTTGTAGAAATTCATTATTGACAATTAAATGAAACTACGTGATGTAGTATTATTTCTACTTTACATAAGGTCTTTACCACGACCTAGGTTTCATTGTATTACAACATTTTCAGGTGGGCTATTAGCAAAGAACGGCTAAAAAAATAGGAAAAATTCTTAGCTAATAACCCACCTGAAGATGTTCTAATACGACAAAATCTAGGTCGTGGTAAAGAATTAAAGAAAGTAGAAATAATACTACATCACGTAGTTTCATTTAATTGAGAAGCGTTGGTATAAAAATAATCGTTTCCGCTGAAAACAAAAGAAAAACTAGCAAAATTCCTTGGAATTTAAATGGTATAAAATTGCTAAAAATTTTGTGATTTTTTTGTTTTAATTATGTTTCATGAGGATCGTTCATAATAGAATCATCTTGAAGGATAACGTTTCTCTTAAAAGATTCGTCAAGATAAATTACATCTTAACCTACCCACATTATAAACATTATATTTATTTCAGAAGCGATCAACTCATCGCTTCATCTTATCACGATTTATCTGTAATCGTGTGAAATATCGAGTGACCTGTAAACGATTCGTGCCAATAGCGAGATTGTTTGCGCAACTAGGTATATTGTGAAGCAGATCGTTGCGGTGCTCGGCGTGATGCCGGGCGTGCGTAACCTTTCTTACAATCGGCGAGCGTCACTTGTATTGCACTTTGTACAGTTACAAGTAAAAACAAACTATTTAGGTATAGTTTTTTCATATAACATTTCAAAACATAATATCTATTAAACTTACATTCTTATATAAAGTTTATTTAACTTTACGTCTGTAGTAAAGTTGGTAACAAATTAAATATTGTACTTATTTTTGGAGTGAAATTGGCCTAAGACATAGAGATAAGCTGGACTTTTAATTTCTATCAGGTTATGAACAAATAGTGTTGGAGTAAAATAAAATAAAATAAACTTAGTGAGCTAGTCATAAAACAGTGCTCTCAAGTGCTATAACAACTATTAAACGGTTACTACATAATGACAACAAATGTTTAAACCAAAACTAATTGCAAGTACTACAGTTTTTGAAAAGGTTATATGATGATAACATTTTGATTAACTGGCAAAAACAAAACAAAAAACGTATTATTACAATTAAAAAAATGTTACCTGTTATATCCATAGTCATGATTGTTATATATTAAAAACAAATTGAACGATATAACACAAAAATGTAACGAAATTTACACATCACATGGAAGAAGAAGAGACAAATATCCCACGGGTCACAGCAATTACCGATCGCTAACTCAATTACAACAGCAGCGCGCGTACAACACTCGTGTCGGGCGGCGCGGACGACGAACGCACACAGGTGGCGACGCGAGCGCCGGTCGGACGAGACTGACGGCCGCGCGCCGCGGCGCCGCCACATTCCCAACATCCGCAATCTGTAGTTGGATTAGACGGTGACAAAAACGTGACACAGTGTCGTTCTTGTAAAAATATAGTAAAACCTTGTACTGGTTTTAAATTAAAAAGTAAGTATGGACGATTCAGAGAAAATAGATTAAATCTCGCAAACTTGCACCATCACTACTCGCATAAGTACACTTAACAAAATTAGTGACTATTATTAGTAGATAATGTCGAAAGCTCTCTCTTAATATACGAAGCTATAATTAATTTAGATTTATTTACTTTTTTGGTTACAAGTTTACCTTTTTGAGTTTAAAGGAAGTTACAATAACGTTAACTTGTTAATTTTTTCCATGCTCGAGCGACGATACTGGCCTTAAATCAGTGAGTGAGTAGCCTGATTGGAATATAAAGTAACGCACGTAATATACATTTCCATATGCTCTTATGTATTTTACGGTTATCTGGACATTGGACGGTGCACTAAATACGTATTTATTCAGCTCATACCTAGATGCTAATAACACAATTGTATCTTATTTATACATATAATAAAACAGTAAATGTAAAAAAGCCTGGTATTGCTGAAAAACAATACCAAGTCGAGTCCGAAGGACTATAAAGAAAAAATCGACCGTGTTATAAAATTTTGCCTTTTCTGTCAACCTGCATCACTATGTCCGCATCACGCAAAAACTGTTAAACATATTTTGACGGAGTTTTCAAACGTCTTATCAAGATGATGTATGATCTTATCTTAATAGCAACTTGAGATATAACATGTGCTTCTCTGTTTGTGCAAGCATTCCATACAAACTAGTAAGCAAATTCATATGTAGTTTTTACTGTTGTATTAAGTAGTCAAAGAAAGAAAATTAAGTATGTCAATAAAGAAAAAATATCGCCATACTGATACGAAATTAGGTATTAAAATTATAATAAAATTATGTTTTTCGTGATATTAATAAATTGTGTTTTAATTTTTGAGCGTTTACTCCGCCCGCCTACGGTATAATTTCCGCCGTTTGTATTATATTTTATTGTTAAACAAATACCTCAAAACCAAAATCACTTAACCATTACATTAACGCAATTAATCAAATCATTGTCGTTTAATGAATCGATCAACAGAGCGAATTCGAGAGTAGAAACTAACATATAATTGATTATTTACTTTTTTTTCATATTTGTTTAATGTTTAATTTTTTCATTTGATTGAACCAAGAAAAATGTTTATATATTAAACAAAAATGAAGTCACGAGAAACTGCTCATAAGACTTGAGAAAATATTTAATTTTCTTAAACACCTCCGTTAAACCAGTAGCTTAAAACCTAATATTAAAGTCTATATATAAACTGTTAATTTTATTTTTAATGCTATGCGCTTTTATTTTTAAAATAGGTTTTTATTACTACAAATAGAACGTAGTGTTTTGACAAACTTTCTTCATGTTTTTCCTATTGGGTTGGCTAACATTTTTTCAGAAAGATCGAGTAGAGTTTTTCTCCTCTGTGAGTTAAGGTTTATTGTTAAGAAGTGTAAGGGGTTTCCCGGACAACGAGGAGTTTAGACTAAATTTACCTGCTTTCTGTACGAGTGCAATAGCCGAAATAAAGATTTTGATCCGAAAAATGTGTTTCTTCCTCTACGTCATATTGAGTTGTGAGCGATAAAGCAATTTTTGAAGGTACTATCATGACAACATTTTTTATCACTATTAGAGGCCAAGCTGAAGAAAGAAATCTTTGTAGGTCCAAATATGTGCAGACCCAAAAGTTAGTGGAACAAATGCTGGAAAATCGGAATGTAATTTGAGTTTGAAAGTCCACTTTCTGAAATCACACTTGCGATTATTTTCTAGAAAACCTTGTGGACTTTAGTGAGATCCATCAAGATTTGAAGGTAATAGAACAACAATATCAGACCGAGTGGGATGTCAACCTGACTGTGGACTATTGAAACAGAAGGCGCTATTAACGAAAACAAGCGAAAGCGCGAAACAGAAGCTTTGAAAGAAATAGCACTTCTTTCAAAGGTTCTTTTTGACAGCATTTGACATACATTTAATTATTAAATTAGGTTTATTATAGAAAGGAATTCGTATATACTAATTATGTAGATTTTCTATTTTAATAATAAAAGCGTTGAATATATTTGGCATTAATTTTGTAGAAATTCATTATTCACAATTAAATGAAACTACGTGATGTAGTATTATTTCTACTTTCTTTAAGTTCTTTACCACGACCTAGGTTTCGTTGTATTACAACATCTTCAGGTGGCCTATGTTGTAATACAACGAAACCTAGGTCGTGGTAAAGAAATTAAAGAAAGTAAAAATAATACTACATCACGTAGTTTCATTTAATTGGTAATAAAAGCGTTTTAAAGAAGAATGCATTCTTTTTTGTCATACCTATCTATCAAATATCTTAAATGATAAATGAGTGAATACCATCTCCGAACTTAGCATCCCAAAACCTATACCTATAATTCAAATTTCGATATTTTTTAAAAAGATAAATTTTGCAAGCCCTACACTTATGAGATACTTGAAAAAAATTATTTTTTTGCTATTTTTGACCCGTTGTGCAAAATGGCATCTGTAAAAACAATTACAGAAAATATCGTGCTCTACAAAATTGTCGTATGATCACAATATTCGCTAAATTATTTGAAAAGAAAAACAAGCAGACTTTTGCAGACACTTACACATTACAACTCTTAAATCTATGAAAATAGTTTCATAAGTTTAAATCAATTTTAGAAAATTACAAAGAATTTAATGCTCTCAAAAAAGCGATTTATCATTTTTATAGTAATATAAACGGATTCAAAGTTCACAATGATAGTAGATTTAGCATAACTTCTCAAACTGCGCTAATTGACAGATTTCTTAGCGATAATTGAACAAATTTTCAGAGATTCAGATTCATAGGACACGTGACCCTTATAAATATTGTCGCAATATTGACTTAGATAATTAAGTAATTATAAAACAATTTTGCTGGTTTGATAATGGCAGATTATTATTCAAAATAATGCAGATAATGTTAATTAAAATGAGAATGGAAGCGCATCATTGATATCGCAAGATTATCGGTGACTCGATTTGGCAGAACGCGCGGCCAGGAGCTCAACAAAACAGACCAGGATATTGTTAACAAAAAAGTATAAAAAAATAAAAATATATTAAAGTGTGAAACATTCGTTAAAAACTGGATATATATTCCAAGAACTGATGATTCTATGCGGGTACGAAAAAGAAATTGTGCGTGTTAGCTCCGACGCGCGACTGGAGTTTACTCCTTAAGTACGATTGTCTTGGAATGTATAGAATAGGTAAAACTATAAATAAATATAAATATCAATATCATTAAATGTTAATGGAAAATTCTTTAATAAAAAAATGCTGACAATATAATTATTTTTAAGTAAAACACAAATAAACAAGATCAAATTTATACAAATAAATTATAAAATTAAAAACATTTAGTAACGTTAGACTAAGAAGTTTGTAGAATTTTGTATAGAAGACACCAAATATTCACACATAATGACATTTAATGATTACATCTTGATATAAGCGAACGATAGTAAACTATGCGTGTCATACTTTGTCATTGCGATTAACGCCATAAGAAAATGCCAATATGTATGTCACACTCCGTTATTGCGATTACATCATAAGAAAATACCAAATAAACGTATTGATATCTCATTCTAAAGATGCCCAAAAATGTTGCGCGGGGAGACCACTTAACGGTTAGATTTTTTAACGCTTTAAACTTCGTACCATCAGAACCTAACGGTTACACTTTTTTTAACACTCTGAACTTCTGATTTTACTTATCATAAAACTTCATACCAGGCGCTATATATGTAAATCGATTCTTAAGGAGTCAACTCCAAAAAACTTTCTTTTTGGTCTAAAAGTTGAAATGCGTTTTTCTCGGAAATAGTTTAACAATGTGCTGCGAGTATTAATTGAACGATTTGGACGAAGTTCTGTGCAGAGCTGCTTTACAAAAATCACCTAGTATTTACCATAGACTGTTTAAAATTATGTAAACAGTGGTTGAATTTTGATTCGAAAATCGTATCTCGGAATTGAAATGCCATTTTAGAAAAAAATATTATTTAGATCAGCTACGTTATAAATTCGTTTTATGATTCTGTAGTGAAAAAAACGAGCTATTTTAATTTTGTCATGTTCGTCCATCCGACTGTCACAACCTCACATTTTCTAGAGTTTTATAGCAATATATATGGATAAAATTAATGTACTTCTTCTATTTATAAACAGCGGTAAACATTTTGCCCATCTCAGGGTGTATGAACAGATCTTTTAAAATTGTGGTTTCATTTACTATTTTTACTTTGAGGCTCGCTTACGAAATTTTAAATTTCAAAATGACCTCTAGTAAGAAACCTCCACTATTTTTTCAACCGTACATATAAACGGTATAGTCTTACTACACTAGAACTTGAATTATTTTTATGTCGAAAAAAATTCTAAAAGATAATATCCCTTGAAAGATTTTAATATGTGAATGAACGAACCTTTCGTGATAATTACTATGGTTTATCGAAATTGAACACGAAAATGATACACATATCCAATAATGTTATCGCATAGCCAACAATAAGATTATGTCTAAAAAATGTGCTTTAAAAATATCACAAACAGAAGTAACTGCTTGTAGGTGAGCTTGTGTACTTTTAAATATTACCACAGAAATAAGTGTTTGCTAATAATAATTAATTCTTACAAACTCTATAACAATATCATATATTATAAGAAAGTCAAATAACTCTTAATGAAATAAATATGAAGGTTAAGTATAATGAAACTTCACTTACAAAGAATCATAAAACGTGAGTCATGAAAATAAATAAATTTAAAACTACGCACACAGAGAAACGTACACGACGATGTATGATCAGGTAAATTTTAACACAGTAAACACGTTATCGATAACGATAAGAAATGTGATTGTTCTCGTGTAATGTGAATATTCCGTACAATTCTTATAACAGACGTCAATGCAAGTAAAAACAAAAATAGCTAGTCTATAATAAATTATTTACTAGGATTTACATAGTATATATAAGCTATAACATTTTTACTAATCAAATTTCCAATATTATGTAATTTATTTGTATTATCCGCGAATTCGAAGCGAATCTAATTGATGAATGAACCCTTTTGAAATTGTCGGAGTTTTAACCTGCTTATTATTTGTCACTTACAAACTTGGATCCTCTTGATTGAAAATGATAAATTCAATTTATATTATAGACTAGAACTTCCACACTTAAGGTACTATGAACATTTTTATGTTTCCGAATTTACACTATAACCTTAAAACGTATTATGTATAATGTGGTTGCGTAATAAAATGAAATATAGTACTCTGGTATGAATATGAAGATCAAGTACTAAACCAGTAATAAACAAACGAAATACAGGGTACCTGTTAACACAAAATGAATCTACTGCTGAACTGATGTAAGATATGACACTGAAGAGTTAAATCCATTTAGTTTTAAGTGATTTCTATTTCATCTCCAAATATTAGAGTCGAATGATATTATGAACAATAGAAATCTTCACATGTATAGTTGCCGAGAAGTTTTTTGTTTTTTATTGACAAACAGAACTCAAGTGGAGGCTAATAGAGAAGGCCCAGGCTTTTAAAAGGCTGTAGCGCCGCGGAGTATTGACAAACAGAAGCTTAAATAGTCACATTTTCAATTGTCTGCTGTTTTAACCAATATGAAGTGATGCAGTTAGGCCATCAAAATCTATATTTCATTGTTATTTAATATGCAGTGACGGATCAGTTCGACCAATCAATCAGAAACTCGACAGTTATAAAACTTGACAAATTATACTCTGCATTCCATAAGCGATAAGAAAACTAATTGAACCTAAATTACCCTAATACGATCGTATTCCTGCGGTCATAAATTGAGAATAAAAATAAGAAATCGAGCTGAAGAGCTATGTCCAATAACAATACGCGAGGCTAATGCATGTGCAATTGAAGACTGTAGGTGAACCTTTGTCGTTATCATCATCAACAGCCTGTCTTGGTCTACTGCTGGAGATAGGTTTCCCCGAGGGGTGTATTATTTTCTGATTTCAAAATTTAACTCGTTACTCGAAACCTATTTAAGCACAAAATTAACATTGCGGTAGACCAACTCAGATTAAAGTAAAATAATGCTGTATAATATATAACACAACACTTTACGGTAGAATCATAATTTGTCCATTTTGTATATCTATTTGTGGTAAATGGCGCTCAGATTTTATCGGCTTCTATTTAAATTCAAATAGCGTTTTCGTGTTAGAATTTGGATCGTAAAAATCCCAATTAAAATATATACTAAGGCAAAAAATACATGGATGTTAATATTATATATGGAAGCTTAAGTTTCTTTATATATAAAAAAACTGCTTAAAATTTAAATGAAATCTTCATAAACGTATTCTTAGTTTCTCTAAGGGTGTTATAATCTAAACGAGTGCAACCCGCGCACATAAAAGTTGATATATTGCTAAAATTTTCCCAAAAATGCAAATTTTTTAACTTTTTTTAGTAATTAAGAATCGCCTCTTTAGGGATAATATCACGCAATGTACATTTTGTGATATTACATTTATACGCTTTTTCCTTTTCCAGGAGGCGAAGCCACGGGTTAAAATTAGTTATAATGTAAAACCACAGCGTGTGACGTGTGAATATATTATTTTTATTAAATCGCATCTATGTTATTTTAAAATTATAACAAGGTGTCCCTGTACACTATTTGGAGAATACTGGATCCAAAGAATATTTCCTATAATTTTTGTCTATCCAGTTTTTTCTGTTTGCCACCACATCCCGCAAAAACTTTTTGATATCGTTTTCACTGTTTGATTCAACTTGCAATTATACATACATTTAGGAATAATATCATTATAAGCAACAAATCTACCCATGTATATAACATTATCATCAATCAAACTCATTCATATTTTTTATTACACTACCATTTTTTCCCTTTTTCAACCTACTTAATTATACATATATACAACACACTAGCAAATAATGAGTTGGAGATATTTTGCATAGCCCCCTGTACCTGAAAAAAATCAGTGCAGGTTGGGTTCCAAAAATGCTCACGCCCCTCGACAAGTACCGTTAAATTTCGGAGGCATTTTTTGAGTTCCTCAAGGACAATTTGAACGAAATTTTTCACGAATCATCACCATGGAAGAGGGAGATGTAAATACAATTGTATCATTTACAGTCGAAAAATTACAAAGCCGCAAGAAAGCACTTTCGGCACACACTCGATTCACAATCGACATTTTCGCTTTAACTTTTTCGACAGCGAAAAGGTCAACTTCTACGCTCGTAGCCAGTCGAGGAAAAAATTTGAATTTATTATTTACCAAAAATATTGTACAATAATGGAGATTATAACGCAAGTCTTTCAGAGAAAGGTCCGTCAAGTTATTGTGAAAAAAAAAGAATCAAGACAAACTTAAACGAATTTTACTTCTTAGTGAGACCACCCACTACGCCCACTCGCGTCGAGTTACAAGACAAGCCTCAAAAGAAACGATCTTCGAAAGAATTTATCAACCATCACACATTCCGGATTTGGCACTCAGTAATTACACTCTCTATTCAGTAACAGAAAGTAAGTTTTAAAGGGATTTTTTAAGGATTAAGGCAAAGATGAAGGAGTTTTTTTTGTGAGATAACTCGCGTCACTCTCGGTAATTATACTCTCTTATTCAGTAACATGAAGTAAGCTTTAAAGAGATTTTCTTAAAGATCAAGGCAAAGATGAAGGAGTATTGTTTTTTATGAGATAACTCGCGGTATCACCCTCCGCGAATTACAAGACGAGCAACGTTTACTTCATGTTACTAAATATAGAGTATAATTGCTGAGTGCCAAACCCAGAATGTGTGATGGGTGATAAATTTGTGAGATAACTCACTTTATCACTCTCCGCGAGTTACAAGGCAAGCCTCTAAAGAAACGGGCGTCGAAGAAATTTATCACCCACCACACATTCCGGATTGGGTACTCAGTAATTATACTCCCTATTCAGTAACATGAAGCAAGATTTAAGGGGAAGGAGATTTGAGATTGGAAATGAGATGAACGCAGTGGTCAAAGAATATTTTAATAGCAAAGTTACAGATTATTTCCTGACCCCCTTAAAAGCTTTAAATAAATGCGTGTAATGCACTGAATATAAGAACCCTATGTAAAAAATATACTTTTTAGAATTTATTTTGACTCTTTGTAAACTAAACCCAAAACTTTTCAACCTGCCCCCGTTTACTCAATAGTTTCGGGACATTTTAATTTTAAATAACTTTCTAGAAAAGGGCTTCGTTGCTAACCGACGCACACGCGGATGATAAGAGAAGGTAACCGAGCTGAGTTCCTGCTAGGAACATTGGCTTACGGTCGACCAGCGCTTGTGAAATTTATACGTGTGTTAAAAATTTATTATAGTTTTATTTATTTTTGTATAACTATTTCTGTTCTCTTATGTGGTTTTCACTCAACTGTGTTAAATTGTTTTTTATTCGTTCTGTATAGTTTATATTTGTTAAAAAATAAAATTATAGCTTTGTTTAACTCATATGTTTAGTATTGAAATTTTTATTAGTTGTTACGTGGCTGGATTGCCAAAACGAAACACTTTATGGAATAACTACGGTGTCTGTCCGTTGACATTTAGCGTAGAAATACAGTACGGTGGCCTATTATACACGTGAAATAAAAAAGTTAAATTTTAATTCCGGGGTTTAATTTTAGAAGGTAATTAGAAAATTAAAAAAAATCAGGGATCATGTAACATATCAAATGAAAATTTATTGACGACAAATTCCACAATACATATGATGCATTTTTGTATGAATTTGTTTAAACACTTTTCCGGAAAAACTCTTAGAAATTGCTGTTCACCACCCTTATGATCAAAAAGATCGCGCAAAAGAATCTAAAAAAAACTCATGAACATTGAGAATTAAATTTTGTCAAAAGTCCTATAGTTCAACGCTAATTACGGTCCATTTGATTGTTCGTATTAGTGAGTTTAGAAGTTCAAAACATTGAATTGTTATCACAAACATAAAGCCTCGACCACTTTTACTGATCAATTTCACTTGCAAGTTTATTATATTTATTCGTTAAAAGATAGATGCGCAAGCATCTTACATATACAATATATAAAAATACTAATATATGTAAAAAACTAGAATACTTTAGAGTTTAACGTTTCATAACTACAAAAAATAAGCCAAGAACTCTTGGAATAACTGTTGGATTCCAAGTACATATTAATCTAGAGAATATAATGTAAATCTTATACTGGAATGAAATCATTAACAGTTATGATATGAGATCATAATGAGCAGATATATGTAACATAAGGAGGTTAATAAATAAAAAAGTTAAACACTTATGATGCGTAAACGAAAGACAATGTGAAAATTATTACTGTGTTTTAAAATGTTAATTGAACGTCACATCGCATGGATTTTACCCATACGTATATTTGCATTTTATAATCTTTTTATCTCTTATAGTCCATAGTAATTTTTTTGGGAATATTTCGCTTCGTGAACAAATGCTTTTTGGTCTTATTTTTACAAAATATCATTAAAATAAATCAGCCATTTCATTACGATTTTTTGTAGATTCATTTTAAATATTAGAAACGACCTCATGGTAATATTGATAATATAAATAGTGATGTGTAAATAGTAATGTGTAATTGGTAATGGCTAGAACTCGCAGTAATCCAATACAAAAAAGTACATGTCCATTTCTATCAAAGTCTAAATCGTTCAGTATTATTTCAAAGATTATGTTAATGTATTATTTTAATGTTTACTTTATTAAGGAATTATTAAGATTTGCAATCAATGAAGTAAAAAAGGGTTTGATTTTTTTTAAATAATTATTATTTCTTCCCATTACAGACATTCAGCGGTCTTTTCTCTTTCATATTAGTGTATAGACGTCCTTTTTTACTTTCTTAGATTTATTTTTTGTTACATTTGTTGTATGTACCATTCATTTCATGAATATTAAAGTATATAAAATCTCGAAAAATGCGGACTGGATTTTTTTAAAAATGCGCAGCAGGAAACTTTTTTCCTCCAGAAAGTATCCATTGATTGTCTCCAAACATTACACATTATTAGTATTTTTAAACCTAATAATATATATCATGACTCGGTTTACCGGGAAAAATCTTAGCGTAATTCCCATACACGATTTAATAAATTGTACACATTTGTACAGCGAGAACTGTACTGTACTGCAAGGATTAGTGCGTTATATAGCTCAAAATTGTCTTATAGATACTTTTAAGTCCAAAAATAAAACAATTTAATATAATTATGTTACAAGTTTACATACAAGTTCGCATTGCACGAGGGAGAGTGAGAGCGAGAGAGAATGCGAGAGCGAGAGGGAGAGTGAGAGGGAAAGCGAGAGGGAGAGTGAGAGGGAAAGCGAGAGCGAGAGGGAAAGGGAGCACAGTTGATTTACTACCATCCATTAAGCAGTTCCATTTTTCATTTCCAAATCTTATCATCAGATCATCATCATATTTACAAGGAATCACTAGTATATATACTTTCAAGCAAAAAAGAGGAAATTATTCTAGAAAACTTGGACAATAATTTTTGAAACCAAACATATATACAATAATAAAATTTAAAATAAGCTAGAAACCTTTCTCAGATATCATTAAAATGAGTTTAATTTTGTGTAATGCAATATAATATAATTTTCATATAAATTTACACAGACAATTGTCAATTAAATAAGCCTACGAGTTAAATGAAGACTAACCATGTTAAGTAAGGAGTCAAGAAAAAAATAAATCAATCATAAATACATAAACAAATCGAGAAAATTTTGACAGTTTACTTTTGACACATATAACGTACAAAACAGCTGAGCGCAGTTGTAAGCGCCATTTTAGCATTTTTCGTGCAACATTTTGACAGTTTACTTTTGACACAGATGCATACGAAAACAATAGCATTAGTGAGCGCCATTTTTGTTTGTTTTCGCTTAGAATTACGATAGTTTACTTTGAATATACATAACGTACAGAACACCAACGTACATAACGTGCATAACCATTTTCGCGTTTGCGTACACTTCTTGTCTTATTGTATCATTCATCTATCTTTCTCGGTTGTTCTCAGTTATTCCGCCCTTCTTGCGATTCATGAAACGCCCTTCTTGCGATTAATGTCCGTGAAAATTAGAATGACTAAATTTGATAGTCACGATTTATTATTATGTGAACACGAAAATAAACTTTGTGAAATAATGACACGGATTAGGCAATATAACACTTAAATTCATTTTTTATAAATATATAAACAATATTGACATGTCTTTTACACAAAAACATATGGAAAATTTACTTACCTCAGCTTATTTTATAAGTCATAAGTTTTCCATTGGATGTTTTGGACCGCATTCTTACTAAAAATAGCTGAGGAGCGCTGGTATCCGCTGGTTGCCCCTGGGTTTACCTACATCACTGAACTAATTTATTATACGGTTCTGTAGCCACCGTTTGTAATTTACTTTGCGTTCTAGGTAAGTCTACCTCACCCTGACAAAAATGCATAATTTTAAGAAGCCGTTTATTTTAATTTTTTTTTCTGAAACTGCACATATTATAGCATCAGTTATAATTTTAGTTGAAAGTACTTATCGGGAGTTATTTTTAAGTATTTTTCAGATTTTTGTAACTTTATTTCAAAATTTAGGAGGAAACGCCGATTAATGATTTTGAGCACAAATAATTTGAGACAGAAGCAATAAAAACGGTAATAAAGAAGAAAATTACAAATTGTGATACTGTAATTTATTTAAATATTTTCGATTTGACACCAATTTCCCGCACAAACCGTCATTAAAAAAAACTGTAAGCTAATAATTCTAAGAAATCACGTTTAACATTGACAGGTCGTCGAGCGTACTAAGCCAATATGGCTTAATTTCAATGGGCTGCTTATCGTGCGCGGACTTGGGTTTAAGGCGTTATTATTCTAAGTCCATGGATAAGTGTAACATGGTTAAGTTTAATATAGAAGTAAACATGCAACGTTGCATGAAGGACGTTGCGATCTTCACATTTTAATCTCAACGCGCCCAAGGAAGTTTAACTTTAAAAATATAAAACTATTAAAAAGAATATTTTAATTTTAAATGCAACAATATTTTCTAATAAATAGAATATAACGCTTATCCACGGTAAGAATCAAACCGGCAGTAGACCATAAATTACAGATAGCGACAAAATTAAACGCTTGTAGAATGCATTCGAACCGTGGATGACCGATACCGGCCGGCCTAACGTTCATTAAGCATTACTACTCATGCTTCGTATATTATAGAGACCGGCAGTAAAAGATGCTTTACAAACCAATACAATTGTACAATGATTTTATATGATTATTATCAGAGAGCGCACCACTTCAACCATTAGTGTCATCATCATCATGTGTAATAATCTGTAAAAATGTTTTGATTTATCTAAGTCGTATAATTTATTAAATAATTAAAGTTTAAATTCTATATGAAATAATTATTAAATATTCCTATGTAATTAGCATCAATTATCAATGTGGCAACGTATAACAACTTGACAAATATTTAAATGACAGATGAATTTTCATTTAAAGTTGGGAAAAATGTAGCTTTGACTGGGAAAAATTTAGCCTCGTAAGATCAAATCACTGACTATTAAATCATCGACGGAGTTTAAAGGACGGTTAATGATAATTTCTTAATGTCAATGGCTTTTTAATTTCGTTACAAACTTAAACTCTAGTCTATTTTACTGAAAGATTTGAATTCCTTTCCGTAGAGTAACCCGGCCGCCCGGCTATCGACTGTTTGTTTCTGTCGTTCTACCAAACTGTCATTTAGTAGTCATATTAAATCGTTGTTTAGAAATACCTTTTAATATTAATAGGTTATAATATTTATAGAATTAAATTATAGTTAGTAGGTTTATATTATTAGTTATTGAAAACAAAATGACAAACGTGAGTTTTCGATTCTGATGAAACAAATTGCATTATTCTTGACAATCATTGCCTTAACAACCAACCATAAACTTAACAACCATTTCCAAGGCCATGACATACCGTTACCGTAGACGGAAAATTAAAAGTGTCTTCATACAGTCCCATACATTTTACTTCTATTTTAAACTTAATCATGTTACACTTATCCATGAACTTAGAATAATAACACCTTAAAACCAAGTCCGCGCACGATAAGCAGCCCATTGAAACTAAGCCATATTGGCTTAGTACGCTCGACGACCTGTCAATGTTAAACGTGATTTCTTAGAATTAATAGTTTACAGTTTTTTTTAATGACGGTTTTTGCGGGAAATTGGTGTCACAATACATCGAAAATATTTAAATAAATTACAGTATCACAATTTGTAATTTTCTTTTTTATTACCGTATTTAATGCTTCTGTCTCAAATTATTTGTGCTCAAAATCATTAATCAGCGTTTCCTCCTAACTTTCGAAATAAAGTTACAAAAATCTGAAAAATACTTAAAAATAACTCCCGATAAGTACTTTCAACTAAAATTATAACTGATGCTGTAATATGTGCAGTTTCAGAAAAAAAAATTAAAATAAACGGCTTCTTAAAATTATGCATTTTTGTCAAGGTGAGGTAGAACGCAAAGTAAATTACAGACGGTGGCTACAGAACCGTATAATAAATTAGTTCAGTGATGTAGGTAAACCCAGGGGCAACCAGCGGATACCAGCCCTCCTCAGCTATTTTTAGTAAGAATGCGGTCCAAAACATCCAATGGAAAACTTATGACTTATAAAATAAGCTGAGGTAAGTAAATTTTCCATATGTTTTTGTATAAAAGACATGTCAATATTGTTTATATATTTATAAATAATGAATTTAAGTGTTATATTGCCTAATCCCTGTCATTATTTCACAAAGTTTATTTTCGTGTTCACATAATAATAAATCGTGACTATCAAATTTAGTCATTCTAATTTTCACGGACATTAGTTTCAAATAGAAGAGTCTAGTTCAGAGTTTTAATCTGATTAATATTAAAATGAAAAGTTACCTACCTTAACATATACTTAACATAATATTTGTGTTATTATCAAGAAAGAATAATCCTGTGTCCGTGAGTTACCTATGGCAGGAACAATTTCAATTTCCATAGCGACATTATCCCTTGTACTTGTGAGCGTGTCGGAGAACATAATTACATGATGTTACGCAGACATAAATTGTTTTATGTCTGCGTAACATAATGTAATTATGTGTATAAATTAGCGCCCCATTTTTGGAGCCATCATTGGCTCCAATATCCAATTCCTGCCAACCTTCAGGCTATCATTGTCGGCAGCCAAAGACTCGTTTCCAAACTTACCGCGCGGAACTTGCTGCAGCTATCACTAAACGGTACTGGGATTTATTTTCTAAAACTGCCATAAATTCATTCACAATTCGTTTCAAATTTCAACTTATAACCCCATATTAATACTTTTATCTCGTCTCATATCGTTGGCAAGATTGAGACAAGATTGAGATCAACGTAACCTTCATATTCTTTCACTTCTGTTCAGTCCAAGGCTATGAGCCATTATGGCCTTGGTTTACGTTCTAAACGGATTCGTGCCCTCCTCGTACCATATCTATAATACTACTTTTTATGAAATGTCATTCACAATATATGCTACCAAGTTATGGACTAAGTTACACATCTACTACCTCTGTATACGCTTTTAACAAAAAAGTTACACATCTCGTAATTTCCTTTAATACTTAACTATTTTTCTTTCCGTTTACAATTACCTTCCACTACCCCATGTCATTTTTCGACTTCTCTATATGAGTCTATACGTATATGTATGTGTGTATATATATATATATATATATATATATATATATATATATATATATATATATATATATATATATATGTAAATGTTTGTGTGTTGTTAAATTCTAGACATTTAGGTGCTTTCGTTTATAAGGTGCCGTTGATAGACAATAATGAAGACAAAATATTTACTTTGTTCCAAAAGGGATGCTCACATTTAACATTTCTAAAATATCTTGATAGCACTATACTTTTTAATAGGCCGAGGAAATTGGGATTCCTCGGTTTATTTAATAAAATATTTCAGGAAATATTTATTTAACTTATTGTCGGGAAAACAGTACAAATATATATATATATATATATATATATATACATACATTAAATAATTGACGGTTTGGTATTAAGATAAAAATGGCGCCCGTGCTACGCTTATTTATCATTTCTAGTTGTAATATAAACTCTGTGGTACTAACAGCGAATCTTTTTAAATCACAACAAAGTTTCGTATCAAAGTAAAAACCGTAAGACTTATGATGAAACTTGGTTGTCCATTCGTACGCCAGGCTGTTTAATTCTGAAACGGTTCAAGGAAAGCTCTTTACAATTTGTATTTAAATAGAAGAATTTTAGATTTATGAATTTTTTAATTGTAAAGATATACCTTACCAGATTTACAGAAATTTATAGATAGAGGGAAACTACGACGGGGACAGACTACGCTTGAGGTTGTTTATTTGTTGAATCGAACTAACGCACGTAAAAGTTCTTAAATATTAAAAAAATATGAATATATTTTAAAAGATATCATCGAATTATTTAAATTGCTGAAGTATTACAGTTAACTTTAAGCTGTTTTACAAACTTGAAGGATCCTGAAATCAAGAAATTACTTTTGTTCATGAAACCATTGTTTCGAAAATTATAATATTTTGATGCTGAATAATATTGTGATACGAGTAAATAAATACATCTATGAAATTATTTTATATCTGTAAAACGCACATATCATTTCACCCAAACCACTTACTGCTTACATTGCACTGGACGCACGAGATAAGGACAAATAACTAGAATTTTTAAAAGAAATAATTAATTGTGGGAACAACACACGGAAAATGTAGACATACCGATCTTGTAAAAAAAGAATTGGAAGTACTTATGATAACAGGGAAACATTTAGATAAGAGATATTACGAGGAAATGGCTGTAAATCAATATATTAATAATTTTATGGCATCAAATATCAATCACTACCAAAATAAGTAGACCAAAAACAACGAGGTTATCATTTAACAAATATCCACAAAACGTACACACTCGTCAAAATACAACACATACATTTAAACTAAATTTTAAACATAATTTTAAAACAATAATAATTTCCCAAATAATAATAATAATAATATTGATAATAAAATGCAGCGTTTTATCCACAACAAAATAACTGGCCAAATAAACAAGAAAGTAAATGATACAATTTATTGTGGATAATAAATTAAATAAAAACAATCCTCAAACTACAAAGTCAAACCCTTTGCAAAATCAACCTAATATGCCTGAACCGATGCGAAATATAAATTCATACATTACAATACGGTTAGTAGACCAACCGCCAAAACCTACCTGGACATTTAAGGAACTATTTTACAATATAAACAGACTCACAGCTAAACGAAAAAGCATTTAAAACACAATATTTTTGTGTTTCTATTACTTCTGTCGTGTTCTCTTAAATAATTGTTTTCGTAAATATCTCCAATGTACATATACACCAATTCTTTAATTTTGTTATATGTAGGACATTTAAGTAACTATCAAGTTTACCCAGACGAATACTAAATTGAATAAAGTGATTGAATTATAAATCTTGACAACAAATTGAAATTATAAACTAATTTCGGAAACATAGTTAGCTTACAACGAATACATAATATATTAGGTTGGTAATTTATAAACCCGCCATCTGTATACAAAAACTTTCCAACTTTTTATATGTAGTCATTAAAATCAATCATTAATTATATAAACGCCGTCGGTATTTATCACTTGTTGCCAACGTGTAGGCAGAGCTAAAGTTCCATCCTTGTAGAAATCTTTAGGCCTTTGCCTGAAAAACCAGGGAAGTTTGATTTTGGTGACTTTCGTCTTTAATTTTCTATCACGTAAATTATTAGACAGAGAGCGAAACAAATGGTAATTAAATGACGAAAGATCTGGAGAGTACGGCGGGAGAAGAAGCGTACTCCAAAAATATAAACTTGCTTTGATTTAAAGGAAGTTTAGCGGTGACTTTGATGAATTGTTCACAATAAATCTTAGCTGTAATTGTACTATTAGGTTGAAAAAGTTTCCAATTAATAATTCTATTTATATACAACCATGCACTCAAAAGTATCATTTGTGCAAATAATAATATATTTTGGTCTAGGTTCTTCTCCAGCTCCTAGCCACTGACGTTAACGATAAAAATTAACATAAGCCACCCACTGTGACCAGATACTTTGGTTGGTACGATGGGAACTCAGTAGCTCCAAGTACACGTTAGCTCTCCTCTCAAATTGGAAGGGTATTAACTCATGTGGTAACCAAATGAAATATTTCCGCTTTTTTATTTATGCATTTGGTTTTCCATTGCATTGGATCTGTTTCAATAAGGCTTTTAAATTTTTCTAAATCAATTGTAGTAGGTCGCTTTGGATGCGGTTTATCGGGCAGGTCAAAATTCCCTTCTTTGAATTTTTGGAACCAGTGCTTGGTTGTATCGTAAGAGGGACATACCTTCATCTATCGTAGTGAATATATATTATATATATATTCAACGATGATGCGTGATGCTTCACTGGTTTTCGCCCTAAACAACATTCATGCAGAAAGAGTCCTCTAACTTAACTCCGAAATACTTCCATTTTTTTACTCGCCGATTAGTCAATTGCAAACTAAACATAAGTTCAAGTGCCGTGCTCTTTATATACTCAACATGAAATATTTTAGAAACATCTATGAAAAAGTGGCGGGTTTATAAATTGCCAAACTAGTATCAAAAAAATGTTGTGTGCACAAGACGAGTGCCAACGATGTCTGCCCTCGTGCATCTTCCTGTATTCGGGTTGCTTACACAAACTCCTCCCGAAATATTTCATCTATCACAACTGACCAAACGCCCGTTTTGGGGTGGAAAATGTCATTGTGCGATTTAAGTTACACGTAGCGCGATACATTTATTTGTGTAATTATTATGCGTTGAGTAACGAGGCACTTTGTTGTTCTATAAATGCAATGTAAATTAATTTTTGAAAATATATTCGCATGTCTTTTGATTGAGTACACCAATTCCGTTGAAATAAAAACTAAATGTTACTTAAAGTCAACACAAACATCAGGTAAAAACTACTGGCCCAATGAAGATGCAAGGTTATTAAAATTGGTCAAAAAAACAGACAGAAAAAAACAAAGAAAACTTCCAAAAACTGCATTTTTGTCTTCTATTACTTCTATTATGTTACCGTCAATCGGTTTTTTTTTCGTAAATATCTTCAATATTCAGACGCGCGAATTCCACAGTTTTATTATATTGTGTTGGGTTGAGTTTCGTTATGTTGATTGAATTGGGTTTTGTAGGGTTATTTATATCTGGTTGGGAAATACTGGCTTGAGATAATTGGGATATGTCGGGATGGTTTGTATTGGGTTGGGTTATGTATGGTTGAGTTATGTTAAGTTTTGTTATGTTGTGTTATGTTAGGTTGGGTTAGGTTATGTTGGGTTGAGTTTGATTATATTGGATTGCTAGTTTGGGTTGGTTAATATTGGGTTATGTTAGGTTGGATTATGTAAGGTTGGATTGAACTATGGTGGTTATGTTGGGTTGGGTTATGTAGGGTTGAATTATGTTGGCTAATGTTGGGCCGGGTAATGTTAGGTTGGGTTATGCTGAGTTGGGTTAACTTATGTTGAGTTGGTTTTGGATTATGTTGGACTAGGTTCGATTATTCGATTATGTTGAGTTGGGTTATGTTGAGTTGTTAAGTTTGGGTTATATTGGAGTGGGTTCGGTATGTTGGCTTGCGTTGAGTTGTGTTGAGCATGTTTGTTCGGGATAATTGGGTTATGTTAGATTGGATTATGTTATGACGGGTTATGTTGAGTTGGGTTTGGTTATGTTGGATCATGTTGTGTTGGGTTTTGTTATGTTGGTTTGGGTTGGGTTATGTTGGATCATGTTGGGTTACGTAGGATTATGTTGGATTGAGTCGTGTTATGTTGTGTTGTGATATATATGTATGTTGTGGGTTGGGTTGGATTATGTTGGATTGGTTGTGGGATGGACTGGATTGGGTTTTATTTGGTTGGATTTGGTCATGTTATGTTGGGTTCAAGTTATGTGGAGTAAATTTGGTTCGGATCATGTTGTGTTGGGTTATGGTAGAGTGGATTGGATTGGGTTATGTGGGGTTGGGTTTGGTCATGTTATGTTTGGTCACGTTAAGTTTTGATTTGGATTATGTTGTGTTGGGTTATGTTCTATCATATCGGATTAGGTTCAATTATAGTATGTCTGCCTCATGCTGCTATCTGCTTTCAAATTACTTACTTAAACATTTACCCCTTCAGTACCACTCCACACTTCATCATTGTGGAAAATTTCATTATGCGGTTTAAAATACACATAGTGCATTTTATTGATGTATGTCGATACACTATATATTTGGTAATAACAATTCATCCAGGCAATTTATTGTGTTGTACTAATGCAACAGAAATATGTTTTTGAAAAGGTTAAATTCACATATTTTCTGATTGAGAAATTTATTACACTGAAATGCAAAATTAATGTTACCACAAATCAATGCATGTGTGTTTCAAAAATATCCATCTTTAATAACCTTTATGGCTGAAAATTTATCATATATATAGATCATATGGACCCACCCTTAACCTAGTTAATGTCCTCGAAAATCCCAATGCAAAACTTACCCGATAGTACCCACGTTCTGCCGAGTACGACTTTCAGATATTTAAAAGAAAGGCCAACAGAACGCAAACAGCCATGTATTATCACAAGTAAAAATTCATCATACTAATAATAAAAGCACACAATATAGAAAATGTCAATGGTAAACTAACCTGCAGACCAAAGATACGATAATTACAAATAAAACCCGATACAGGAAAACTCACAAAACTTGAATAACACTAATGCAACCCTGTAAAATATCTGATAAATCATTAGATACGACTGAAAGCAATCACATAGTAAACCAGATTATAAAACACAATGTAATCCTTTAACTAAAGACATTATAGATAGAAAGACGAAACAATTTTACATTAGAAAGACTCTAGAATGGAATACAGAGTTGATGTCCGATCTACTAACATGAAAACAGTTATTAAAAATGTTTTCATTCCTATTAACAACAGTATAGAGAACCAAATTTTTAAAAGAACATAAAATACTCAACCAAATGTTCTATTGCTATTTTGAAGACGGAGATTTATACGCAATATTCTCAAAAACCATATTTAATAATTACAGTCCCAAATTAATTGAAGGTCCTTCATGAATTACATCAGTAGAAAATAAATATGAACAAAGTGAATAATAAAAAATTACCATGAAGACAAAACTATGCACCATGGATTACAAGAGACATATAAACACCTATGTAGAAAATATCATTAAATATACGTGTTGCTTTCTATATAAGTTTTCTGTTTCTGTTAACATACATTCACCGCACCATATAATCCAAAGTCAAACACTATCGAACAATTCCACTCACACAAAAGTACATCGACCAGTGTGAAATATATTTGAAAACAAATTATGAATAAAACCCCTTAAGACCACTATTATTTAGCGTTAACAGATGCTCTGACCAAACTTATGACACTTATACATAGACTTATAGGCACCCGGAATTACCTTTTTGGCATTAATGGATAACTTTTCTAAATATACTCAAACTATATGCACCATGCAAAAAACATAAATAACTTTTGATTACATGTTTGTCAATACCAGTGTAGTATTTTATCCACAGAAAATAGTAAACATCATTGAGTATAAAGACGTTTGTGTGAATATTAGACTAGATTTTTGAAAAACTAACAATATATTGATTTTTAATGTATTAAAATACTTTTATACAACATATATAGGTATTTTAAATATTTATAAAATTTTGGTTGATTAGAATATGTACACTATGGAAATTTCACACAAAAAATGAATTGCAGTGGTAATCAAATATTCAATAATTTATCACCATATCGCACTGATAACATTTAGCACAGTCCCTATGTCACTCATAGTAACCAGCAGGCACCCCCCACATAGGTGAGGCGTAATTACAATTCTTTTCAATCCTAGATTTATCTGATAAAATTACTACTGACTCTTGACACTAAATTTGATAAGGAAATGATTAAGGAAATCTGTACACTACATAAAATTAACATACATTTCACCACCCATATAATCATAATTTAAACTTCATTGAATAATTTCACTCCGCAATTGGAGAACTAATTAGATTACAACAATAAATCAACAATTCACTCATAGCATACAATAACACAATTCACTCAGCAACTCACACAACCCCTTTGATATATACTATCATAGGAATATTGTCGGGATTTCATAATAAAACCTAAAAATAGATCAGATTGGGTACAGCAGTTAATAGATCAGCTTATGATGCAAAATAGAAAAATACTATATCCAAGTTAAGAAAAAAAGATAGCAGAATCTATGAATTTTAAAGGAGAAAAAAATTAAATTGCTGAAGTTAAAATTTATTAATGCAATTTAAAAGTCACTAGATTAAAAATGTAAAAACTATTATAATTGAATAAAAATATGACAATAGTAAATATAAATGAAAAGATAAAAAATATTTACAATTTTTTTTAATGATTTTAATTCAGTAATTAATTTAGAAAATGAATGGGATAATAGATAAAATAGTAGTGTAATTTCTAATAGTTGTATTGAATAATATAGAATGCTTCAGTCTACATTACTCTTGCCGTAAGCAGTATAAGTATGTCAATGTGTTGTTAAGTTAAATTCCTAAGTTTATAATATCCAAGTTTTTATATATTTTTATTTGTTATTTACAGTTAATACCTCTATTCACATATGAGTGGATTGCACATACACTCGAGTGGAGTTAAGTTTTTAAAATATCTCGTAAAAATCTCCATTAATCTGAAAATATCACTTGCTAGGGTGATATTTCCTAATAAGACTCATTTTTTAGAAATAACTAGTCTACTGTGGTCAATACTACACAAATGTCTACTGTGGTCAATACTACCCTATGTATGTTATCGCATAACATTTTAATTAATTAAACCACAATATATATTAATGTGCCAGTGCTAATAATATTCAAATTAATATGTCCTTTGACATATGTATTGTACTGACAACTTAGTTAACAATATTTTGTAAGTATTTCATGTCGTCTTAAATTTTAACTTTTAACAATTCCATTTTATCAGAGATTAATACGTCAATTGCCTTATAAAAATATTGTGAGTACATAAAAAAAAACATAATTTTCATTTCAGCAATTTTTAATACTTTGTGTGCAACTTTACTCATAGACATAGGATGTTGTTACTCTCACACCTTTGCAAATAACTCCGTCCATTCTCTACTGTGTTTCTACTCTATCCCAAAGTCATTAAATCTAACTATAGCTAAAACTGCGTACAACACTAAAATGTAACTTGTGTTGTGCGTTTACAAGCGAACATTGTAGCTGAAATAAATAAGCACCAGAATGTAAAGACTATGCGAGTTCACTATACAATGCTAGAGCAACCCCTTGTTACAGGTACAGAATACTCAGAACCAACATACTCGTCCCAGTAGCTTTCGTGATAATAGAACCACTAACAGACACATGGAGACTGATATGCATATGAAATACCACTTACAAAAAGTTCAACTAGACATCCCTTCACTCCAACTTACAGCAGCATCATATGAACCTAATTCTTCATCCTAAAATGACAATTAAAATTTCAATAGTCATTATAAATAAATTCAAGGGGCAAAAGAGGAGGTCTGCCTTTATAAATGGTTTGAAGAATATTACAAAAAATATAACAGGAAACTTAAACCAAGAAGGCGCTAAGACTTTGAAAATAAATACTACTCTATTAAAATAAATTGAACACATGGGTTCACAACAAAAACTAACTAAAGGATTAGCGTTAGTACGACAAAAAAATTTTAGAAACACAAGCAAATAAACCAGGAGAAAAAATCCACCATACTAGAGAAAAATAGACATAATAGTAACGCAATAGGGGACCATTGTACTTTTTAAAAGCGTACATTCAGGATAATAACTCACAAATTTATACAATGTGGTATCAAAGCTAGAGGATGCCACAACCTTTAGGCAAATAGGAATACTGCACCCTAATATCTTATTCCAAAATAAACTTTTACAAAATGATAATAGACAGCAAAATTAACCCATCTAGCTCATATATGAGCCTATGGAAAATGCACTCATGGACATATGAGAGGTATATTAGAGGTACGACAAAAAAAAAGTAGAAAAACATAAAATATTTTTACATTTCACACTGGCCATCTATACCAATTTAAGTTATTTGAAAAAAGAAAGATTTCAATTGAGTTATATTTACAACTTTCATTTGTTTTTTTTTGGTTATCTCTTAATTTCTGTATGGCGTACAATATTCAATATTGGACAGCGTAAGAAATTTTACAACAAACACTTTATTTTTCTTGATTTTCTCACAAATTTGTTATCACTGCGTTAAAGGAACATTATTTAATCAATTTAAGTGATAAAGCCGGATTTCAGCGTTGCTCAAGTGTCGAAAACTGTAACTTTAAATGAAAATGGTTACACTTGCAATGAAGTGGAATTATTAATTTGGAAGTCTATATAATGTTAAACGATACCAGTAGACTGAAGAGTATACAAAAAGAGCAAGGTCGCAAAAGAGTAACAATAGAGAGGGACGATAGATGTATTGTAAGCAGTGTCTTAAGAAACCACGTTTTGATTTCTTCCGAGGTAAAAACGAAACTTCGTGATGTTCGACAAGTGACAGTTAGCAACAAAACCATTAGAAGAAGAATTAAAGAAGCTGGAATAAGTCTGAACTGGAATAAGTCGAAACTAGGATGACGAGACTTGGGTAAAGGTACTCTTTACTGACGAGTTCAGATTCTGTTTTAAGTCGGATAATGGAAAGGTTAAAGTATGAAGGCGACCTGGAGAAAAAACGCTTAGTGTAATATTATTGGGAGAGTGCGTTATGGTGGAGGGTCAGTAATTGTATGGAGCAGTATTCCCTTAAAAGCACGTACGGAGTTACATATCATAGAAAAGGAAGCCCTGACAGCGGCGAGATACATAATTAGAGCAGATTGTGGTGCCTTTTGCCCCATACATTGAACATTATTTTTTTTGAATGCATGATAATCACACTGCAGCGGTTGTTTCGGAGCATCTTACTGAGGTCGGAATTGGGAGTTTTGAAGTGGTCGACATGCACACCAGACGTTAAACTAATAGAACAGGTTTGGCATAGGCTGGGAAAACAAACTAAGCAAAGAAATCCAGCAACAGCGGACTTAAGGGACCTCAAAAGTTCATTGATGGAAGAATAGAACCTAATGCCACAAAGTTTCATTGACTGGGGTAACTCTAAATACTGACTGTTTCACCCATTAAGAAAAATATAAGTCTTTAGTACAATATTCAATTTTCCCTATGATAGGTCAAAACTCCTTGCGGTTAAGGAACTGAGATTACTGCCTCTAATTTGTTTTTTCTTTTCGTTAAGTCTAAGTTTTTTATGTTCAAAAATGTTAATTTAATTAATTGATTCTATTCAATAATTATTATAAGGTCATAAAACACAAATAAATTTGCTTTTATGTAAATTTGCTCCTTTTTTTTTGTTCCTCTAAATATGTCCATGAGTGTATATATAATGCATAGAAAAATTTATAAGTACATTAAAGCTTACAATACTTGCAATACATTTGTACATAACATTATTTTACACATAACATTTTTCACCCCAGAAATCCCTCTCATTGGTTCTGAGAAATAAAACCTAACTTTCACACCCAAATCGAAATACCTAAATCTCAGAGATACGGAGTATGTATATCGCCAGGAAATCTGTAAAGAAATCTATGAAGGAATACCATACTGTCAACATCTGGTGATGCAGGAACAACCGAGGAAGTATAATACTACTCATCAAAGAAAAAAATGCCACAAACTACTTATACACCTCTCTGAATCTGAATTGAGAAAAAGTACAACGGGTACAATATAATATCTGGGTATTCATCCTTATGGAGGATACCTATCATCAAAGCTACATGTGGTGTTTTTGATGAATGTAGATGAAACACGGACCACATGTAATAAAAACTGCGGTGCTGATGTTTTCGACAGGGCCCTGTAAATACATAACAAAAAGGACCAAAAATAATCCCCTGCCAAGACAAATAACCAGGAAGAATACCTATTTCAAAATTAACATACAGTTGGAAAATATGCCACATTATTGACTCTAGGAGCTTAATAAACAAAGGAGAAAATATTTAAACTAAAAGCTAATCCCAATAGACCATATCATTAAGTCCAAGTTAATCACCTATCCCACTATTCCCTATAACCATTATCGCAGTGCCACGGAGACTCTGGCAACAAATCAAAAATAAATAAATTAGACAGACAAAGCTGAAGAAAGGCGATAGACAATCATGGAATCAAGTTGACAAGCTTCTGTCTCTGGGAGTGGAAAGTTAAATAAGTAACAGATGGGCAAATATGGAGAACACTTAAGATAAGTAATTAATTGTAGAAAGGCTGAGGCAACACACAAACCACGCTGACTAAAATAAGGTAAGCTGAAAAGCTGATCAACATACAAAGCTAACCTATAAGCCAAATCAAAGCTGAGGAGAGGCCAGTCAGCCAACCACAGTCCTATTGTCTCATAAGTCATTTAAAAGTTTCGTGTAAGTATATTTTTGAGCTTTTGTGGCGCCCTCTAGATAACGTAACAAGCAAAAAATGTTTGAGAGCCATCTATTGACCACCATATTTAATATTATGTGAAAAGAAACAAATAAAAGCATGTGCTGCCATCTTATAGTGAATAATGTATTTATTATACAATACTTTTATTATACCTTTGTGATAAAATAATTTTAATGATATTCGAAGATAAATTACGCGCGTCAATCGTATTACTATTGCTAGTCTTCATGAAGTATTTTTGGTCGCTTTGTAGACGGTTAATAATGAAACTATGACGTAATTTGTTCACAATATTGAAAACTGTAGCAACAAAATTATAATGATCCGCTGTTTAAAAAATATCTGGCAATTCTGTCATACGTTAGCTTCCAGAGATAAATTCATTTTTATGGTTTTGCCCTTAGGTACCCTAAAAGGAAAATAAATTACTCAGGAGTCAAGAGAACAAGATTACTCAGGAGTCTGTCTGTTCACCTGTCAGTAATTTTTCTCGGAAATTTACCTTAAAAGTAAAAATTTATATTTGGCACAGTGATAAAGCATAGTAACCCGCATATATCTCAAGTTAACACTCTAAAGTATTGATATGGAAATTTTGCAGGGGCAAATAATGTTTTTTTCATTTCCTATTTGACGTGTGATATCAATTGAAGAGAAAGTATTTAAGGATGTGAGAACTATTTATTTTTTCCAAAATTTATTTTAGACAGCTATCAAGAAAATATCAAGCTTTTAATATATTCACGATATTTTGACGCTTATGGCAGCTACATTAGAAAACATACACGTACTTGGTGACAAATAATATTTTTAAATAGTTTACCAGAAGTACTACTGTGTGTATAAATATGTTGGGAAGCACTGTAGTAAGCGTCATCCTGTACATTACAGGTTTTATTTTGAACTTCGACTGTTATTACCAAACACAGGTTTTATTTTGGACTTCGAATGTTATTATCAAACGTAACCTTTCCACACAAATTGTTTTAATATTATTATTAAACACAAATTTTCCACACGAAATTTTTTATTCTAGGTAAGAAGGTCACTTTTAAAATCTAAAGAAAGGAGAAATTAGGTAAGAAAGAAATGTTTGGGAACATAAGATATTTATTATTAAACTCGGAAGGTTTCGCTCATTTTCTTCATAGCTGTTAACAATTCACACGTTAAACAATTCTTTACTTCTTGGACAATTATTTACTCATCACATATAAATATTAAAGTACAATACATTAAAATAAAGAAAGGTTTGGCAAACGAGTGTTGAAGGTTCTTTATATCGTAATAAAGTTTACAAGATAAAAGAATAGACAAATTACAAATGTAAAGTACAATACATTAAAATAAAGAAAGGTTTGGCAAACGAGTGTTGAAGGTTCTTTATATCGTAATAAAGTTTACAAGATAAAAGAATAGACAAATTACAAATGTAAAGTACAATACATTAAAATAAAAAAAGGTTTGGTAAAAGAGTGTTGAAGGTTCTTTATATCGCAATAAAGTTTACAAGATAAAAGAATAGACAAATTACAAATGTAAAGTCAATACATTAAAATAAAAAAAGGTTTGGTAAACGAGTGTTGAAGGTTCTTTATATCGTAATAAAGTTTACAAGATAAAAGAATAGACAAATTACAAATGTAAAGTACAATACATTAAAATAAAGAAAGGTTTGGCAAACGAGTGTTGAAGGTTCTTTACATCGCAATAAAGTTTACAAGATAAAAGAATAGACAAATTACAAATGTAAAGTCAATACATTAAAATAAAAAAAGGTTTGGTAAACGAGTGTTGAAGGTTCTTTATATCGTAATAAAGTTTACAAGATAAAAGAATAGACAAATTACAAATGTAAAGTACAATACATTAAAATAAAGAAAGGTTTGGCAAACGAGTGTTGAAGGTTCTTTATATCGCAATAAAGTTTACAAGATAAAAGAATAGACAAATTACAAATGTAAAGTACAATGCGTTAAAATAAAAAAGGTTTGGTAAACGAGTGTTGAAGGTTCTTTATATCGCAATAAAGTTTACAAGATAAAAGAATAGACAAGTTACAAATGTAAAGTACAATACATTAAAATAAAAAAAGGTTTGGTAAACGAGTGTTGAAGGTTCTTTATATCGTAATAAAGTTTACAAATAGACAAATAACAAATTACTCACGTGATGCAGTTGCGGCGGAAGTGCGAGAGGAGCGCGCGCGTGCCGTGGGCCGCAGCGGACGCCCGCGCTGAATTGACGCCAGTAGAAGTTCGCGCGGTGTTGACTGACGTTCAGCGGGAGGTGGCAACTTACGCTCGGAAGCCTTAAATACAATATCATATATACTTTACTTTACCTACACTCTAAGTAAACATATTTCATTACGTGAAGGAAATGTATCCTATAGCTAAAATTGTTCATTTGCGTGTAAATTTTATCATAAAAACGGTTTTTAGGGCTGTCGATGAAATGAGCTAAATTTATTGTTTCCTCTTGTAATAAGGCTAATTCTCTATAATTTATGAAATAGGTATAAATCTCAGGAAAACTGATTTTATACAAGGCGCTTTAAGAAAAGCGATATCGGACTCGTTAGCAGATTTTGGAGGGAAATAAGAAAGCAAAATATAATGCATTGTTTCCAGCATGTATAAAATGTTTCTAATAGACACAATAATATACACTAACATTTAAGAAATCAAAGTGTGGCTTTCGGTCAAATTAACAATAAAATGTCGTTTTAACAGAAGTTGCCAACTAAATGAATCCCTATAATGCTTGCCATATCTACGTTCCCAGTTGGATCGTATCCAAGAAACTAATAAAAGAAGCAAAAATTAAAATTAATATGATATTTACAAAATTAATTACATAATTTCACTAAGAATATAATAACATAAATATAATTACCTTTTTAAGTGGCGGCCGACTTCTAATGAACTCCAAAATCATAGCGTGTGCGTCTTTCTTTACCCTACAACAACAGAGTATGTAAAGTTTATTTTTACGATGGTAAACAAAAATATACTAGGGTCGCGAAACAAATAAATTACTATTTAAAACTTAAACTATGATTTAAAACAGATATTTATTTACTAACTTTTTTAAGGCGGGAGAATTTGGTCCTGAACTGATGAGACTATCGCAACACCCTTATATAAATGATGTTTAACAATTTACCACTTCCAGCAAAATATGCTGGTTTTGGGTATCAATTTAATAGAGTAGTTATTCTATTGGCATTATTGTTTCATTACTGAGCAAAAACACTGAGTTTATTAATAAAAATATTTGCTATTTCTCATATTAAAATTCATTTTCAAATAAGCTATCTATTTGTTAACTACGTTCATAAACTATATCTACACCAATTATCATCAAGCGCTGCTATATAGAAAAATGTATAAAAAGTGAATGTCAAGCGATGTTTGCGAAATACCAAGTTTCGAAGTCAAGTTCAATGTAAATTTTTTGTAGTGTTTGTGCGCATACTGCGCGTGCGAAGCCGCGAGTAACCATGTATGTGTTACCACGCACGAACATTACACACCTTTAGTAACGATTCATTGTCGCCGAGTTATTATAAAACAAATCAAGCAACCGAAAACCTTTAAAATTTCACATAAAATATTAATTAGGATTTTTTTATCTATAACGTATGTGTATATGGATATATATACACACGCACGCATGCACTATGTTAGCACCGTGCCCATTTGCGATGGTGGTTATAACTGCATCTTAAATTATACGTATAGAACTCAAAATCCGCAGTAAACATTTCGAAAGTATTGTCCAAATATGTTCCACCTCGGGTTATTATACAAATCATAAATTAAATTAATTAGAATATAGTATAATAATGCATTTCAAACTTTGAAAACGTTTAGAAATAGAAAATATTATATAGGCAGATCAAAAATCAACTTAATATTAAAATTAGCGCAAAATTTTCACCCCAAACTTTTCGTGATCAGAAAGTCGAGAGAAAATGTGCAGCATTTAAGCACTCGTACGTGAAAGGTGCGTGACTACCTCTAGATATTGCTTCCGCACCGCCCGGTACTTAACTAGTTAACGATATTATGACACAGGCGAATTAAATTAGAATACTGCCGCTGTCTCTTTAGATAATTTTTTCGATATATTTTCAAAGAAATAGGATACAATATTGAAACATTTTTTTTTGGGAACTAGGGAACAAAGTTAAAAAATGTCACCCCAACTTTAGTTAGATAGGGCAGTATCTTAAACATTTTTAGGGTTCGACAGTAAACCAAAAAAACTTTATAATTTTATCAAGACTGCTCATCCAACCATTCGTCCGTCTATTTTTTGTCACAACCTAGCCATTCTACAATTTTACACTTACTTGGATGAAATGTTGCAATTACGTGCTTTTTATAGATATATCAATTAATGTATGGCAAAATATAAAAAATACTAATGTATCTACACATTTATGTAAAGCGAGTGTGCATTTTTTTTCGCGTATCCTGCTGTATCCTTGGAAGTGTGTGTTACCTTTTTTTCAAACAGAAGATTGAAAATTCTAAAAATATGCTAGATACTAGCATTTAATTAGAGCTTTGAAATACAATTATGTAGTAGTTTTACTTGCGTCAACAAATTCAAATTTCATCACGCATTTGGCTGGTTTTTTCGTAATTTCATTGTTGTCTATTTGGATTAACTAAAAGCACATAATTAAATACCAAACTATCGGGAAACAACCAAGTTATAAACATTTGGCATAGTAACAGAACGTCGTGAAGAAATTTTTGAAATCTTATTTGCTAATAAACTCTAAAAACTGTAGAATTAATATTGGAAACAAAATATAACATTATGAAGTTTACGTAAACTACTGTTCACATACGTATAATATTCGAAAAATATACTGCTTGTATTGGGATGACGAACTAACAATACAGCTTTATTTTTCGCAATTTAAAATCCCATGTACTAAGTACATTTAAATAAGA